>CM035104.1:26234613-26704301 GCA_020205505.1 Panax japonicus | reverse complement strand
CATTGCATGTGAGTCGCGCCACATCGCCTTCACCGCATCGCAGCGCCACTCACATTACAAACTGTGGCGCCGCAGCGCTAGTTAACAAAATGTCCAGAAATGACTTTTGTTTTGCACAAAGTCTGTAATTGTTGATGTAATGCAATACTATGATTGTTAAAAATGTGATCGTATTATTGTGGTATTATAGTGCTATGAATGATCATATTATTAATACCTAACGAGTGTTATTATTATTTTATTGATGTACCTTGATTATATGGTTAAACATCAAACCATACATGAAATAGTTCTATTGTTATTATTGTACAAGTTTCTAAACATTATCTTTTGATATTGAATAAGTTATTCTTGTCTTTAACTTGTTTCGTTGAGCAAGTTTTCTAAACCTTATTCTTATATTGAACATGTTTATTGTTTCTAGTTCGATTACAATTTTACAAGTTTCTCAACTTCTTTCAATTTGTGTATTGAACACAAGTATCTTATCCTTAACTTGTTATTTAGCATGCAAGTTTATATATCCTGATATACTAATGTTAAACAAGTTTTATCGTACAATTTACTATTTGTTATGCATGCTTAGTACTCAATTCTAAATAACACTGGCTTAATATTGTTCAAGCAAGGTATGTTATAATCATTCAATGTTTATGCTCTTAGATTATTCCTAAAGCATGACTTTAGTATACATCGTTGATTCAATTATGATTATTTCATAGTATAATATTATTACCCTTTTTATTCAACTAATCCTTAGTTAATGTTCGTTGAATTCCAAATTACCCTGAAACGTATCCAAACCAAACTTAATTTGGTGGGTACTTGTATTCTAAATGCTGAGATGAACCACCCTATTATTAGGGGATAAGTTACGCATAGCGTTGAAATATTTGTGCACAATACATTGTACGAAGTGCTGATCCCCCTAAGTATGAGGAGTCCCTATAGTCTTATTACTCTTAAAGTTTAAGTTGAAAGATTACTTATAACTATGGACATAGTTCGTGGTCTTATGACCCTCAAATATATTTTTCAGATTTTGATTATCATTAATAGAACATATTGTTCAGTTCTATTGAGCCTATTATTTTGCAAATGTTGTAAAGTTTTATTCATTGTTATTTCTTTTTCTTTTTTTTTGTTAATGTGGAGTTTCCCAACCGCAGTCAGACTAAGTCTCCCCACCCCGGGTCAGGCTTTTCATATGGGCTTACGCCCACGTCCCCGTGGCCGCTCGAATTAAAGAATTCTCACACTTGAGGCAGGCGGGACTCGATCCCAGGATGTCCGGGTTATTTCAAGTGAGCCTTGTTTGTTCACTCTTGCTTATATAACTATTACAGCTAATGTTGAGAAGGTCGATGTACCTAGCACCAGTAAAGGAAAGGGAAAGATGAATAAGTATTGAAGACTTGTAATATGTTGACATTTTTATTGTCAGACTTTATTTGAATTATTGTAATGAAGTTATTTAATTTTCCGCATATGAATGTTTGTATTTAAAGGTTAGATAACCTGGGAGATTTTTATTAATGTAATCCTTTAATGGGAAGGTTTATTATTCAATTTTATTATGATTGGGTAGTTAGACATGAATGTTTTTATCAAGTGAACACCAAATCTTGAGGGAATAAAGTACCCGGATTTGTGGGTATCACAAGTTGGTATCAAAGCTTTAGGTTATGAACCTTAGGTGGGGGGAAAAAAGCCTTATGAAGTAACCTTTGAAAAGATAGTGATGATAAACTCTTATCAAGTTTTAAGGAAGAAGTAGTAAAACACTTATATGCTTATGTGATTACAACTTATGTGCTCGTGGGTGTCGAGTAGTAATGATTAGTAATTAAAACTTAAAATTTTTGTTGTCAGGATGACTAATGTAGGAGAATCCAGTCAGGCTAGGGAGGAAGGACCTTAGATCCCTAGAGAGGAGGAGCCTCGTGACATTCAGGTGGTTTGAGAACAACTACTTCCATGGGAGTCGGCCCCGATGGTCATAGTGGTTGAACAGGAGAGTTTACCTGATGAGGATGATGATGTAGAAACGGATTAGGAGGATCCCATTGAGCTGCCATAGTCGAATGAGGATGACGAGGAGGAAGAGATTCCACTAAATATGATCGCTGCTCGTATGTACAATGAAGTTTACGACCGCAATGTGGAACTTCAGGATACCGTCGAGGAGTTGGAAGAAATAGTAGCTGAACAACAGACCTCGATGGAACAAAAGGACGACAAGATACAGGATCGAGAGGAATGTCTGAATAATGAAGAAGAGAAACTGGTCCACACTGAAGAAGAGATTGAACAAATGGCAGTGGAGATTGCAGAGTTGAAGAACAAGTTACAGGAAGAATCTACTAAGAGGGAAAGAGGAGAAGACGCGTACGAGGAAGCTTATCAATGACCCAGGATAGAAGAGAGAGACACACAAGTAAAGAGGATGAAAATGGAGGAGATGAATAACGTATTCAACACCGTAATTAATCGAGCTCAAGATCGGGTCATGGGTTATCCGATTCAGTTCGAGACGCTGCCATCGTACATATTAGATCGCAGAATAATGTTTCGAATTATAGAGGAAGAGCGTCGTAAGGCTACACAGTATCTTAGTAGGACATCGTAGGGAATGTACCTGATATGCGATTAATAAATGTTAAATAATATGTAAATCCCAAGTGTTATGTAACCTATGGGATATGATGATGATGTTATCGCTAAACTTTAGTAGTTCAGGAAAGTAATGTAAATAGCGATGATGCAATTTTTCTTATGTTTTCAAAAAGATTATGAATGAATAAAAGTTATTATTTTATTTAATTCAAAGTGTTATATGTTATGTGATGATTTCTTTTATGAGATGCAAGTTAAGTAGAAAATACTTAAAGGAGTTGAGTAATAATCTAATGAATATATTTTAACAGAAAATGCCTCCAAGACATCAACCCCGACAAAGAACCACTGAGGGAACTACCAATAATGACAATGTTGAGGCTAACCCCGTTCAGCAGCTAGTGACGTTACTGACGGATTCATTGCAGAATCAACCGCAGAATCAGGTTACAACTTTTAAGGATTTCAAGGCGGATGGACCACCAGAATTCCATGGGTCCATGAATCCAGTTGAGGCACAGACATGGATAATGGAGATAGAAAAGGTGTTCGATGTTGCGAGAGTAGGGGAGAATCAGAAGACTTCTTTTGCTACATTTATGTTGAAAGTAGAGCCTATTTATTGGTGGTAGGCCAATAAAACTTGAGGAGGTCAAGGGATTATGTCTTGGGATAGGTTTAAGGAGATATTCTTAGAGACTTACTTCCCAGAGAGTTTGAAGAGTCAGATGGAGGTGCAGTTCTTAGAATTGAAGCAGGGATCAATGATGGTATCGGAGTATGCCGCAAAATTTAACGAGTTTGTGAGGTTTGCGCCATATCAAGTCAGCACAGATGAACGCAAGGCTAAGAGGTTTGAAAAGGGACTGAAACCTCGGTTGTAGAGTAGGGTTTCCCTGTTCCAGCGGAAGACATTTGCAGCAGTAACAGAGAAGGCAATTCTCACTGAAGGTGGAAGCGAGGCAGTAACAAAGTTTAATCAAGAATAGAAAATTAAGAAGAATGAGGTGGAGGTTAATAATGGTGGTGGAGGTAGTGGAAATGGTAATAATAACCTGAAGAGGAAATGGAATGGAAATGTGGGTGCTGGAAATCGGCAAGGTAACCAGCAGAATAAGAAGTTCAAAGCATGTGCTACATGCGGGAAGTTTCACAAGGGTATATGGTTAACGGGGAAATGAGTATGGTTTAACTGTGGCCAGGAGGGTCACATCGCCCCAAATTGCAATCAACCCAAGAAGAATGTTTTCTTCACGTGCGGGTCCAAGGATCACTTTGCTCGTGAGTGCCCTAAGAAGAAAGCTGGGGAGACAACAAAAAGCAAGGGAGGTAGCAGTGGACGTACATGGGCTATTGCTGAACCAACGACATCAAACAAACCCATATCCAGAACCTTCAACATGATTGTGCAAGATGTTGTGTAATCAAAGGATGTTGTGTCAGGTATTATCCCAATCAATGATATAGATTCTTATGTATTATTTGATTCCGGTGCTACTTGCTCGTTTATATCTGATGAATTTGCTAAGAGGTTAGGATTGCCTAGTGAAGAATTAAATTTCCCTTTAAACATATAAATTTTGAATAAGGAAGTAATTCCTGTTAGGTTCGTATACAAGAATTGTAGGGTGAATATTAAGGGAAATGTCTGATGGTAGATTTAATCTCGATAAAACTTGGAGAGTTTGATGTTATTTTGGGAATGTATTTTTTGTTAAATTATGGAGCGATAATTGATTGACAAAAGAAATGTGTAAACCTTATGACTCCGTCAAAGGTAGTTTTCTATGGTAGCAAATTGCCTAGACATACGAGATGTCTGACGATTATGCAGGCCAAGAAATTGTCGAGTCAAGGCTATGTGGGTTATTTAGCTTACATAGTCGATACACAGAAGAAAGGTGTGAAACTGGAAGAAATACCAGTAGTTAGAGAATTTATAGATGTGTTTCCAGAGGATTTTCCTGGACTTTCGCCTGACAGAGAGATTGAGTTCGTAATCGACTTAGCGCCAGGAACTGCCCCGATATCGAAGGCTTTATACATAATGGCTCTGGTAAAAATGAAGGAACTGATGGTACAACTACAAGAGTTGTTAGATAAAAAATACATTCAGTCGAGTGTGTCACCGTGGGGAGCACTGGTGTTATTCATGAAGAGGAAGGATTGGTCAATGCGTCTTTGCATTGATTATAGGGAACTAAACAAAGTCACTATTAAGAATAAATATTCGTTGCGAAGAATAGATGACAGTGTGTTTAAACCATTCTTAGACTAGTTTATGGTGGTATTTATCGACGACATCGTGATATACTCCAAATATCATGAAGAACATATGGAACATTTACGTTTGACATTAGAGACACTAAGAAAAGAAAAGTTGTACGCGAAATTCTCTAAGTGTGAATTTTGGTTAGATCGTGTATAATTTTTAGGTCATGTGATTGACAAAGATGATATTTCAGTGGATCCATCAAAGGTTGAATGTAAAACCCTAACTTTTATGAATAAAAATGAATTTTCTATAAATATCATTTTTGAATATTATGGAATGAATTTGATATAATGTTATAGTTATGGGTAATATTTAAAAATTTTGCAAAGTACGCAAGTTATTAAATAATATTCGATTGGTCGGGGAATATTCGTTTTAACAGAGAATATTCGTATAGTAACACAATCATTGGTGGACCCCACAACATAATTATTGTCGAATTGAGAAAATAAAAAAAATACTTTATGAAAATAACGGCGGAAGTTTTACCGTTAACTGTTGAAACACCCAGTGTTAAAAGTACAGTAATACGCGTAGTTGCACAATAGCACACGGTATGGATTATTGATGCTTATTTGATAAGTCACTCAGTTTTGTTTTATTGGTATTATTAATGTAATAAAACAGAAAACATTTTTATATAAAACAGAATACTTTTATAAAGTTATCTATTTTATTAGACAATAATTAGAATATATTATATTTTATTATGCATAGTATTTGCATAGTGCCTGCATAGTGTTTGAATAGTAAAACCTTTTATAATGTTATTCGGTATATTAGATTATAAATAGAATACATTATATTTTATTTAAAAGATTTTTCTTTAAATATGGACCGTCAGATTAAGGTAAATCATTCTGGACCATTCATGAGTTAGTTACTATGCAGTCTATTTTTCTATAAATAGAAGCTCATTCCTTCATTATTTCTTTTTTTCGCTAATTTATTTGTATATTGAGAAGAAAGAGAGATAAAACAATCACAAAGGGCATACCCCAGAAGTTTTAGGTGAACCACATGGGACAACCCCCAAAATGGACAACTAAAGACTAACAACCAAGCCAAAGCAGTAAGGAACATTACAAAACAAAGCTTCATGCAAAAGAAGCAAGCCGAAGCCTAAACAACCAATCAGCTGAAACTAAGCATCCAAATGAAACAATCTGGCGATGAAATGAGACTGCAAAACTGCCATTTGCAGACAGAACTGTAGAAGATAACAGAATCAATCGAACTGAAGCAGCTGCCGAACAGATTGAAGCTGTCAGCACCTAAGAGGCTGAACTAAAGATCCCGAAGCCTAGAAGGAGCTGCGGGGCAGAGAGGCCGAACCATATAAGCCTAACCTACCAGCCCAGATCCCCCTACTTCCCAAGGCTAAACCAAGGTGCTGAAACCAAGCTACAAAACTAGCCCTTCACTGACCACATAAGTCGAAACATTAACCAATCCGGAAGGAGGCAGCATCCGAACCAGTCCGGATTGAAAACAACAACGGACCAATTCGAACTGAGCGCCAGCCGACACCTGAAGCAATCGAAGATGAGAATGCTGAACCCTAGAATGAACTGCGAGTGCCATGAAGCCGAAACCAATCAACACTCACCCCCCCAGCTCCAAATCCTTGAGCCTCGAAGCCCGAACCTCTCAAGACTGAACTGTCATACCGAAGAGGGAGCACCGAAGCCCGAAACAGGAAGACAGCGAACCCCCTTAGCCGGGCTACGTGACCGTGTCAAGAGACCGAGCCCGCCCGTCATTGACCCTGGAGCCGAACCCTACTACTGAAGAGACCGAACTGCCAGAGAAGCCGAACTACCTTCGTAAAAAGCAGCGAGCTGAAGATGCTGCTAGAGCCAGCAAGTCGAACCCTGCAGAAGATCTGAAACCCACAACCTCGAAACTAACCCCTGAGGCCGAACTCCCTAACACCTGACCTGCCCAACCCTTAGGCAAACCCCGAAGCTTAGGCAGACCCCGAAGCTGAGAATGAACCAGTGGCCAGAGGCGCGTAGGCCATCCCCTATAATGACCAATCTGAGTAACATGGGCGAGTACCGGAGACACACTGCCAACTCTGATCTTGTCCAAAGAACACCAGCCAAAGCAATAGCTAACATTTGCTATTGAGACGGGCCCAGCCACCTGCTCTCCCGACAGCACCGAAGCGGCGGAACTGCCGACACCCCGAGAAAAGAACCCAACCCTGCAACCACCCCAGAGGTTAGGCTTATTTTGGACTTTTTTAGAAAAAAACAGAGGAAGAAGATAACCTAGCCTTAATGACATTGGTTATGTCCCTAGAGAGAACCCCCATAAGCATCTTGGTTTTGTTATAGACAATGGAGTTCCTGACAGACCAGATTTTGTATACTGTAGTGGAGAGAACCAGCTTTAAAATATCCGACCTGAGTTTGCTCCCTCGATATTGGATAATGTAGTCCAAAAGGTTGTCCCAATTCATAGGAGCATTAGTCCAGGCACCCACTGCTAAAGTAGAGGAGAGAACATAGGAAGAATAGGGGCATTCGAAGAACAAGTGAGGGAATGTTTCCACATGGGAATCACAAAGGGGGCAAGTCAGCTGGCGGAAGATGGAATAACTAGAAAATCTGTCATTCGTGGGTAATCTTTGCCGAAGAGCAAGCCAGAGATTAAAGGAAAATCTTGGAACGTGAAGAGAATGCCATAGCAGAGCAGCCCATGGAACTAGCGGAGCACGTGGCTGAATAGATTCCCAAATGAGAGAGGCCTTGACATATTTCAGCTCACAAGATTCCCATAAGATCTTATCATCGGCATTAGTCAACGCAGGAAGAGAAGTAATAAGACCTCTGAGTTGTTGCACTTCATGATGGTTGTTTGCCGGTAATGCCCAGGCTCCCGAGGAAATGACAAAAGAGACAGGAGCGTTTACTGGGATTCATGAGTTGGAAAGCAAATACAGAGAAGGGCTTAATGCCTGACCATTCAACCATGGGTCATGCCAGAACCTAAAAGAATTGCCATTCCCAACTTTATAGATAAGAAAATTTAAAGCTAAAGGCCGCAGTTTAAGAATCTTACGCCAAATCCAAGAGCAGTCCGACGGAGTAGAACAATGCCAGAAATTAATCTTTGGAAGAACTGCGGCTTTGACCCACTTTGCCCATAAGGAAGTAGGGGAAGGGGAAATAACTCTGAGTTAATGGGATAAAATGAGGGCTGAGTTCCAATCTGCAAGATTTTTTATAGCCAGGCCTCCCTCCGCATAGGGGGTAGTCAAATCCTTCCAAGCGACTTTAGAACCATACCTTAAAAGAGAGGAGCCCTTCTAAAGGAATCTGCACATTATAGATTGGATTGCACACATTACCGATTTAGGCAAGATAAAGTGGGCTGCCCAGTAGGATTTAATGGAAAATAGCACTGATTTTATCAATTGCACTCTGCCGGCATAGGAGAGGTAGCGGGAAGTCCATGAAGTGACTCTCGCGGTGATTCTGTAGATCAGAGGCTGGCAGTCGGAGTGTGTAAGTTTAGAAGAGTTGAGGGGAACTCCAAGAAATCTAATTGGAAGAACTCCAATCGGTATACCCAGTAGCTGATTTATACTTTCCTTGACTGCATTTGGGACATTTGCTAGAAAGCATAGGCTTTTAAGAGCGTTAGGGATTAATCCGGAGAACATTGAGAATGATTGGATGCTCGAGTGGATGATGGAAACAGCTGGCAAGTCTCCATGGCAGAACATTATAATATCATTCGCGAAACATAAATGAGTAATGTTGCATGGTTCTATTTTCCAATGAAACTTGAAATTCGGCAGGAGAGTTTCCTTATTCAGAATCATAGATAATACTTCCATGGCTAAAACAAACAGGTAAGGGGACAGAGGATCTCCTTGACGAAGACCCCTTGCTCCCTTAAAGTAGCCGGCAAGGGAGCCATTGACTTTAACAGAATACATTGGCGTTGTGATGCACTCTCTAATCCAGTTTATAAAAATGGGTGGAATCTGAAGCAAACTCAGCAGGTCTAGAAGAAAACCCCAGTCAACTGTGTCAAAAGCCTTCCTGATGTCAATTTTTAGAGCACACCTTACCGGACCAGATAGGCGATGATTTTTTCTGAACAGCTCTTGAGCAAGGAGAATATTATCGCTAATAATTCTACCCGAGATAAAAGCTGACTGAGCATGGTCTATAATGGACGGGAGGACTAGTTTTAGCCTATTGGCAAGAATCTTTGCTATACATTTGTATATTGTGTTGCAACAGGAAATGGGTCTGAAGTCTGCCATATTAGAAGGGTTTTCTGTCTTCGGGATCAAGGCTATGATCGTAGCATTCACTCCCCTCGGAAGGAGACCGGTTCTGAAGAAAGAGTGGACAGCAGCAGTGAAGTCTTGTCCGATTGTATCCCAGCAGTGAAGGAAGAAGTTAACATTGAAACCATCAGGCCCCGGGCTCTTATTCTGTTTCATGGACTGAAGGACCACCTTAATTTCAGAATCAAGGATTGGAGTGGTTAAAACAGCTGCCTGGGATGGAGAGATCCTCTTAGAAATAAATTTTTTAAGATCATCACGCCCCGGATAGGATAAAGGGGATGATCCCAAAAGATCCTGGTAATATACCACCGCTAACTGCTGGATACCTTGCTGGTCCTCAATCAAGTCACCCGAGTTGTTGAAGTTAGAAAGAATTTTGTTGTGGTTCCAGTTACTCTTAATGACAGTTGCAAAGAAATTAGTGTTTTTATCTCCCTGGGCTAGCCAAATTGCTCTAGATTTCTGGAGCATGAGGGATTCTTCAAGAGCCATTGCTTTCCATAAAGATTGGATAGCTGACGATTCTTGAGCTAATAAAAGAGGGTTCAAGGGATTAGCCTAGAGAGACATTTGGACGGAGTCCAGAAGACCTTGAAGCTTGCTTACATTGCTCGTCAGATTACCTATAGAAGAATTCAAGGCAACAAGAGCTCTCTTGGTTCTCCTCAACTTCTCATTAAGGATGCAAAAAGAATTCCCATGGATACTACTGGTCCAACAATCCGAAGCAGCTTCTTTGAACCTATCTAACTCGAGCATGAAATTAAAGAATTGAAAGGGTTTTTTAGGTCGCCTCAGATGATAACCTGTGTTGAGAATAACTGGGCAGTGATCAAAAAGGCCACGGAGACCAAAGGTGGTTTGGGAATCAGACATGGTGCTAAACCAAGAACTGTTGCCCATAGCTCTGTCTAGCTTCCTGAAAATTGGGGTTCCTACCTGGAAATTCCACCACGTATGCAAAGGCCCAATAGCTCGAATGTCATCTACTCCGATAGTGTCTAAACAATCATTGAAATCCGTCTTGCCAGTGTCCCAGGAAGGATCACCTCCTTCAGATTCAGAGACCCGTTTGACAGTGTTAAAATCTCCCAGGATACACCAAGTGTCCGAAGAGGATATAGATTTGAGGTCATCCCACAATTGCCTACGCTCCACTATCGAATTCAAGCCATAAACGATCGAAACCAGAATAGGGGTATCTCCATGAATAGGGGTAAGTTTGAAATGGGATAGTTGAGAAAACTGAAACAGGATATCCACTCTCCAGATATTAGGGTCCCACCCCACCCAGATCCTCCCGTTCGGATGGTGATCATAGTTGAATGTCCAAACCCAGTTATGGCACAAGGCTCTCGAGATCCTGAGAGTCTTTGGAGCTCTGATTCTAGTCTCAATAAGGCCCACAAAATAGATATGGTTGTTTAATAAAAGGTTACGAACAAGCGCCTGCTTTGGCTTCTTATTTAAACCCCCCTGACATTATAGGAACAAAAATATGTCATAGTGAATGGAGGATAATCTTAATTAAGAAAGGGAAGACCCCCTTGGACCTTTATTTCTCTTCTTAGGATTTTGAAGTGGCTCTTTCCCAGGCCTGGATTTATGCTTCAGGTCTCTACATTCCTTTTTGTCGACCTGCTTGAGCTTATCCACCAGCGGGTTGGGGGGAACAGGAGATTCAGAGTCGTCGTCGGGAAGAAGGGGAGAAGCAATAGGGTTAAAGGTATTTGAAAAAGGAACTGGGTGGACAGTAGGAGAGGAGGATTGTTTTTTAGGTCCTTTAGAGACAGCTGTCCAAGAACCTTCCGGATCAAGGGGAGGAGAGGCATTGGTAGCAATTGAGATGGGCGGACAAGTGGCCTCAGGAGGACAAGGCGGAGCCTTGGGTACCCACTGAAAGTTTGATTTAGGACATCGGAGCAAGGAATGACCGAAAATAGTTACAATTTGAGCAAGAAGGAGGTCTGCTCCAATACTCCACCTTCACCTCAACGGTATCTTCAGCCAAGTCCGCTCCATTGAAAACAACTTCTTTAATTAAGGCCGGGAACTTCAACGAAGCATTCATCTCAATGTAAATCCTAGCATAGCTCATTGGCTCAAGCTTAGATGTCATATCATCTGCGAATAAAGGACGACTGACAGCACTCGCCAGGTAGCTCAAACCCTCTTTTGTCCAGTAAGAGAGGGGAATGTTGCTAAATTTACCCAGATTGGGACTTTGCTATAGTCGACATCTACGAGTTTAACCCCTTCATGCCGGACCTGGTTCCATTATTTATTATTCTGTTGGAATATCATGTCTGTGCGTTTTAAGCCGGACCTGGTTCTGTTATTTATTATTCTGTTAGAATAACCTGTCTGTGCGGTCTATCGCATGCCTGGTAATTTCTTTTGTTATTCCATTCTTTATTATACTCAGTTGGTTAAAACTTTGACTTCTATACTCCATGAAATTAGTGGAATATCCTTGATATTTGCGCTTCATCCAGTATCTTTTCATGAAAATATTTTTCTGAGCATTCTTGAATTTTACTCTACAAAGAAGTATCATGTTGACAATTTGGACGTTATTAGTTCCTGGATAAATTAATTCTTGAACTTGTTTGATTGTATTCTTATATTATTGTCATCATCCTCATGTTTATATTTTGTTGAAAGTCATATGTGGCCTGTAGTGCATAGATGGACTTGGTATGATTATGACCAGGGATTATTCGGTGTAATCATGACCGTAATGTTACAAATGATGTGGTAAAAGTCCTCATTGGCCCGTAATGCATTGATGGACAGTTGTTGGTATGATCATGACCATTGATGAATACAAGAATATCCTTGACTGTGGTGCATGGATAATTTATGGTTGTTGATACTAATGAATATCCTTGGCCATTGTGCAGAGATGATGTGAATTATTTATTACGCTGAGTCTCAGCGATAAAAGTCATGAAAAATCTTTTAAATAATAGAAGATAGTAGATTTTATTTTCTGCTTGACTCTTCTAATGGATTGCTTGTTTCGCTGCAGTTAAACTTGATGTTTGTTATATTTTATTAGTTTAACAATGTTAAAGGATAATGATAATTTATTCTGCATTATCTTAGTCATAATATTTCTTACTGGGCTAGTTGAGCTCACCCTTTCTTTTACTGTTCTCTTCAAGAAATGAGAATATAGCTGGGACGAGTCGGGGAATGGAGTGATGGACCAGATGATAGTATTAGTAGTCCTCACTATTCTGGTAAATAGTGTGACAATAAATGTAATGAGGACTTATTCTGAGAGTGGATATTGTCTAGAAGACAGTATTTGTATTAAAACTCACAGCTCTCTTGTTGTATATTAAAGATTGTATTTGTATTTTGTACCATGTATTTGGCGACTCAGTATAGGTGATGTATACCTATTTTGGGGGCGTCACATTTGGTATTAGAGCTTAGGGAAATGATTCTTGGCTAAGATGTGAGACTAGAACTAGGAGGGGAGAGACGGGGAATTCCTTCGCTAGTATGACCTACCTAAGTTTTTTTTGGTATTTAATTGGTCGGTTAGAATATAGGGATGATATGTTACATATAAATTAACATTTTGTTTTATGTCAGTATCTGAAAATGACATCCGAGAATGTTGAGAATAGCAATGGAGCACAGGCGATCCTTGATTCACCACATATCAATAATCAGGATAATGTGCATCAGGAAGGCGACAATCCTCATGCAAACAACAACACTGACCAAATGATGAATGATGGAATGTTCAGAGGCTTTATCAATTCATGTAACAATAGGCGAGAGCGGCTCCTATCCAAAATGTAGGTGGAAACACTGGAAACTCTCAGACGGTCACCGCTAAATAGTTCAAGGAGCTGGGACCACCTGAGTTTATTGGAGAGCCAAAACCACTTAAGGCAGAAGCATGGATAAAGCAAATCACCAAGATATTTGATGTCTTGGGATGCTCCGAGGAGCAAAAGGTTTCCTTTACCGCCTTTATATTACGAGGAAAGGTAGATTACTGGTGGGAATCTGTAAAACGTACTCAACCTGCCGCACTGAAAATGTCTTGGGAGAAGTTCCAAGAACTATTCAACAACAAGTACTTTCCCGAAAGTATTTGTCACATAAAGGAGGTGGAGTTCATCAAGTTGGAGCAGAATAATATGACTGTGTCGTAGTATGAAGCTATGTTTGCCGAGTTGTCCCGGTTTGCGTCCCACTTGGTGGATAATGAAGAGAGAATGACGCGTATGTGTTTAAGAGGTTTGAAGCCAGAGATACGTCAACATCTTATTTCTCATAAATTGTGTTTGTATTCAGATGTTGTAAATAGGGCTTAGTTAGTGGAGCGCGATAATGAGTCAACGCAACCAAAAGAGAGCAACCGGCAAAATGATAATACAAGTGAGAGCAATCATCGAAGCGGTGACAACAAGCGTGAAGGGAATCAATAGGCCAGAAATGGTAACCACTTTGGTGGTAATCAGGGCCAAAGAAATAAGAATGGACATTTCAAGAAGAGGAGATTCAATAATGATGAAAAGACGTCAGCACCAGTACCTGTTGTTAAGGAAGGAGAACGACCACCTATCATATGCTTCAAATGCGGAGGGGAGGGACACATCAGTCCAAACTGCGCGATGCCGTCCAAAGCATGTTATAATTATGGAAGAGAAGGTCACTTAGCCCGATTTTGTCATTCACCGAAGATAAGTTCAGTTAGGATGGAGGCACCAAAGGTCGTCCCAGAAAAGTAAAAGCCGGTAGTGCAAGGGAGAGCGTTTGTTGTGACCTCCCAGAAAGCAAGGAACTCGAATAAGGTCATCACGGGTAAGCTTATCATAAACTCTAGCGAAGTCTATACTTTATTTGATACCGGTTCTACTCATTCTTTTATTTCTCCTACTTGCGCTCAACGATTAAATTTGACTCCGGAGAAATTAGACTTTGACTTATCTATGGAAACTCCGTTGGGAGAAACCTTCATTACATCCACTGTTTATAAGTCTTGTTTGGTTCAAATCGGTACCCTTACATTACCTGTCGATCTTATTTCATTGAAAATACTTTAATTTGACGTGATTCTAGGGATTGATTGGTTTACTACTCATTATGCTAAAATTGATTGTTTTCGTAAGGTTGTTAGCTTTCATATTCCTAATCAACCTATTATGCGAATTCAAATGACAAAATCATTAAAATCAATCACGGTCATCTTAAGCCATAAACCTATTCGTTTATTGGAAAACGGATGTCAAGATTTCTTATCCCCCATCACAGATCTAAACAAAAATACGTCAGTTTTGAATGATATTTCTATTGTTAATAAATTTCCTGACGTATTCCTTGAAGAACTTCCTGGCCTACCCCCAAAGCGTGAAATTAAATTTTGTATGACCTTGAACCCGGTACAAAACCCATTTCCAAAGCCCCATATCGAATGGCTCCTATTGAACTTCAAGAGTTAAAGACCCAACTGCAGGAATTGTTAGACATTGGCTTTATTCATCATAGTACTTCTCCTTGGGGTGCTCCTGTTCTATTCGTGAAAAAGAAAGATGAGAGTATGCGACTTTGTATTGATTATCGGGAGTTAAATCATGTCACCATCAAAAATAGGTACCTATTTCCACGAATTGATGACCTGTTTGACCAGTTGCAAGGAGCCAAATTCTTTTCAAAGATTGATCTTCGTTCCGGATATCACCAATTGAAGATTAGAACCGATGACAAGTCGGTACGGGCATTATGAATTCCTAGTCATGTCCTTTGGATTGACTAATGCTCCTGCTGCCTTCATGGATATGATGAACCGAGTATTCAAGGAATATTTGGATAACTTTGTGGTCGTCTTTATTGATAACATCCTTATTTATTCCAAAAACCGTGAAGATCATGAGCAACACTTGAGGCTGACACTCCAAAAGCTTCGTGAATACAAGCTTTATGCCAAGTTGAAGAAATATGAGTTCTGGCTTGAGGAAGTAGCATTCCTTGGGCACGTAGTACCAAGTCATGGAATATCAGTTGACCCGGCAAAGATTGAAGCAATTCAAAGCTAGGAGCAACCTAAATCATTGATCGAAGTACGTAGCTTTCTCAGTTTAGCTGGTTATTATCGGATATTCGTGGAAGGATTTTCTCGAATAGCTACTCCATTAACTCAGCTGACTTCGAAAGATACAAAGTTCGGTTGGAGCGAAGAATGTGAGAAGAGTTTTCAAGAACTCAAGAGGAGACTCATTTCAGTACCTGTTCTAACAATACCATCTGGCTCGGAGGGATTTGTCATCTACAGTGATGCTTCGGGTAAAGGGTTAAGATGTGTTCTTATGCAACATGGGAAAGTCATAGCCTATGCCTCAAGATAACTCAAAGAATATGAGAGGAATTATCCTACTCATGACCTAGAGTTAGCAGCTATTGTCTTCGCAATTAAAATTTGGTGGCATTACTTGTTGGGGAGAAGGTGGAGATCTTTACGGATCATAAAAGCCTCAAATATTTCTTCACTCAAAAAGAACTCAATATGCGACAACGACGTTGGCTTGAACTTTTGAAAGATTATGATCATACCATCCAATACCATCCTGGAAAAGCGAATGTGGTAGCTGACGCATTGAGTAGAATATCATATGCAAGTACGAGTGCGATATTGTCAACACAAAGGCCCATTTTGTGTGACTTGCAAAGGATGGAGATAGAGTTCAAGGCTCCAGGGACCCATGTGATGATGGCGAATATACGAGTAGAACCAACTTTAATTGACAAATTTAAAGCTGCTCAAGCTACAGACCTGTAGCTGATGCGTATGAGGAAGAAAGTACATGAAGATGCTATACTGGAAGCAAGAATCGATGAAGAAGGAATACTTCGAGTCAACTCCAAACTTTGTGTTCCTAACGACCCTGATTTAAAGTATAAAATCATAATGGAGGCGCATAATACACCGTTTGCAATCCATCCTGGGAATACCAAAATGTATCATGATATTCGTCATACATTTTGGTGGAGCAATATGAAGAGAGAGATAGCACTGTTTATCTGAAGGTGTCTAACTTGTCAACGAGTTAAAGCGGAGTATCAAGTACCAAAAGGTCCATTGCAACCACTTGAAATTCTAGAATGGAAGTGGGAGCACATTACCATGGATTTCGTTACCAGTCTTCCTAAAGTTTCTCAAGGTATAGATGCGATTTGGGTCATTGTTGATAGATTGACCAAGTCTGCTCATTTCTTACTTATACGAAAAACTTATACACTTGAACGTCTTGCTCGTATGCACATAAACGAGATTGCAAGACTGCATGGTATGCCAATATCCATAGTTTCTGATCGAGACCCAAGATTCACTTCACTATTTTGGGTTAGTTTGCAGAAAGCTATGGGCACAAATTTATGATTTAGCTTGGCATATCATCCTCAGACGGACGGACAGTCGAAGAGGACTATTCAAACTCTTGAAGATCTATTAAGACTCTGTGTCCTTGATTTCAAGGGAAGTTGGGACAAGTTCTTACCATTGGTGGAGTTTTCCTATAACAACAGTTATCAAGGAAGTATTGGCATGGCTCTATTCGAAGCGTTGTATGGAAGAAAGTATCGTTCTCCAGAATGCTGGGATGAGGTGGGTGAAGAAACGTTGTTGGGACCGGAGTTGGTACGTATAACTACGAAAAAGATTCAAACGATCAGGCAACGTATAAAAACCTCACAAGATCGACAAAAGAGTTATGATGATCTTCATCGAAAGGATGTGGAATTCGATATAGGAGATCATGTGTTGTTACGTGTTGCTCCATGGAAAGGAGTTACGAGATTTTGAAAAAGAGGAAAGCTCAATCCTCGATTCATCGGCCCATTTTTAATCCTCGATCGAGTAGGAACTGTGGCCTATAGACTCGTTTTACCGCCAAGTATGTCTCGTGTTCATAATATTTTTCACATATCCATGTTACGTAAATATGTAGAAGACCCGAACCACATTATTGAGTTAGAACCGGATGAAATAGTGAAAGATTTGACGTATGAAGAGGTTCCTGTTCAAATCTTGGATAAGAAGGAACATATTCTACGCTCCAAGGCAAGTCAAAGTTTTGTGGAGAAACCACGATGTTGAGGAAATGACTTGGGAGTTAGAATCTGAAATGAAATAAAGGTATCCTTACATCTTCGACATACTAGGTACGTACCCCAATTTCAAGGGCAAAATTTCATAAGAAGGGGAGGTTTTTAAGACCCCAACTTTTATGAATAAAGATGAATTTTCTATAAATATCATTTTTGAATATTATGGAATGAATTTGATATAATGTTATAGTTATGGATAATATTTATAAATTTTGCAAAGTACGCAAGTTGTTATATAATATTCGATTGGTCGGGGAATATTCGTTTTAACAGGGAATATTCATACAACGACACAATCATTGGTGGACCCCATAACGAAATTATTGTCGGATTAAGAAAATGACAAAAATACTTTATTAAAATAACGGATGAAGTTTTACTGTTAACTGTTGAAACACCCGATGTTAAAAGTATAGTAATACGCGTAGTTGCAAAGTAGCACACGGTATTGATTATTGATGCTTATGTGATAAGTCACTCAGTTTTGTTTTATTGGTATTATTAATGTCATAAAACAGAAAACCTTTTTATATAAAACAGAATACTTTTATAAATTTATCTGTTTTATTAGACAACAATTAGAATATATTATATTTTATTATGCATAGTGTTTGCATAGTGCCTGCATAGTATTTGCATAGTAAAATCTTTTATAAAGTTATTCAGTTTATTAGATTATAAATAAAATATATTATATTTTATTTAAAAGATTTTTCTTTAAATATGGACCGTCAGATTAAAGTAAATCAATCCGGACCGTTCATGAGTTAGTTACTATGCAGTCCATTTTTCTATAAATAAAAGCTCATTCCTTCATTATTTCTTACGAATTCCCTGAAACTCTAGATAGAGAAACTATAGAGAAGCTATAGAAAAGTATTCTGCTCCTTCCCTACTCTTATATTTAGTTTCTTTTACAGTACGGGATATTATTTGTTGTACTCGTAAGGGGTATTATTTTTTTTGTATTCATGAAGAGAACTTCTGGGGGTGGTTGTAGGGCTGGGTTCTTTTTTCACGGGGTGACGGCAGATCCGCCGCTTCGGTGCAGCCGGGAGAGCAGGTGGCTGGGCCCGTCTCAGTAGCGAATGTTAGCTATTGCTTCGGCTGGGGTTCTTTGGACAAGATCAGAGTTGGTAGTGACTCTCCGGCACTCGCCCAAGTTACTCAGCTTGGTCATTATAGGGATGGCCTTCGCGCCTCTGGCCACTGGTTCAATCTCAGCTTCGGGGTCTGCCTAAGCTTCGGGGTCTGCCTAGGGTTGGACAGGTCTGGTGTAAGGGAGTTCGGCCTCAGGGGTTAGCTTCGGGGTTGTGGGTTTCAGTTCTTCTGCAGGGTTCGGCTAGCTGGCTCTAGCAGCATCTTCAGCTTGTTGCTTCTCGGGCAGTTCGGTCTCTTCAGTAGTAGGGTTCGGCTCCAGGGTCAATGTCGGGCTGGCTCGGTCTCTTGGCAGGGTCGCGTGGCCCGGCAAGGGGGGTTCGCTGGTTTTGTTTTTGGAGCTTGGGGACCCCTCAACGGCTTAGCGGGGGCTTCGGGGGGGGGGGGGGGTGGGGGGCTTCGATTGCTAGAGCGCTGGTTGTTGTCTTCCGGTTTCGGGCTATGGTGCTCCCTCTTCGGTACGGCAGTCCAGTCTTGTGAGGTTCGGGCTACGGGGCTCACGGATTTGGAGCTGGGGAGGTGAGTGTTCATTGGTTTAGGCTTCATGACGCACGTAGTTCATCCAAGGGTTCATCTTTCTCATCTTCGGCTGCTTCGGGTGTCGGCTGCCTCCTTCTGGATTGGTTAATGTTTTCGACTTATGGGGTCAGTGAAGGGCTAGTTTGTAGCTTGGTTTCGGCTCTTGGTTTTAGCCTTGGGAAGCTGGGGGATCTGGGCTGGTAGGTTAGGCTTATGTGGTTCAGCCTCTCTTCCCCGCATCTCCTTCTAGGCTTCGGGATCTTCAGTTCAGCTCTTAGGTGCTGACAGCTTCAGTCTGTTAGGCAGCTTCTTCAGTTTGGTTGATTCTGTTATCTTCTGCAGTTCTGTCTGCAACTAGCAGTTTTGCAGTTTCATTCTGTCACCAGATTGTTTCATTTGGATGCTTAGTTTCAGCTGATTGGTTGTTTAGGCTTCGGCTTGCTTCTTTGCATGCAGCTCTATTTTGTAATGTTCCTTGTTGCTTTGGCTTGGTGTTAGTCTTTAGTTGTCCATTTTGGGGGTTGTCCCATGTGGTTCACCTATAACATCTGGGGTATGCCCTTTGTGATTGTTTTATCTCTTTTTCTTCTCAATATACAAACAAATTAGCGAAAAAAGAGAACTTCTGTTATTCTATTATTTATTATTCTGTTCGAATAACCTGTATACGTGTGTTACCCTATACTTGGTGAAATTCTTCTGTTATTCCATTCTTTATTATTCTATTGGAATATCATGTCTGTGCGTTTTACGACGGACCTGGTTCCATTCTTTATTATTCTGTTGGAATATCCTGTCTGTGCGTTTTAAGCCGGACCTGGTTCCGTTATTTATTATTCTGTTAGAATAACCTGTCTGTGCGGTCTATCGCATGCCTGATAATTTCTTTTGTTATTCCATTCTTTATTATACTCAGTTGGTTATGTGACAACTCGATATTTTCTATATAAATGAATCATAAATTTTGCGTATAATTTTTTTTTATTATCTATTTATTAAAATAAATATGAATGATATGTGTCAAGGTAATGTGTAATTATAAATATATGTGTGATAAATAAAATTTATTTATTACATTAAGTATTTCAAATAAATTTATTTTAGAATTATTGATTATTATCAATTATATTTTTATACTAATTAATTCCTTATTGGAAATGTTTAATTAATTATTTTTCAAGGAAAATATAATCTTATATTATTTAAATAATATAGGAAATGATTTTAGAATAATTATTTATTTTAAAGGTAAGAATGCGTGAAAGGTATTATGTATGTATTTATGTGATGAATATAAAATATATTTATTACATGAATGGTTATGAATAATTTTATTTTAGAATTATTGCTCATTATAAATTATATTCTAATAATAATTAGTTTTATAGTAAAAATGTTTTTAATGTTTATTTTCCATGATTATATGATAATTATATTAATTGAATAATATATGATATGAATATAGAATTTTTATAATACTTATTTTATTATATGAAATTATTTCAGAATAGTTAAGTTAATTATTTTAACTTAATTATTAAGGTTATATATGAAAGATAAATCAGATATGGAATCCATATCCTAATTTTGGGTTTTGATCAAGGAATGAAAATAATAATATTATACTATTATTTGCCAGTGTTATAGATATGTGTGTTATGTGTGTAATGTTAATGTGTGGAACAGTTTTATTATATTACGATCGAACCCTAGTAATATTTTGATAAACCCTAATTCTGGTTCTGGAATAAGGAATGATGATAATAATATAAAATTATAATATTTTGATTTTTCAGTGTTATGAATATGTACTGTATTTCTGTATTGATAATGGTTGGTCAATTACGGTGTATTATGACCAAACCTTAGTAGTAATGATAAACCCTAATTTGAGATCCAAATTAGAGTGCAAGATTTGTTTTATAAGTGTGTTATATAATTTATGGCATGTATTAAATGTATTAATTAGGTAAACCCTAATTAAAATTCTAGAAATCCTAAATTATTAAAAACCCTAATTTGGAACTCAGCTGTGAGTTCAAGACTGTTGTTTAACTGTGTTATATGATATATGTTATGCATTATATAATTTTGTTATTTAGAAATCCTATTTAAAAATAGAAACCCTAGTTTCAAACTGTCAAACCCTAAATTAAAAATTAAATATCGGCTTAAGGCTGTTATGTAATCACGATAATGTGATTTATGATCGGTGTTATATGTATTAACCCTAATTAGGGAGAATCGTAATTATTTAAAATCCTTATTAATTTTTTTTATTATAAACCCTAATTTCAAAGGTTAGAAACCCTAAATTACTTATTGTAAACTCTAATTACCAGTTTGGGAAATGAAATGCTAATTAGTGTATCTAAAACCTAATTAGTAAGGTGTTAATTAATTAGAAACCTAATTAATTAAGAAACCTTAATTTTGTATTTTAGAAACTAAAATTTTATTATTTTATTATTTATTTTTCAAACCCTATATTGGAAATTCTAGAATTATTTTTAAACCCTAAAATGGTCCAAACCATAAACCCTAACCCTAACCCTAAACCCTAAGGGTTTGCCAAGATTACAATTTTGCCATTTAATTGATTTACCAAATGACAAAGATGCCCCTCTTGCATTATTAAGCTAGAATGTGTAGGTTTTGACAATAGAGTGGGTTGCTCACCAAAACCAACAACTCCCTTGACCAATAATTGACAGCAAATCAGCTACTAAATCAGCAATTCATGCATCTAGATTAATATATATAGAGATTAGAGAGAGAAAATGTACCAAAACTTGCTATTTTTTTTTCTTGTAAACACTTAACCAATTTTCTCTCTTACCAACTCTACGAAATTTATATGTATACCAGTCCCTTATATGAACCCCACGATCACACTTAACCAATTCAGCATCAAGAATCAAAAATCAAAGCAAAAAGGTATAAAATCCCAAAATTTTTAAATCCTTTGATTCTTTGTTAATTGTTGCAATTGATTGTTTAAAGTTGTGTAATAAGGAGTGTAATAATATTCTGGGTTGTTAAATTCATGACCCATAACATCAAAGTGCTCAAAATCAAAGTTTTTCCAACTTTTGAAAAACCGAACTCTGTTATTTTTAGGCAAATGTCAGGGCTTATAACTCTTTTATTGATCATGATTTTTTTGTTTAAAAGTTGTTATATGTAGTCTGTAATGTGCTCTTTAAGGTGCAAAAATAATAAAGTTCATATCTGTTATAGATCGGGAGTTATTCATGGTGAAAACCCGTTGACCGGAACTGCTCAAGAACACGAACCCAAAATTTTTTAGCAACTTCCGTGTTCAAGTTTGACCGGAAAGATCTTGCTCATGTTTTGATTTTAATATGTTATGAAGCTTTATAGTTGTAGTCCTACATGATGTCTACACACTTAAATTGATAGATCACATAAACGTTACACGATCATCAAGTTATAGAGGTCCAAAATAGGCACCTCGAACTGTTCTTCGTGAAGAACAGCTCTAACAGCTACTTTGATGGCCAATATCTCCCAGATCTGATGTTTTTTTAGCCGTGATGTTTATTGGTAGTTGTAGTCTGGTATTTCCTCTACAAGATCCAAGTCGTAGATTGCCCCAGAATCGTAAAGAGAAAGAGGTTATACACGGTCAAAGTAGCCCTCTCGATCACTGCCTTATGTTTTCTAGGTAGGCTCAAGAACACCAACAGCGACGGTTACTGTCGCTAAAGGCCTATTGCGACGGTTTTTAATTAATTTAATTTATGAATTTTCGAAAATTGATTAAAAATAGAAAAAAATAGTTTTTAACTATTAAAAATACAAAATAAATTATTAAAAATTATTTTAAATTCTGAAAATTAGTTTTTAATTTTTTTAAATATATTTCATAAATATTTAATATTTTTGGAATATTAAAAGTATTTAATTTATTTAATTATAATATTAAATAAATTATTTAAAAATGATTTTAATATTTGAAAAATCATTTAAAATTATATTATAATATAAGAAAATATTTTAAGTTATTTTTAATAACTTTTAATATTATTTGATAATTTTCATTAATAAATTAATATTAATGATAATTAAATTATTTATTAAATGAATTAAATAAATGAATTAAAAATGATTTTATTATATTAAAAATCATTTTAAATAAGAATAAGTTATTTAAAAATATTTTAAGTTATAAAATATAACTTTTAATATTTAAAGGTAAAATTAATTAATTAATTAATTATTAATGATATTAAAGTTATTTAATAATTATATTAAATAATTTAGTTTAAAAATGATTTTAATATTATAAAAATCATTTTAAATGAAAATAAAGTGTTTAATGATATTTTAAGTTATAAAATATAACTTTTAATATTTAAAGGATAATTTCATTAATGATTTAATATTAATGATATTTATTTAATGATTAATGATATTAAATTTATTTAATAATTATATTAAATAAATAGTTTAAAAATGGTTTTATTTATTTAAAAATTATTTAAAAATGATGTAAGTGAATTAAAAATATTTTAAAGTTATAATTAATAACTTTTAATAATTAGATAAATAGTACATTAATATTTTAATATTAATGGTAATTATTTAATAATGATTTTTTTAAAAATCATTTAAGGGTAATATTAATACGTTAAGAATATTTTGAGTTATTATAAATAACTTTAATATTTTGGCAATGGTTTCATTAATAGGTTGATATTAATTAAATATTGATAATCATAGAACTGTTTGATATTTAAATCATTTAATAATGATTCTGATATTTCAAAAATTATGGTAAATGGTAATAGTTATTTTATAATTATTATAAGGTCACGAAAAATAGTGCGATTGTTGTTTAAGTTATCTATTTGGATATTGAACTTCGGGATAGTCTTAGACTCGATTATTACCCGATAAAGTTGTCGGTAGACCGACATGTTTCAGAAATTGATCTGGACTTAGATAATGTGATTAGTTAACTGTTTATTTGTGATTCAATGGTTGTTAAGGTTATGTGACAATGTGATTAGGAATGTGTTGATGTTTGTTTATGAGTCAATGACTGTTGAACATGTGTGATAATATGATTAGGTTATGTGCTGACTGCGAAATGCAGTACTATGTGTTATGTTATATTGTTCTAATCGATAGAATGATTTGATTAATGATAGGTCGTGATAGAAAAGATAAGTCTAAGTTGCGTAATTGTATGCAGCGCATCAGACAAGTATCCTAACTTTGCATTTTCTTTATGCAATGGACAAGTGTAAGAATGTTTCAGAATTATATTATTATTATACAGATTGTTAAACCTATATTATATACGCCCATTGATTATCAACATGTTAGTATATGATAATTCAGATATATATTCTGTTCGTTAATTTCTATAAATGATTATACAAGTGTCCCCACTTGGATAATCATTGTAATTAATCACATGTTGATACACCTTTGATATACATATATGTTGAATTATATAAAACCTTTGTTATGAAAACCCGACAGGTATGAACATCCCGATAATGGGAAAAATTTTATGCGCTACGTCGGACAAAGGATGAACGATAATATCGTTCTAGCAATGTAGTATTGATCAATACAGGGCCTATGGGATGTACACCCTCGTGCCCGTAAGCAATGGCCGGTTTACAGATGAATTTCTGTTTAAACCCTTTCAAAAATGAAAACAATGTTCATAATGTGTCACAGAAACCCCATGTATAGACAATACATAGTTTCAAATATTTGAAAGAGGGTTGTTATTTTTTTGTTATTGGTACAGATTACTTCACAACCATTGACCGGTTGTAGAAGAATATTATAAAGAAAACATTTAAATTCTTTCAGCTTATATATAATACTTGCTGGGCACTCAAATGCTCATCCTTGCTTTATTTAAATGTTTTCAGCTAAGTGTGAACAGCTAGAAGGCTCGGCAAGATCAAGTGAAAAGGAAAGCAAACACAATTTGTTATTTGTATCATTTGTAATAGTTAGACTGTATTAAATTAATGATATGTATTATATATCATGTAAAGAATGTATTAAAGGTTGCGTACTTGGGATTAGACTCTGATAAATGTAAGTTAAGTTTAAAATTTATATTATTGTTATTATTATTAGTAATATTTTCGCTCATAGAAATGGTATCGTGAAGTATCGAGTTCGAGTTTCAAGTATCCGGGTTCGGGGACTTTACAGGTTAAAACTTTGACTTCTATACTCCTTGAAATTAATGGAATATCCTTGATATTTCCGCTTCATCCAGTATCTTTTCATGAAAATATTTTTCTGAGCATTCTTGAATTTTACTCTACAAAGAAGTATCATGTTGACAATTTGGACGTTATTAGTTCCTGGATAAATTAATTCTTGAACTTTTTTTATTGAATTCTTATATCATTGTCATCATCCTCATGTTTATATTTTGTTGAAAGTCATTTGTGGCCTGTAGTGCATAGATGGACTTGGTATGATTATGACCATGGATTATTCAGTGTAATCATGATCGTAATGTTACAAATGATGTGGTAATATTCCTCATTGGCCCGTAATGCATTGATGGACAGTTGTTGGTATGATCATGACCATTGATGAATACACGAATATCCTTGGCTGTGGTGCATGGATAATTTGTGGTTGTGATACTAATGAATATCCTTGGCCGTAGTGCAGTGATGATGTGGATTATTTATTAAGCTGAGTCTCAGCGATAAAAGTCATGAAAAACCTTTTAAATCATAGATGATAGTAGATTTTATTATCTACTTGACTCTTCTAATGGATTGCTTGTTCCGCTGTAGTTAAACTTGATGTTTGTTTTATTTTATCAGCTTAACACTGTTGAAGGCTAATGATAATTTATTCTGCATTATCTTAGTCATAATATTTTTTACTGGGCTAGTTGAGCTCACCCTTTCTTTTACTGTTCACTTCAGGAAATGAGAATATAGCTAGGACGAGTCGGGGAACGGAGTGATGGACCAGATGATAGTATTAGTAGTCCTCACTATTCTATTAAATAGTGTGACAATAAATGTAATGAGGACTTATTCTGAGAGTAGATATTGTCTAGAAGACAATATTTGTATTAAAATTCACAGCTCTCTTGTTGTATATTAAAGATTGTATTTGTATTTTGTACCATGTATTTAGCGACTCAGAATAGGTGATGTATACCTATTTTGGGGGCGTCACAATGAAGACGTAATCAATTGGGAACAACCAAGAACACCTTTGGAGGTGAGGAGTTTCTTGGGACTGGCCTGTTATTATAGACGATATATTCAAGATTTTTCCAAGATAGCCACTCCGTTTACAAATTTAACAGGGAAAGCTGTAAAATTTGTATGGAAGGAAAAGTGTGAAGAAAGTTTTCAAGACTTAAAGAAGAAGTTAAGTGTGGCACCTGTGTTGTCATTATAAGATAATACAGGAAACTTTGTGGTATATAGTGATGCCTCACATAAAGGATTGGGTTGTGTTCTTATGCAGAACGACAAGGTTATTGCATTTGCATCAAGACAACTGAAGGACTATGAGAAAGGGTATCCGACTCATGATTTAGAGTTGGCTGCAGTAGTATTTACTCTGAAGATATGGAGACACTATCTCTATGGAGAAAAATGTGAGATTTACACAAATAATAAGAGTTTGAAGTATATTTTCACTTAGAAGGACCTGAACATGCGTCAAAGAAGATGGATGAAATTGATAAAAGATTACGATTGTGAGATCTTTTATCATCCAGGCAAAGAGAATGTGGTTGCAGATGCTTTAAGCAGGAAAGGTTGGGAAAAATTAATGCTGATAACCACTCAGGAGGAGCTTATTTCAGCAATGACAAAGCTAGAGTTGGAAATAAAATTTCCAAAAGAATCTGATGAACGACTATTCCAAATGGAAGCTAGTACAGCTTTGGTGGACAAAATTAAGAATGCTCAACTACAAAATGAAGAATGTGGGAAAATCAAAGAGAAAGTGGTTGAGGGTAGTGATGTGAAATATAAGATCGATACCGAAGGACTACTAAGGTTCGATGGAAGAATTTGGGTTCCAGCAGTACCAGAGATTAAAGACGAAATCTTGACCGAAGCTCATAATTCAAGATATTCGATTCATTCGGGAAGTATTAAGATGTATCAGGATTTATGAAGACATTTTTGGTAGCCAAACATGAAAAGAGATGTTGCAGAATGTGTCGTGAAATGCTTAACATGTCAAAGAGTCAAGGCCGAGTATCAAAGACCAAGCGGATTACTTCAACCGTTGGAAATATCGAAATGGAAGTGGGAACACATCACAATGGATTTTGTGGTGGGTCTTCCAACTACTCAAAGAGGATGCGATGCGATTTGGGTGATAGTGCACAGACTTACAAAATCAACACACTTTTTTTCCAATAAAGATTAGGTTCAATCTTGATCAGTTGGCAAGGTAGTACGTTAAAGAGATCATTTTCGAGGCATGGAGTGCCAGTGTCAATTGTGTCAGATAGAGATCCGCGATTCACGTCAAACTTCTAGAAGAGACTACAAGAATGTATGGGAATAAAGTTACGAATGAGTACGGCTTATCATCCGCAAACAGATGACCAAAGCGAACGAACAATCCAGACATTGGAAGATATACTTAGGGCATGCATCATGGATTTCAAAGGGAGCTGGGATGAAAATTTACCATTGGTGGAATTTTCCTACAACAACAGTTACCACGCAAGCATCGGCATGCCGCCTTATGAAGCATTATACGGCAAGAAGTGCAGAACTCCACTGTGCTGGGATGAAGTCAGTGAACGCCAACTATTAGGACCAAATCTGGTTCAAAAAACTTCTGAGGTTGTCAAACTCATTAGAACAAGATTGGTAGCTGCCCAAGACAGACAAAAGAAATATACTGATCAAAACAAACTATATCGTGCATTTGACGCAGAAAATTACGTGTTCTTAAAAGTTTCTCCTTAGAAGAGGAAAATTTGTTTCGGTAAAAAGGGAAAGTTAAGCCCGAGGTTTATTGGACCCTTCGAAGTGCTGCGAAGAGTAGGAGAAGTGGCTTATGAAGTAGCTCCACCTCCAGAGTTGGAAAACGTTCACAATGTTTTTTATGTTTCGGTGTTACGAACGTATAAACCCGATTACAAGTACGTGATCAAGTACGAACCATTGCAGTTTGATAAAGACTTGTCCTATGAAGAGGTTCCTATCCAGATAGTTGACAAGAAAGAACAAGTGCTCAGGAATAAAGTTATACCTTCTATGAAGGTGATATGGAGGAACCACAATGCTGAAGAAGCTACGTGGGAACTCGAGCTGAAATGATGAAAAATTACCCTGAGTTATTTGTTTTATCGGTGTCTTCGATTCTTTTTTTTTTTGTTAATGTGGAGTTTCCCAACCGCAGTCAGACTAAGTCTCCCCACCCCAGGTCAGTCTTTTCATATGGGCTTACGCCCACGTCCCCGTGGCCACTCGAATTAAAGAATTCTCACACTTAAGGCAGGCGGGACTCGATCCCAGGATGTCCGGGTCTACGGCTCACCCCAGGTCGAAGCTTACCGCTGCGTCAAGTGATGTAGTTAGGTGTCTTCGATTCTTGGGACAAAATCTTTGTAAGTAGGGAAGAATATGACGAATGATTTGTTTGAGTTGTGATTCTAGGGATAAAATTCTTATAAGGAGGGCTTATAAATTATTAGTAGCGTCAATTTTAAACGTTTGAAAAGCGGGCGTTGGTTTTGTTTTAATATTACGTATAGTGTATTTGGTCTAAACCTAAGCCTAAGAAGAAAGTTATAGAGAAAAAAGAAAAGAAAAAGAAGGTTGTCAGAGAATTGAGATGAGAGAAATGTGTTGTGAATATCAAGTCTTTTAATAGGGATTTCTTAAGCAACAAAAGGTATGTTACATAACCTTAACGTATATGTGTTACGCCAAAATTTCTAAGTTTTTATATTCTTGAATTTCACTGTGTATAAAGTTGTCACAAAAATTTATGTAATCCATATTTTTATAGTTAGTTATGAAATTATGTGTATATTTAATGGTTATAGCTAGAATATATATATATATATATATATATATATATATATATATATATATATATATATATATGATCGTATGCTAAATTACGTTTAAAAGGAAGAGAATGGTTTTACAGTGAACATATATGTATGAACATGGTTTGAATATAGGTATAAATATATATATATGATTGTGACCTAATAGATAAATTGAACATTGAATATATTAATTTGGTAAGAAACGAAGAGAATATAGTTAGAATGAATCAATTTGGTTTATAATCGTGGAATTTCAGTTAATTTTTTCAGATAATATCATACATGGAGTTTTGGTTTTAAAATATGCTATTCCAGTATTTAATTTTTAAAATTGTGGTTTAAGTTGTGCTAAATTAGTATATGTATGCTTGATGAAGTTTATGTGTAATTTATGTAAGTTATACATTATAAATTGTTTTTAGAAATTAAGATACAGCAACAAAGTTAGCTTTGTTATGTTCTTCGTGCTTGGTTCTATAACTCAGAGCCCCAACGCCAAAAACAGCGCCCCAACTCTAAACTTCGCGCCTCAGAGCCAAAGTCAGAGTTGTAGCATGACCCTCGCGCCACAGCGCCACTTCCTGGCATAGGCATCGCGCCGTAGTGCCACTGTCTCCCCATAACGCCAGTCCACAGCATGTGAGTCGTGCCACAACGCCATCACCGCGCCGCAACGCCGCTCACAATACAAAATGTGGCGCCGCAGCGTCAATTAACAGAATGTCCAGAAATGACTTTTGTTTTGCACAAATTCTGTAATTGTTAATGTAATGCAATACTATGATTGTTAAAAATGTGATTGTATTATTGTGGTATTAAAGTGCTATGAATGAGCATATTATTAATACCTTACTAGTGTTATTATTATTTTATTGATGTACCTTGATTATATGGTTAAACATCAAACCATACATGAAATAAATACTTATAGAGTATTCGTAATGATTAATTGTATCCTAATGATATGTGATTAGGATATTGTGAATCAAACTATTACGGTTTAGCCTATACTCAAGACAAGTTCTCTAAATATATTGTTACATTGAGCAAGTTTTCTAACTCTACACTTTTGTTGAGCTAGTTCTATTATTATTATTGTACAAGTTTCTAAACCTTATCTTTTGATATTGAATAAGTTATTCTTGTCTTTAACTTGTTTTGTTGAGCAAGTTTTCTAAACATTATTCTTATATTGAGCAAGTTTATTGTTTCTAGTTCGATTACAATTATGCAAGTTTCTTAACTTCTTTTAATTCGTGTATTGAACGCAAGTATCTTATCCTTAACTTGTTATTTAGCATGCAAGTTTATATATCCTGATATACTAATGTTGAACAAGTTTATCATTCAATTTATTATTTGTTATGCATGCTTAGTACTTAATTCTAAATAACCTTGGCTTAATATTGTTCAATCAAGGTATATTATAATTATTCAATGTTTATGCTCTTAGATTATTCCTAAAGCATGACCTTAGTATACAATGTTGATTCAGTTATGATTATTTTATAGTATAATATTATTACCCTTTTTATTCAACTAATCCTTAGTTAATGTTCGTTGAATTCCAAATTACCCTGAAACGTATCCAAACCAAAATTACTTTGGTGCGGACTTGTATTCTAAATGCTGAGATGAACAACCCTATTATTAGGGGATAATTTACGCATAGCGTTGAAATGTTTGTGCACAATACATTATACGAAGTGCTGATCCCCCTAAGTATGAGGAGTCCCTATAGTCTTATTACTCTTAAAGTTTACGTTGAAATATTACTTATAACTATAGATAGTTCGTGGTCTTATGACCCTCAAATATATTTTTCAGATTTTGATTATCATTAATATAATATATTGCTCAGTTCTATTGAGCCTATTATTTGGAAAATATTGTAAAGTTTTATTCATTGTTATTTTCATGTGAGCCTTGTTTGCTCACTCTTGCTTATATAACTATTACATATAATATTGAGAAGGTCGATGTACGTAGAACCAGTAAAGGAAAGGGAAAGATGAACAAGTATTGAAGACTTGTAATATGTTGACATTTTTATTGTCAGACTTTATTTGAATTATTGTAATGAAGTAATTTAATTTCCGCATATGAATGTTTGTATTTAAAGGTTAGATAACCTGGGAGATTTTTATTAATGTAATCCTTTATTGGGAAGGTTTAGTATTCAATTTTATTATGATTGGGTAGTTAGACATGAATGTTTTTATCAAGTAAACACCAAATCTTGAGGGTTAAGGATTGATTGGGGGCGAGCCGTAAACTCGGACGTCTTCAGTTCGATCCCCACTAGCAACATTTGTTAAGCCAGAAATGGTCATGGTGGCCACGGTACCCCTGGCGCAAGTCGGGTAGCAAACCGCTCTGGTACTGGGCTCGGGGGATTAGTCGGCATGCGGGTCGAAAACCCACGGATAACAAAAAAAAAATCTTGAGGGAATGAAGTACCCAAATTTGGGGGTGTCACAAGGTCTTCTCAGATGTCTGGACAAGGACCAAGCCCAGAGGCTCACGGATGAGGTCCATGGTAGAGTATGTGGCCCTCACATGAGCGACCCCCTACTTGTTAAGAAGATCCTCAGGACAAGACATTACTGGCTTACCCTCAAGGCTGACTATGATGATTACGTCAAGAGGTGCTAACAATGCCAAATTCATGGAAATGCCCATCCACGCCCGTCCAAGGGAACTCCACAATATGAGTTTTCCCTGGCCCTTCTCAATGTGGGGAATGGACGTGATCGGGCCCATCGACTACTTCACCAAATGGGTAGAAGCAACCTCCTTCCCTAAGGTTACCAAAGAAGTCATCATTACTTTCATTAGAAATAATGTCATTTGTCGATATGGACAACCAGAGGTAATTGTGTTAGATAATGCTAAGAACCTCAACAACAGAATGATGGAGGAGTTGTGCAGCAAATTCCATATCAAACACCTTAACGCCGTCAACTACCGTCCAAAGATGAATGGTGCTATTGAAGCGGCAAACAAAAACATCAAGAAGATCATGCAAAAGATGTTCGCCAACCACAAAAGATGGCCTGAATTATTGCCTCTTAATCTGTTAGCCTACAGAACATTAATGCGCACTTCCACTGGGGCAACCCCCTATGCATTAACCTATGGGATGGAAGCAGTGTTACCCGTAGAAGTGGAAATGGAGTCCCTCAGAGCGTTGATAGATGCTCAACTGGATGAGGACCAATGGTTACAAGACATGTATCACCAATTGTCTCTAATAGACGAAAGGCGAACCGCAACTATCTTCCATGGTCAGCTATATCAATAAAGGATCGCCAGATCCTACAACAAGAAAGTCCGGCTACGGCAGTTTAAACAACATAACTTGGTTTTAAAGAAGATCACTGACAACCAAGATCAGTCCAAGGGAAAATTCGCTCCAAACTGGGAAGGCCCGTTTGTTGTCAAGGAGGTATTTACAGGAGGCACTCTCAAATTATAGGAAATGGATGGCGATAAATTTCCATAACTCATCAACTCAGACACCGTGAAATGGTACTATGTCTGAGGTTACCATCAAGCAAACATCTAGGTGTTGGATCATCAGATCACCAGTCATTCCAGTTCTTTAACCTTTTTTTTTTGTTAAATTTGTTTGTATATATAGGACCAAAAACAATGGCTAAGGGGCATACCCCAGAATATAGTAGCATCATCTAAGATGTGTAGATGATGATACGATACAAGGAAGAGAACCCAACATAACAAGTTGAACTAACAACCCAATACAGAAATGATTACAAAATGGAGCCTTGATGAAAGTACAGATATAGCCTCTCACCTTTGTTCACACACTCATACCATGCACATGCACATGTATACCATAACTTGAACACAACCACCATCTCGCCCAAAACCATGCTCGACCGCAACCCAAAACTTGTACCATGCTTGCCCGAAGCCTCATGCTTGCCCGAGCGTACCTCATAGTCGCTCGGCCGAAGCCCAAAACTTGCACCATGTTTGCCCGAAGCCTCATGCCTCATGCTCGCCCGAAGCCTCATAGTCGCTCGGCCGAAACCCAAAACTTGCACCATGTTTGCCCGAAGCCTCATGCTCGCCCGAGCATACCTCATAGTCTCTTTCCCGAAGCCCAAAACTTACACCATACTCGCCCGAATCCTTAAGCTCTCCCGAAGCCTCCTGTTAATATGGATACAAGGGAGAAAACCCAACCATCCTAGTGAGTTATCAACCAATTATAAAGGTGGTTACAATTTGTGGCTTTGAGGAAGGCTTTGTTAGTAGAAATTCAGGACTTGATAAGATTGATGGTGTCCTTTACAAGGGACCTAGGAGGAATTGGTGAGGTAGCTAATGAGAGCGTCCCAAGTGAGTGGGATAGAAGTCCAATTACCCAAATCAAGAGCACTTTGAAGGATAATCGAAGAATAGGAACATTCAAAGAACATGTGCTCAAAGGTTTCTATGTGTTGGTTGCATAGGAGACAACTCCAAGTCCTTCCTGTGTAGTGCTTGGTTCGATCATTAGTAGAAATTTTCCTCAGCAGTCCAAGCCACAACATAAACGAGTATCTTGGCACATGGAGGTTGTGCCAAAGGATTGAGCTCCATGATGTCGATTGGATTCTAGCCCGAATGGAATCCCTTATCTGATTAGCCGTTACTGAATGAATGGCTTTATCATCCCACAATATTATGTCATTCTGTCTTGGAGTGATGGAAGCTTGTAGAATTTGCTGCCTAAACATGATCACATCATGGTGATTGCTATTTGGGAGATTCCATGAGAGGTCCTGGATAATGTGGCTCACCTTAGCAAAAGAAGGAATACCGGAGTTGGATAATAATGAGGTAGAGGGGTTGATTGGGGCACCGTTCAACCAAGGATCATACCAAAGAGAAGTCTGATTTCCCTGCCCAATAATGTATTTAAGGTGTTGTAAAGCACAAGAGCGAAGCTTTAGGATTTGTTTCCATGTCCATGAGCAATCATTCCCTGCCGTGACCTGCCATATAGACTTATCTTTTAGGAGAGTGGTTTGTACCCATTTTGCCCATAGAGACTTAGTATTGTGGTTGATGATTTGGAGGATATGCTGCAACTGTAAAGAAATGTTCCAATCAAGGATATTCTTTATGCCTAAACACCCTTCATTCCTTGGAAAAGTGATTTTCGACCAAGCCACTTTAGCCCCAAACTTACTAAGATTCGGTCCCTTCCACAAAAACCTGCCAAGGAGGGAGTTAATCTCCCGAAGTACAGCTTTAGGTAGCATGAAATGCTTGCACCAATAGGTTTGGAAGGAACAAAGAACAGATTTAATCAACTGAAGGCGACCGGAGTAGGCAAGGACTTTGGAAGTCCAGGAAGAAATACGGGAGGTTGTCCTTTGAATAAGAGGAGCACAGTCGGCATGAGAGAGCTTTCGAGATAGCAGTGGAACGCCGAGGAATTTGGAAGGTAGAGACCCTAACTGAAATCCCATTAATGATAGGATGCTATCTTTGGTTGAGGGGTCTGTATTTGAGAGATAGCACTGACTTTTATGAGAATTCAGGATCAGTCCAGAGTAGAGAGAGAAGGATTGGATGCAAGAATTAATAATATTAACCAAAGGTAAACTCGCATGGCAGAAAATCAGGATATCACCCGCAAACAGTAGATGAGTAAGCTGACATCCTTTTGCTTTCCAATGATATTCAAACCCATCAGTGAAAGTCTCTTTTTTTGAGCTTTAGAGAAAGCATTTCCATCACAAGAACATAAAGGAAGGGGGATAGGGGATCTCCTTAATGAGGCCCACAGGTACTGCCAAAGAATCCTGCGAGGGTTCCATTCAACTTGACAGAGAACATGGCAGAAGATATACTTACCCTGATCCATCCAATGAAGATTGGGGGAAAATGAAAAGCCTTAAGAACATCAAGAAGGAACTCCCATCTCACCGTGTCAAAGGCTTTCCTTAGGTCAATCTTGAGGGCACATCGAGATGGGCCAGAGTTCCTGTTGTAACCTTTGAAGAGATCTTGAGCCAAGAGAATGTTATCACTTATACTTCGACCTTGTACAAAAGCCGATTTTATATGGCCCGGGAGTACGTAGGCAACAATTTTATATGGCCCGGTCGCAATAAAACAAAAACAACAAAAACATATCTTACACCCTTCTCATTACAACAACAAAAACAACAAAAACATTCCTACACCATTTCTGCCACATACAACGTTGAACCTCTTACACCAGGTTCAAACTACGCATACCTATTCTCCTCTTCAATAGGAGTACGTAGGCAGCCATTCATGGTTCAGTCTCACCCCCTACCAAAACACAAAGACTTGTCATCTGGTACTGGGATCAAACTTCAATCCACTACATTTCATCGGCTTTAGACCAAAGGGATGGAATTACCTGAACTCCTCCTAAATAGGAGATTTAGCGACCATCTAAGCTGCGGTTGTGCCTCAAAGAGCAATACCAATCCATAAGAGATGGAGTTAACTAGGCTCCTCCTAAATAGGAGTACTGGAGAACATCTGTGGTGCGGTCAATCACAGAGAGGAAAAGCCACGCTCCTCTCCACATTTCCATACAGAAACCAGTTCCAAGACACCAAAAAGATGGTAGGGAATACATACAGATCAACGATCCATTCTGAACTATCCATTTATAACTCAATGTCCATCCATCAAGGAGGAATTCAGAATACATCAAGATCACAAGCCCTGAAGAAGCAGGCAAAATATGAAGCAAGTATCCAGGCATAACTAAAAGGGAAGTGATCAAGAATATATTTCCCTACTATATATAATGCTGTTTGATATATACAATATAAACTCTATATGACATAATGGCTAAGCTAGTCTGTGCAGGAAAATACAAGCCCATCTACAAATCAGTGTATATGCGAGCTATCAAGCCCAACATGGCATCCCTCTCAGCAGAAGGATTTAACAATGTGGTCTCCTGTAAAAGGGTATCCACATGATCTAATATATCTACAACCATCTGCATGGTGACTCTATGCTCATCAATGTACGTGCTCATCTTTGCAATCATGTCAGTGGTAAGGGACCTCATTGTAGTACTATCTATGATGGCTACATCCCGGGAAGATATGGCGCTATCCCTCTTAACTGTCACGACATCTCTGGACGATATAGCCTCATCCCGCTCAACAACAGCGACATCTCTATGAGCTAATGCCTCATCTCTCTCTAACAGAGCTGCGTCTCTCCCATCAAGAGCAATCAACATCAAGGCTCTAGCCTAATCTCTCTCGAAGGTCATCAGATGAAGACTCTACTCAAAATATTGTGCTGAATATTGGATCACAACAGTGGTAGTACTGGGAGAATCTAATAGAACTGCTGGCAACCTAGTAGATGTCTCCTCCTTGGCGTGGGAACCAATATCCTCCATGGACTCTCCACCGTCTGAATCAATCTCCGGCACTGTGGATACTGCCGTAGCTGATGAAGTCTCTGTCTCCATCCATGCAGAATACTCTGGTGAACAGCCCGAATTGCTAACAAAAAAAATCAACTATCTCATGCTAATCCCAACATGAATACACACAGGATCGGTCCTCTGCTAATACATGATGAGAAGCTAAATGCTGACCTAACGCCCCCTCAAAAGGATGGAAGTCCTGGAACTGGTCAAACTGTGACATCACGACCAGTGGGTGGTAGGTAGTCATGCCCCTCAAACTATCCAGAAGGAGATAATCCATGCCCAGAGCATGAGTAATAAAGCTAGAGGGTGAGCTGAGCTCTGTGCATGGCAGGATGAAAAAACGGATCTCTGATCTTTCGCCAAGAATACCGACCAAGACATAGCGTATGTACACTCCGATGGCTGAAAGGAGTAAGACATAGCTATATCGTGGGTAAATTAGTACTCGTGTCGGCCGGAAGTGCCAATCGGTCTCAAGTGTGACATAAACCACACGTACAACATGACCAAACTGCATGTGAATACCCTTGCAGGGTAGGTGCTGCAAAACATGGCCGACCTCAATAACTCCGCCACAATCATCGGAATGATGGTATGACCCTCCCTAAGAGCTCTCACTGTCATGATAACACCGATGTCCAGCTCATCCATATACCGTGGCATGTATACATATGCCTCTATGCACATCAAAAATACACCCACTCTGGCCAAGTGCCACTGATCCTCTGGTGTGGTGAAATCCCCAGAATGACGTCCATAGCTGTCCATTGAGCCAAACCTGTCCACCAGGAAACATTGGGATAATACATGATCGGATGTAATCTCATCATCTACTACTCTACGCCGTAACCGGGTGAGGGTCATGAACTGTCTGCTCATATCCCCGACAACCATATGAGCGTATGGTTTGTCAAAGGGAAAAGCCGTCAACTGCTCATACTCCTCGAATATAGGAGTCAGCTCCTGGGTACCAATCCGGAAGACCTGTCTCTCTGGTATCGAACGCTCCAGCATACCCTCCACAAAACCTGTGGGAACCTGAAACATCAAAAGGGTAATAGAATGTTGTAGTAGCAGATCTATGGTCACCATATCTGGAGGTGACATACTATCATACCAGAACCTCAGACGGGATACTACCAAGTCTGGTGGGGTCTGATCTATGCGGCTGACTGTCGAAGAAGAAATCTATGTAGGCCGTATCATAAGACCATCTAGGGGTCAATGCTGAATATCTCTAGACATACATACATATGGATAACATGATACATGCATTACAGATAATAGATGGCAATATGATATAGGGAATAAAAAACTTTACATACATTCCTAAGTATATCACATCTAATACATCATCTCTGTACAGCTAAAAATACAAGGAAATGGGGCACAGACGCCCTACTGATAATAGAGGCCTATCAAAAGATATAGTGAGAATGGGGCACAACCACCCAATATTTAACAGAGGCCTATCAAAAAAGATAATGAGAATACACATCAGAAGAAGACAATGGTGTCAATATCTAAATCATCAATCCTGTCCACCTGATGTAACTCCTCCGAGTCACTGGATCTCTATCAACATGGATATCAGGCCTATACAATGGAGGATCTGCCTCGGCAAAGCCAAATAGGTCATCTGAGGGGCCAACGCCTGAGCTAAAAGGATCAAAAGTATATGCCTCTGCTGGATCTCTGCCCAAATACTGGATAAAGAAATGTGCCCGATCCAGTCGCTGGGTCAAACTATCAATCTGTGTCAAATGAGTCAGATCTCGGACACAGGATAGCCAATCCGTCATCATCACGGATCTTGGAACCATATCCCCTATAAACTGAGTGTCGCAGGTCTGGGCTCCAATGGTACGAGTGGACCACCAATGCTGGAATATCTCCTGAGTGCATGGACCCTCTAATAGTGAAAAACCGTCAACACCCAACAATGGGATATCAATGAAGGGTGACTATAACACAAGCCAATAACGCCTAGCATGAGGTAAGATCGGTATACGTATCTCTTCTGTGGTGCTCCTAATAGCACACTCTCGTAAATAGAGCTCTCATCCTCCATCTGTAAAGAGAAAAACCCTACGGATGGAAATCACGTACTCGACACCAGTCGGGTACACATCCTCAAATCCAATGGCCAAGTGCTCCCCAGAATAAGGAATCCATGTGATGACATCAGCTGTCAACAAATCCAGCTATATGCGGCATTGAGTAAAACCCTCAGCTACAGGGACATCTGCCAGTATGGAAAGATGCCATCGCCGTCCTCATGGATAGGTATCTAAACCTAACACACTCACATGACGCAAAATAGAAGCCTGTCATAGGCCTAGAACTGTCAACATAGAGGAAAAATATCTGCTGTCAGTGAACACTCTTAAACCTATACATGGGAAATCAAAAGAGAAATACTCACCAGCAGAAATGGGTAGAATCCTAACCAAGCCTCGGTTAAGCCCTGCGAAATCATACACATGCCCCTGAGAAAATAGGCAAAGGTATAGGAACCCCAGTCATACTCTCCAATACGGTCCACATGTCGAGTGGCGCTGATCAAAGTGAACGACACCGTAGAAGAGTTATCAGATATGAAGCAGCCTCTAATGATTATCAGGAACAGTTATCAAAGAATGCGATCCTTCACTCTGACATCAGCTGGTATGGGCTCACTCAACAGCCCACTCATAGCATCTATGCTCAAAGGACCTGTACGCACAGTCCCGCCCTTAAGCGCCTGTCCAGAACTCCTAACAAGGATCTGACGGTAGTGGGGGTAATATCAACCGTACAAGGCACTGGTGCCCCTCCAAACTCCATACCCGTGATAAGCCGGTAATCCATCGACGTCATCATCACATCATAGTCCAACAAATGGAGAGACTGAGTCTGGTGAAACTAACGCTCAGACAATGCCCTGAGGTAACCCCAGGGACAGTAACGGGGAAGGATGGAAAAGAACACCCCAAATCCCAAGTCATGCACAATCGCTCTATAGTCAAGATGCAGAGCCTGGTACATGGAGTTAATATTGAACCAATTCCCTTGAGGCTGTGTAATGCCGGGAACCTACATGAAATGCAGATCGACATCAAAATCCTTTACTCCTCATCAGTAGGAAAGAAGGAAGATTAAAGATCTAACTTGATACCTCGTTGGCGTGCAAGTACATTGAGGGATGTCAACTTAAATCACCCAGAAGTTCTTGGTTTGTCACCGGAATACTCGGGAGGTCCCTATGGGGAATGTGTGCAGAAGGAGCGGGGTCCGCAACAAGAACATCCTTCTTTTCGTCCTCGACACCCGGCACATTAACTTGGACTAGATGTATCACCGCATCCACCAACCAAAGAGGCTGTCTAATAGAACGAGGTCGAGGCACTTTAGAAGCCCTCCTCCATACACCAGAATTGGTCCTGCGGGAACTATTCGGCTGACCCGGATCCATAATATCTGGATAAAAGTCTCTAAATCACCTCAGAAAGTGTGTGGTAATTTTTTACCTGGAGCTTTCTTTTCAAAATGCATTTTATGACTACATGCATGCATGCATTACTTTAACATATGTCTACAGTAGAGTTAAAAATGCATGACTATTCAACGCCTACATTTTGAATTTTTTTTGCCATAATCCCCTTTGTAAATAGGACTATCCACATGCACATAGGCATGACTAGCTGGCCATTTAGTAGCAAACCTACCCAAAGTCATATACATACTACATGCATTAAAAAGTCAAAGTCATCAATCCATAAGGGTGGCTTAATTACCAGGATTACTTTGCATTTTTACCTTTTGCTCATTTGTCCTCAAATATGATAAGAAACAACAGAAAAAGGTGCCAATTTGACTGTCGTAAAAGTCAAATTTTTTTTACATCATTATGTTCTGCATGGTTTAATACTATCATTTAATATGTTGAATATTTTTTATCAAGTCATTTGAGAATGTATATTCACTACTATGTGTTTAGATGCATTTTATGTGATAAGTCATTTTCCAACGAATAAAAACTTTAAAAGAAGACATGCATACATTACCAGGTTAGTGCAGAACACTTGTACAGTGACAGAATTTGCAGAAATACGTCCGAACTCAGCATATCTAAAGAAGAGCTCTCAAATTTCCTTCGCGACGCAACATGAAATGACTTGAGAAAGGAACTTGCAACATTAATAGCCGCTCATGGATGGCCGCAAGTCCATCTGCGACTGCTACAGGTGTATTTATGACACCCCAACGTGGGTCCCACCCCTCCATCTCGGTCTAATTCGAGTTACAACGGAGTTCTCACAAGCTGAAAATGCCAAATCATGAATAAAAATGCTACGCGATTGAGCATAATAGCTTACAATCCTGGTTTTCTCAAACTAAGTCGTGGGTCTGTACATCACTCATTGGTGTTCACCCGAGCAAAAGGTACATTATACCGATGATTTCAGCTGTTATAAATCACACTCGGCAATAACTTACGCAGGTCCAATGCCTCTAATTGAGGGTCGTCACCCTAATCCTTTCAAAATCCCCGACAGGGGCATCACGTATTCTCATACAGAATCCTCGGCATGGGTATCACACATTTTTATATGTCGAAATACATATTTCCTGCGGGGGCATCACATATTCTTATACAGAATCCCCGGCGGGGGTATCACGCATTTTCATATGTCGAAATACATATCCCCGGCGGAGGCATCACACATTCTCAAGAAGATCCCTGACGGGGGGTATCACACATTTTCCGTTGATCTACACGTCAACAAAGATCAAGCAGATCCCCGGCGAGGGCATCACGCATCTTCATTTATCCAAATACAGATCCTCGACGGGGGTATCACGTATTTTCCATTGATGCACAAGTCAATGAAGGTCAAGCAACCTTGACAGTTTGCCCAACAGGGATATTATCTGGTGACGTACATGTCACTGAAGGTCAGACAACCCTGACAACACAAACTATTGGCAGTAAATCCGACAGAACATTGATATATCCTAGCGATACAAACCAGGAAGGATCAACCTCATCGGGGAGGACCGATGATGAAATATGTTATACACATCCTCAAATAGAAAAGTCTACACCCACACAGAGTCTGTCGTATGTGAGAGATACATCTTCAGTGTAAAGTCTGTATCAAGGACTCAAGACTTTGGTGATAACCCCAATGTCAAAAAATCCCAAAGATTCCTAGTAGCTATGGATAGCAGGTCTATGATAGTTCATCAGGCTGCTTATCTATTGCCATCCCCGGTCGAAGCAACAAGGAGCCGATAATCTTCCCACCATGTTGGTGAACAATCCAATAGAACATATGCATCATACATTTGCATCATATTGCTGCACATAGCATCATATTTATATTGTTGTATTTCAAGTGTCTAGGATTCTTTATCATATCCATGCCATTGCATTGCATGAATATGATAAAGAGGGGCATCTGTAGATAATCGAAATTTTCTGCACACCTGTCACTAACATTGCAGGAAGGCAGAATCGTCTTTCAGAGATAACCTTGGAAGAACACTTATATCCAGCCTGGATACCACCGGAAGTTCAGTCTCAACCCCCAGAACACAGACACGGATACCACTGGTCCAATCTGCTATAGCTGCTGTTCAACCTGCTGCATCTCCGGTTGAGCAAGGTGAAAACCCTCTTTTGAACCCTGGTCCACCTAAATCCTGATGTGATGTGGTCTCTACTAGCTCGGGAAAATCTTCCCGCTCTCTTTCCTACCACCCTCCCTTATCCGAGGATGGTCAAATTCTAGTTAAACCTCCCACTGATGTGATCAAACGTAGAAATCAGCTCTGGTCTTCCAGCCTTGTTGGTTATTTCCTGCACTCAAACATTCCATTCAAGGTTGTTGAACCCATTGCCAAACGCCTTTGGGGAAACATGGGTCTCACAAGTGTCTTTCTCCATAGCAAAGGCTACTATATTTTCAAATTCAAATCTGTCTCTAATAGAGATAATGTTCTTGCCTCGGGTCCTTGGCACTTCGCCTCAAAAGTGATTGTCCTACAACCTTGGAAAGAAGGAGTTGAATTTTCAAAATTTGATCAGTTCAAAATTCCCATTTGGGTAAAGCTTAGCCAAATTCCTCTTTCCTACTGGTCTGATTAGGGTATTAGCTACCTTGCTAGTGCCATAGGTAAGCCTCTATTTACTGATGAAATGACTTCCAAGCATGACTTAATTCACTTTGCCAGAGTCTGCATTGAAGTCTAAGCTTCATTCTCCTTTCCTTCCTCTATCAATGTTGTTGTTCTTAACGAAGAAACTTCTGAAGACATTATTGTCCTGGTTAATGTTGAATACCAAAGTAGGCCACCTTCATGCCCCTCCTGCAAAGTATTTGGCCATTCTCCTTTGAAATGCCCCAAATCCAATTTTAAATGGGTGCCCAAAACAAATGCCCAATCTGAATCTGCTCCTAAACCTGCTGATGGCATTTCGGCCCCTGATGCTGATGCTGTCAAAAATCCACATGCTGATACTCATGCAAATGACTGGGTAACTATCTCCTGAGGTGCCAAAGTTGGGAATAATCTGACTCCTTCTCTTCCTATCTTGGCTTCACCCAACTCTTTCTCCCCCATTGCAAATATTATTGTCACTAATGCTCTCACTCCCTCTGATCTGGATTCACCCCCTATAAATTGCCCTATAATGAACAAGCTAATTGCTATAGATGAGAAGGAGGGCAAGGACCTGAAGCATAAGCAAAGATCTGGGATGGAACCTTCTCAAGATGCTAAGCGTAGGAACAAAGGCAAGGGTCGTGGGGGTAAATCCTCCTACTAATCACTACTCCCCCTATTTTTCTATGTTAATGTTAGCGACATATAATATTAGAGGTCTGAATAATAAGCCAAAACAGGCTTATGTTAAATAGTTAATTTTAGATAATAGTATCTCCCTCATTGGTCTTTTGGAAACTAGAGTCAAGCAGCATAAAGCTAGTCGAATCTCCAATAATATTTGTATGAACTGGACTTGGTTTTATAACTATGATTACCACTATAATGGCAGAATTTGGGTTGGATGGAACCCCAATATATGGCAAGTGGATATCCTTTTTGTATCCTCCCAAGTTATTCATTGCAACATCAAGCATTTAGCTAATGATTGTACTTTTTTGGGTTCATTTGTTTATGGTTTGAATTCTATATCTGATAGGAAAGACTTATGGGCTGAATTGTCCTATCTTAGTTCCTCTCTCAACTGGTGTGTCTTGGGTGACTTCAATGCTATCAAAAACCTTAATAAAACTGATAGGAATGATACCGAATGGGACTCTGGTATGGAGGATTTCAAAGAGTGCCTGCAGAACCTTGAAATGGATGACATCAGGGGCATTGGTCCCTTCTACACTTGATGGAACTGTCAAACTGAAAATCCAATCCATAAAAAATGCCTCATGGATCAGCTCATTTCCCCTTGCTCAAGCTACCTTTGCTCCTAGAGGAATGTCTGACCACTCTCATGTCATGCTAAACCTTAGCATTCCTCCTACAAGGTCAAGGAAACCTTTCCAGTTCTTCAACCACATGATCCTCTTGGATGGCTTTCATGACTTTGTATCTTTTTCCTGGCTGCAACCCGACCTAGGTAACCCCTTTCATATCCTGACTGCCAAGCTTAAGAGAACTAAAAGAGCCTTAGCTACCCTCAACAAATCCATTGGGAACCTATCATCTTCAGTTAAGGAAGCAACTTCAAATCTTCACCGAGCTCAATCCTTGCTTTCCAACAACCCACTTGATTCGGATCTCATCTCTCAGGAGCAGAGCTGCCTTCATGCTCTTTGGAATTCATTGGCTCTAGAGGAAACTCTTATCCACCAGAAATCTAGAGCTACCTGGCTTGCTACAGGGGATAGAACACCAAATTTTTCTCCAATCTGGTGAAAAGCAGGTGGAACACAAACAAAATCCTTTCTATTTATAACTCTTCCGGTGAACTGGTTCAGGGGCAGGAGGAGGTTGAAAATGTGGCTGTGAATTATTTCAAAGATTTGTTAAACTACCAGCCCTTACCTCCTTCAGCTGACTTTGAAAATTATGGAGTTCTCCCTACCAAACACATAACTGTTTCTCAAGTTGCCATCCTTTCGGCTCCTATCACAGCTGCTGAGGTATTTAAAGCTCTTAGTGGTATGAAGCGAAACAAGAGTCTAGGCCCGGATGGTTTTAACGTGAACTTTTTCACTCAATGTTGAGACATTGTTGGTGAAGACTTCACAAAAGCCGTTCTATTCTTCTTTTCTTCCTGCCGAATGCCACGAGGTATAAATTCAACTGCCATTTCTCTTGTCCCAAAGTGCTCAAATCCCTCTCTCATGTCTGATTTCAGACCAATATCATGTTGCAATACAATCTACAAGTGCATCTCAAAAATTCTTGCTGACAGACTCAAATTGGTCCTCCCCTCTATCATTGACAAGGCACAGTCTGCTTTCATCCAAGGAAGAAGTATAAGCGACAACATCTTCCTTGTCTAGGAGCTATTTCGAAACTATCACCAGAAATCTGGTCCTCTTAGATGTGCCTTGAAAATTGATTTAAGGAAAGCGTTTGACATAGTAAATTGGGACTTCTTAATGGGCACCGTTAAATCCTTCCATTTTCCCTCTCAATTCCTAGACTGGATTTATCCCTGCATTTCCACTACTATGTTTTTAGTCAAGGTCAATGGCTCCCTTGCTGGATTCTTTGGTAGTACTCGAGGCCTAAGGCAAGGTGATCCTATCTCCCCTTACTTGTTTGTGCTAGTAATGGAAATGCTCTCCCTTAAACTCAACTGGGGTTCAAAACAATCTGGGTATCTTCACCACTGCCGCATTAAAGCCATCGACATCTCTCATCTCCTTTTCGCTGATGACATCTTAATTTTCTGCCATGCTAACCTCCAAACCATTTCCATAATACATTCATGTATCCATTCCTTCTCTCTCTTCTCTGGTCTCATTCCTAATATTCAAAAGAGCCAATGTTTTCTAGCCTGCGAAGACCCCGAAACAAAATCATCCGTCCTATCATTCCTGGGATTCACTCATGGTACTTTTCCCACCAGATTTTTGGGTGTCCCCCTCATTTCTTCTAAGCTTTCATACCAGGATTTTATTCCTCTTATCCATATAATCACACAAAGAGTCTCTTCATGGACTGCTACTGCCCTTGCTTATTCTGGTAGGGTCCAACTCATAAAATCTGTGCTTTTCGCAATACAATCGTATTGGAGTAATCATTTCCTACTACCTAAAGCAGTCATTAGAGCCATTCAATCTATTCTTTGCCGATTCCTCTGGAAGGGAACCTCTCTTACTCCCTATGGTGCTAAGTTTGTATGGCATAACATCTCACTCCCTACCGAGGAAGGGGGTCTGGGCATTAAAAGTCTCTTGGACTGGAATAAAGCCCTAGTTTTACTACACCTAACCCATGTATTACAGATTAAACACTAAATCGCTATGGGCTAAGTGGGTGCAGACCACTGTTCTTCTTGGGAAATCTGTTTGGCAGATAAAAATACCCACCGATTGTTCATGGATTTGGAGACAACTACTAAAGCTCAGGCCTATTGCCCTTCAGCACCTTGAATACGTTGTTGGCTTTGGAGAAAACTTCAATCTCTGGTACGATCCCTGGCTCAATGGTTCTGCCATCAACCCAAGAAGTACCTTGCTCTCTAATTCAGGCCTAACCGTCTCAGCCACAGTCAGGGACATTATGAATAACACCTCTTGGCACCTCCCCCTATCCAACCATCATGAGGTAATTCTCTTCCGGCAACTAGTACAATCTGCTCCCTTTCCCTCTGCATCAATGGACTGTATTTTTCGGGACTCAATGGATATCAGCTACACTAAAGCAAGACACAATTGGGAAAGCATCAGGATCAGGAAATAGGTTGTTCAGTGGCACACAATTCTCTGGCATAAACTGCAAGTGCCGAGATACTCTTTCATGCTCTGGCTTGGATTTCATGGAAAGCTCTAAACTAACGACATCACTCGAGCCTATACAGGAAGGATCCTCAATTGTCAGCTATGCAACAAGCACCCTGAAACGTTTTCACATCTTTTCTTCATCTGTGAATACTCCACTGTTATTATAAAAGCGACATTCCAACTAGGTGGATGGCTCTTATTACCCCTGCACTGGACTCACTGGCTTTATCTCATCTTTTCAAGGGAGGAAATTATCAAAACATATCCTCAACCTCTCCCTGGCTGTTTCTTTCTATAAGATATGGGAAGCAAGAAACAAAAAGCTACACAATGGGACACTCATTCCTCCAAGATGTCTTGCTACTGATGTAATTAGTATCATTAAATCTAGATTATCTACTAGTCCATCCTTTCTCAAAGCTACCAACTATTGCCAATACTACTGTAATTGGCTTAGGACAATGGTCTGATGCATGTCTGGTGTTGTGGCTGGTTTGGCTGGAACGGACTTGGGTCTGCTATATTGGCTGTTGCTGTGTTGCTGCCTTATGTTGTATGGTTGGTTGATGTAGAAGTTGGTTGGCGCTGTTTTGCTTCTGCTTGGTCTGCTGGTGCTGTTGCAGTCTGCTGTCTGAGTTATCGGTGGTGCTGTTGCAGTCTGTTGCTAGACTGCTGCATGCATGCCTGCTGCACGCATCTATGATTCAACTGGTTTCGGCTTGGCAGGGCAGGTCTGGTGCTAAAGGATCCGGCCTCATGGTTCGGCTTTTTGGTCAATTTGAAAGTTGGGGGGTTCTGGTCTGGTTGGTTTAACCTTGTTCGGCTTCTTGGCACACGCAACATTTACAGTTCGGCTTCTTCTATGTCGGCAATTTAGCTTCCATGGCAGTTTGGCCACTTCAGCGGTTTGGTTCAGCTATTGCTTCTATTCGTTATGGGTTCAGTAGCATCTTCAGTCCGATACTGGGTTCGACTTTTTGGCCAGTAAAGGACTGGGCTGACATCTGGGCTTGGAATCTTGGTTCGGCTTCGAGGTTCAGCCTCTTGTCTTCAGTACACTGGGGGATACGGGTTTCGGCTTCGGCTTCCTATGCTTCAGCATCCTCTTCGGCTACTGCAGTGCAGTTCAGTTCAGTCTTCGGCTCCATTCATTTGGCTGCTAGGTTTCAACTGACTGGTTGTTCAAGTTGTTTAAGTTTTCATGCTTGTATTTACTATTGTCCTGCTTAGTAATTCTCCTTGTTCTTTCATTTGGCTTGGTTGTTAGTCTTTTGTTGTCCACTTTGGGGGTTGTCCCATGTGGTTCTATCAAAAGCTTCTGGGGTATGCCCTTAGCGATTGTTTTATCTCTTTTCCTTTTCAATATACAAACAAACTTAGCAAAAAAAATACATGTAGTCAGCTTCAACCTTGGCACTCACGCCGAGGCACTCAGTAAAAGACCCAGAGATAACACTGGGAAGACATGCACACCTCAGAGATAACCATGAGGACCTTAAGTACTTGCAACAGTCCAATCTCAGAGATAACCCTGAACAACGTCTACTTTATCAGCCCAAACCAGAAATAACCCTAGTGAGGGGTAAAATCATTATTTTTTTGAACTCGACCCCACATCGCATCGTATCAACATATCATACATACATTTCTACATAGCAATGTCCCAAAGAACAAAGGAGGTCTAATCCCGAGTGACTACTACGCAAGGCAGCACATCGGATATAATTTGAAGCTTGAAGACCGGAGGGTATGGTCCCATCTTCCTGACTTCATACAAACTATAATCACATGTCATGGCGTATCTTTCGACAACGACGGTCCAAAATAGGTCTTATACACCTCAATCGGATGCCCTAATTGCAATTCTGAAAGTTCGAACGGACATCACAGTGCATGCGTGCACGTACTTCGAGACAACGGGACCTGCCAAGCTCGGGGCACCCCGGGCAGCCGCAGGTGTACCTGTAGCTGCCCCCTCTATAAATAGAGGGCTTAGGGTGGCCATTTTTTAAGAGAAAAAGGCAAGAAATCCTTGTCAAATGTGCTTTGTACACACCTTTAACTGTGTGCTTTCTAATTTTAAACACTTGTGAGCTAACATATAGATACTATATTTACCGGCGGGAGCCAAGTGTTCATCCACTTAAAGTTATAGAAGTCTTCTTTGGCAGTCCATTGTAAGCCTTCTTACACACTTTAAATCCTTTCTCTTCTTCTTTACACACACCATTCTTCACGTTGAGAGTCGTGTTGTGTGTGTATGCCCGGACTTCGGTCCGTGGTTTTATTTCAGTTAATATATATATATATATATATATATATATATATATATATATATACACTTTTATATATATACACACTTATATATATATATATATATATATATATGGACTAACATTATCGAGTTATGCCTCGATTGAGCCTAGACTTACGTCTGGAGCATTTATTTCCTTTCGTGGATATATATATATATATATATATATATATATAAAGATATGAACTGTGTGTCAAACTCTGTTCAATGAGCCTGGATTTTACATTCGGTGTGTTTACTGCTTTAATATATATATATACTTATATATATCAAATGTTGTCAAACTCTGTTCGATGAGCCTGGATTCTACATCCAGTGCATTTATTGCTTATATATATATATATATATATATATATATATATATATATATATATTTACTCTTCATCCCGCCTGGAGTTTACTCCATGGTGGTTGATTGCTTTTAGAACTTTATTTATATTTCTGATCCCCTATGGAGATGCTTCGTGGTGGCTGATCATGTCTGTATATATATATTTACAACTATTTTATATATAATTACTTACTAATTTCCTATCAATTGTGGCATCATGTGAGCCTATGAATCATATGATCACAGATTCAGGTTACTGGATCTAGATCTGGTTCCCGTGATGGACATTTTCAGCTATAAGCAGCTTATAAATTTATTCACGGTGTCTGGATTTACTCAGATGGTTTTCATGCCCACGAGGAGTTCGGCATTTCTTTGTACATTATTTTCTCGAAGATGTTTCACATCTCAAAAATTAAAAGCAATTAAGTCGAACACTTAATAAAAAATGGAAGTGTAAAAGGTCTCAATTACTATTGAAGCATAAGGGTTTGAAAAACTTTTTTTACAAAACATCACTACCATATCTTGTTTAATACTGAATTTTTACACAATTTCAAACCCTGTGTATATAGGTGCGAACGAGGCCTCACACTACTTCCATATAATAGCATAATAACCAACACACACACACACACACATTTATATAACAGTTTCTTAAAAAGTAGTGGTCACCGTGGTCAGCGTGGTAACATCTCAGTATTAGCCTAACACCTTCCCTCTGCATAATTAAGCCCTCGGACCCTAATGAATCTCGGTTTCACAAACCCGTTTAGCAGTGTCATATAACTGGGTCAATGTGCAAACCTTTTCTTAGTTATGTTGGTATAACCACTTAAAAAACCAACTGGCGACTCTTACAGTCAAATCGTCGATATATACATGTCGGACCTTTTTCACAACTTGTTTTTTCAAACAAATCTCACCTAACATGAGAACACCAAAGAACAAGAACAGAAAATGGACAAATAAAAATCCCAACATCGACATGGAGGTGTTAAAAATCAACCGTATGTGAATTTCAGTCATTTTCTGTTTGGAATTTGGAAAAAATTTCTTCTACAAAGTTGTAGAGAATTAAATTTTATATGGAATAGACATAAGATTCATATTTTTCTGATAAAAGGGCTATTTAGTATGAATTATTGAAGTTTCAGAAATAAATATTTTTTTTACAATATAGGTGGGCCCCACTTTTTGTGTGTGGAAAAATGTTGAATTTCAAAGGTGGTGTGAGTGAATGGCAAAGGGTGGAATCCATCAGTAGCAGGTTAGTCAGCTTTGGCGTTCTAAGCATTTTTCTATAAATAGGGTGCTTAGTTTAGAATTGAAAATCACACCAGAATTAGAAATTTTCTCTCTACAATATCGAGTGTATTTTTGTGAGTATTTAGATACTTTGAGAGTTGATAATCAGTGCAAGTTTTCTTCAGCATTATATCTAATATTTCAGTCAGAAGTACTTGTCTTTTGAGGTAAAGGATGTTATTTTATTCGTAAATGATGTTATTTCTTTTAATATCATTATACCAAAATATTGGTATTAATTTTATTCTAAAATTTTAACCTTTTCATGTCGAGGTTACAATTCACGTATACGTCACTATTCACGTATACAAGACTATTCACGAATACGGTACTACTCACGAGTACTATTCACGAAGTATGATTTTTCTTATGGAATTTCTACCCTTTTGTGTCGGGGTTACTATTCACGTATACATAAGTATTCACGTATATGGCACTATTCACGAATACGACACTATTCACAGAAAAATTATAATTTTTTTTCTTTGTCCAAGTTGTCTATTATGGTTACTATCTTTGATTGTATCCATGTTTTGATCTTCATTCTTGAATTTTGTTCCACAATTGTTTATTTTGGAGTATTTTTGAACTTGGATAAACTAAAGTACGACCCTAATCTTTGTCCTTTTATCTCACTGGATTCGTTGTCTTTAAAATATTTTCATCATTCTCAGTCCTAAATTGTGATATAACTGAATATCTTTGGCCTGTAGTGCAAAGATGAATGATTACCAATGACTATTTTTGACCCGTAGTGCAAAGATGGATAGGTGTTGAGATGAACATAAGAAACTAGTGATACAAATGAGTATCTTCGACTGTAGTGCAAATATGAATATTTGATTCAAGATGTATATTAATTTATGTTAAAGGGATAAATATTGACGATGGACTTTTAAATCATAGAAGATAGTGTACTTCATTCTCTACTTAACTCTTCTAATGATTTGTTATTTCCGCTGCGAATATTGATCTAAAACTTGTTGTCCATTATATTTTATCTAATTTATTGAAGGCTAATGATAATTTGTTCTACATTAGCTTAGTCATAATATTCTTTACTGGACTAGTTGAGCTCATCCTTTTCCTTTTTTTCCATTTTTCTTCTCAAGAGACGAGAATATAGCGAGAACTAGTTGGGGTGTGGAGTGATGTTTCAAGGAAGTTGTTTTAGAAGTCATCACTATTTTGTAAAACAGTGTATTAATAATTGTAATGAGGACTTATTTGAGTTTGGATATTGTCTAAAAGATAATATTTGTATCTTAAACTCACAACATATGTGTTTTCATATTTTTCACGACAATTGTAATAATGAAGTTGTAGTTGTTTTCTGTACCATGTATTTGGTGACTCGGAATGGGTTGTATGGACCTATTTTGGGGGTGTCACAGTTGGTATCAGAGCTTAGGGATATGATCTCTCATGGAGATCCGGGGTTGGAACTAGGAAGGGAGTGATGAGTAAATCCTTCGCTAGTGTGTCCTACCTAAGCTTAATTGTGTAGTTTAATTGGTCTGTCGAAATATAGGGATAATATGTGGAATGTCAATTTCTTTAATTAACCCTTGTTTTATGGCAGTATTTGAGAATGGCAGCTGAAAATGTTAACAATGGAGTGAATGCGACTGTAGAGACATTTTTAATCACCAACCAGGAAAACATGTAATAGGATGGCAATGTTCCTCTTATAAACAACACCACCGATCAAACGATAAATGATGTGATGTTTAGAAGCTTTTTGCAGTTCATGCAAAATTAGACGAGGGAGACTCGTGTACAAAATACGGGTGGAAATAATAGCAACGTGCGACTTGTCACAGCCAAGCATTTCAAAGAGTTGGGACCACCAGAGTTTTTGGGAAAGACGGATCCGATCAAGGCAAAAATATGGGTTAAGCAAATTACCAAGATATTTGATGTCTTGGGATGTACGGAGGAACATAAGGTTCCATTCTCCACCATTATGTTTCGTGGTGAGGCAGATTACTGGTGAAAATCTGTGAAGCGTACCCAACCAGCCGCACTCAGTATGTCTTGGGAAGCGTTCCAAAAACTATTAAATAACATGTACTTTCCTGAAAGTATTCGTCATATGAAGGAAGTAGAGTTTATCAGACTGGAACAGAATAACATGACTGTGTCCCAGTACGATGCTAAGTTCACGGAGTTATCAAGGTTTGTACCTCATTTGGTAGAGAATGATGAACGTATAACGTAGATGTTTCTAAAAGGTTTGAAACCTGAAATTTGTCAATACCTTATCTCTCACAAATTTTCTCTATATTCATATGTTGTGAACAAGGCTCAATTATTAGAGCGAGATAATGAGTTTGTTCAACTGAGGGACCACAACCAGGGTCATACCGGTGGCAGCAGTCATCGGAGAAATGATAACCAGCGGGGAGGAAAATATCTGGACAAAAGTGGTAATCACTCTGGTGGTAATCGTGGCCATGATAGTAGAAGAAGCGAGTTAGGGGAGATTTCAAAAAGAGAATGTACAACAATGACAACGTGAAGACATCAACACCAGCATCAACTATTTCTAGGGGAGGAGAACGACCGTCGGTCGTATGTTATAAATACAGGAAAGAGGAACACATCAGCCCAAACTGCCCACAACAATTCAAGGTGTGTTATAACTTTGGAAAGGAAGGCCATATAGCTCGAGATTGTCCTGTAGTGAAACAATTCGATTGCTAGAGCGCTGGTTGCTGTCTTCCGGTTTCGGGCTACGGTGCTCCCTCTTCGGTACGGCAGTCCAGTCTTGTAAGGTTTGGGCTACGGGGCTCACGGATTTGGAGCTGGGGAGGTGAGTGTTCATTGGTTTAGGCTTCATGGCACACGTAGCCCATCCAAGGGTTCATCTTTCTCACCTTCGGCTGCTTCGGGTGTCGGCTGCCTCCTTCAAGATTGGTTAATGTTTTCGACTTATGGGGTCAGTGAAGGGCTAGTTTGTAGCTTGGTTTCGGCTCCTTGGTTTTAGCCTTGGGAAGCTGGGGGATCTGGGCTGGTAGGTTAGGCTTATATGGTTCGGCCTCTCTGCCCCGCATCTCCTTCTAGGCTTCGGGATCTTCAATTCAGCTCTTAGGTGCTGACAGCTTCAGTCTGTTCGGCAGCTTCTTCAGTTCGATTGATTATGTTGTCTTCTGCAGTTCTATCTGCAACTGGCAGTTTTGCAGTTTCATTCTGTCATCAGATTGTTTCATTTGGATGCTTAGTTTCAGCTGATTGGTTGTTTAGGCTTCGGCTTGCTTCTTTGCATGCAGCTCTATTTTGTAATGTTCCTTGTTGCTTTGGCTTGGTGTTAGTCTTTAGTTGTCCATTTTGGGGGTTGTCCCATGTGGTTCACCTATAACATCAGGGGTATGCCCTTTGTGATTTTTTTATCCCTTTTTCTTCTCAATATACAAACAAATTAGCGAAAAAAGAAAAGTCCAACGGGGATGGTGACTCCAAAGGCTGCCTCAGATAAGTCAAAGTCGGTGGTTCCTGGAAGAGCATCTGTCGTGACTGCCCAAAATGCGAGTAACCCGAACGAGGTGATCACGAGTAAGCTAATCATAAACTCTTGCGAAGTTTATACCTTATTAGATACTGGTTCTTCCCATTCTTTTATTTCTCCTACTTGTGCTCAACGTTTAAACTTGACCCCTAAGAAATTAGACTTTGACTTATCTGTTGAAACTCCGTTGGGAGAAACTTTCGTTACATCCACGGTTTATAAATCTTTCTTTGATTCAAGTTAGGACCATCACATTACCTGTCGATCTTATATCTTTGAAAATACTTACATTTGATGTGATTTTAGGGATTGATTGGTTAACTACTCATCATTTCAAAATTGATTGTTTTCGTAAGGTTGTTAGTTTTTATATTTCTAACCAACTTGTTATGCGAATCCAAGTAACCAAACCACTAAAGTCAATCACTGTCATATCAAGCCATAAAGCCATTCGTTTATTGAAAAATAGATGTCAAGCCCATGTCATGGACTTGAACAAAAATACGTCAGATTTGAATAATATTTCTGTTGTTAGTGAATTTTATGACGTATTTCCTGAAGAACTTCTCGGTCTACCCCCAGAACGTGAAGTTAAATTCTTTATTGACCTTGAATCTGGTACAAAACCCATTTCTAAAACCCCATATCGAATAGCTCCTATTAAACTTTTGGAGCTAAAGGTCCAACTACAGGAGTTATTAGACATCAGTTTCATTCGTCTTAGTACATCTCCTTGGGGTGCTCCTGTTTTATTCGTAAAGAAGAAAGATGGGAGTATGCGACTTTGTATTGACTACCAGAAATTGAACCATGTCACCATCAAGAATAGGTATCTGCTACCTCACATTAATGACTTGTTCGACTAGTTACAAGGAGCACAATTCTTTTCAAAGATCGACCTTCGTTCTGGATATCATCAGCTGAAGATTAAAACTTAGGATATTTCAAAGACTGCCTTCAAAACTCGGTACGAGCATTATGAATTCTTAGTCATGTCTTTTGGATTGACTAATGCTCTTGCTTCTTTCATGAATATGATGAACCGTGTGATCAATGAATATTTGGATCAGTTTGTTGTTGTCTTTATTGATGACACCCTCATCTATTCAAAAAGTCATGAAGATCATTAGCACAATTTGAAGATGGTACTTCAAAGGCTTCTTGATAACAAGTTATATGTCAAGTTGAAGAAATGCGAGTTTTGGCTTGGGGAAGTAGCATTCCTTGGGCACGTGGTGTCAAAACATGGAGTATCTATTGACTCGGCGAAGATTGAAGCAATACAAAGTTAGGAGGAACCAAAGTCGGTGATCGAAATACGTAGCTTTCAGGGCTTAACTGGTTATCATCGGAGATTCGTGGAAGGATTTTCTCGAATCACTACTCCGTTAACTCAGTTGACTCAGAAAGATACAAAAATTTGTATGGAGCGAGGAATACGAGAAGAGTTTCCAAGAGCTCAAGAGGAGACTCATTTCGGCACCTGTTCTAACAATACCATCTGGTTCTGATGGATTTGTTATCTACAGCGATGCTTCGAGCAAAGGGTTAGGATGTGTTCTCATGCAACATGGGAAAGTCATAGCCTATGCCTCGCGACAACTCAAAGAATATGAGAGGAATTATCATACTCATGATCTAGAGTTGGCAGCAGTCATTTTCGCGCTAAAGATCTGGAGGCACTGCATGTATGGGAAGAAAGTGGAGATGTATACAGATAATAAAAGTCTCAAATATTTCTTCACCCAAAAGAAGCTCAACATCCGGCAACGACGTTGGCTTGAGCTGTTGAAAGATTATGACCATACTATTCAATACCATCCTGAAAAAAGTGAACATGGTAGCTGACGCATTGAGTAGAAGATCATATGCGGGTACAACTGCGATGTTGTCAACACAAAGGCCCGTTTTGTACGACTTACAAAGGATGGAGACAGAGTTAAAGGCTCCAAGTACCCACGTAATGATATCAAATATACGAGTAGAACTGACTTTAATCGATAAAATTAAAGCTGCTTAAGTCACAGACTTAGAGCTGATGCGTATGACAAAGAATGTACAAGAATGTGTTATTCCAGAAGCAAGAATCGATGAAGAAGGAATAATTTGAGTCAACTCCAGACTTTGTGTTCCTAACGACTCTGACTTAAAACATAGAATAATGATGGAGGCACACAACACACCGTTTGCAATCCATCCTGTAAGTATTAAAATGTATCATGATCTTCGACATACATTTTGGTGGAGCAATATGAAGAGTGAGATTGCAGAGTTTATCTCAAGGTGTTTAACTTGTCAACGTGTAAAGGCGGAGCATCAAGTGCCAAAGGGTCCATTGCAACCACTTGAGATTCCAAAATAAAAGTGGGAACACATTACCATGGATTTCATTACTGGTCTTCCCAAGGTTTCTCAAGGTATAGATGTGATTTGGGTTATTGTTGATAGATTAACCAAGTCTGCTCATTTCTTGCTGATACGGGAGACTTATTCCCTTGAACGTCTTGCTCGTATGTACGTGAATGAGATTGTGAGATTGTATGGCATGCCAGTATCAATAGATTTGGATCGTGACTCAAGATTCACTTCACGATTTTGGGTCAGTTTGCAGAAATCTATAGGCACTGATTTACGATTCAGTTATGTAAATCATCCTCAAACGGACGGGCAATCGAAAAGGACTATTCAAACTCTTGAAGTTTTATTGAGACTCTGTGTTCTAAACTTCAAAGGGAGTTGAGATAAGTACTTACCATTGGTGGAATTCTCCTAGAACAATAGTTATCAGGCAAGTATAGGTGTGGCTCCATTCGAAGTATTATATGGAAGAAAGTGTCACTCTCCAGTATGTTGGGATGAGGTGGGTGAAGAAACATTGTTGGGACCAGAGTTGGTACGTATGACTACAGAGAAGATCCAAATGATCTGACAATGTATACAAATGACACAGGATCAACAAAAGCGTTATGCATATCTTCATCGAAAGGACGTGGATTTTAATTTTGAGGATCATGTATTGTTACATGTTACTCCATGGAAGGGAGTTACAAGATTCGGGAAGAGAGGAAAGCTCAATCCATGATATGTTTGTCCATTTGAGATTCTTGACAGAGTAGGAAATGTGGCCTATAGACTCGAATTACCTCCAAACATGTCTCGTGTTCATAATATTTTTCACATATTTATGCTTCGTAAATATGTGAAAGACTCAAACCACATTATCGAGTTAGAACCAGACGAGATAACCGAAGATTTAACGTACGAGGAGGTACTTGTCAAGATCTTGGATAGGAAGGAGCATGTCCTACGCACAAAGGTTATACCACAAGTCAAAATTTTGTGGAGGAACCATGCTATTGAGGAAATGACCTGGGAGTTGGAATCATAAATGAAAGCTAGGTATCCTCACCTTTTTGAAATACCAGATACGTACGTCAATTTCGATGACAAAATTTCATAAAGAGGGGAGGTTGTAAGACCCCAACTTTTTATGAATAAAAATTGAATTTCCTCTATTTATTATTTTGATATAGTAAGGGGTTGATTTGATTAATGTGGTATGTTATGGGTAAAATGCGCAAATATTTTAAGTAAACAAGTGATTATAAAAATACTCATTGTTGTCGGAGAATATTCGTACGACGACGTAGCCATTTGTGGGCCCTATAACGAAAAACTATCGGATGAAGAAAATGATAAGTTTGAGTTTTCTTATAAATAACGGCGTAGTTGTTACCATTAACACTGTTTGAATACCTGGTGGTTAAAGTACAGTAATACACGTGTTTGCACAGTAACACACGGTATTGCACAATATTTTTGGATTATTGATTCTTACGTAAGAAGGCACTACTCAATAATTGTTACAGTAATTATTATTTAATATTTTATTTTATTGATTCAATAATTATTACGTTGATATTTTATATTATTATTGTTTCAATAATTATCACTACACCGTATTTTCCATTATCAGATCAATATTTCATATTATTTGAATAATATTATTAGATATCATTATTGGCAATGTCTAAGGAAATTTTGTCTAGAAAATGGGTTTGGTCACCTAATTGCGCGCCAGTAAGGAGAAATCCTTATTGGAAAGCCCCATCTTTCTTGTGAACGACCTGGTTGTCATTATTGCGATTCTGTAATATTATTTATGAATAATTAATTATTGATTTATATGATAAGGAAATATTTATTTTATGTGGAAATAAATGAAGGAATTAATGTTGAGGTGTTATATCAGTATTTTTTCGGAATGGAGGTGTTAAAAATCATCCGTATGTGAATTTTGGCCATTTTATGTTTGGAATTTAGAAAAACGTTCTTCTACAAAGTTGTAGAGAATTAAATTTTATATGTAATGGACATAAGGTTCATATTTTTTTGATAAAAGGGCTATTTATTATGAATTATTGAAGTTTCAAAATTAAATGTTTTTATTAAAAATATGGGTGGGCCCCATTTTTGTTTTTTGTGAAAAAATACTGAATTTTGAAGGTGGTGTGCGTGAATGGCAAAGGTTGGAAGCCACCGATAGCAGGTTAGTCAGCTTTGGCGTTCTAAGAATTTTTTTATAAATAAGGTGCTTAGGTTAGAATTGAAAATCACACCAGAATAAAAAAATTTCTCTCTCTATAATATCGAGTGTATTTTTATGAGTATTTAGATACTTTGAGAGTTGATAAGAAGTGCAATTTTTCTTTAGTATTATATTTGATATTTCAATCAGAAATACTTGTATTTTGAGGTAAAGGATGTTATTCTCTTCGTAAATGATGTTATTTCTTTTAATATCATTATACCAAAATATTGGTATGAATTTAATTATAAAATTTTTACCTTTTTATGATGTCGAGCTTACTATTCACGTATACGTCACTATTCACGTATATGAGACTATTCACGAGTACTATTCACGAGTACTATTCACAAAGTATGATTTTTCTTATTGAATTTTTATCTTTTTGTGTCGGGGTTACTATTCATGTATACAGAAGTATTCACGTATACGGCACTATATACGAATACAATACTATTCACAAAAAAATTAAATTTTTTTTCTTTGCCCAAGTATGGTTACTATCTTTGATTGTAACCATGTTTTGATCTTCATTCTTGAATTTTTCTCCACAATTATTTATTATGGAGTATTTTTGAACATGGATAAACTAAAGTACGAATCCCTAATCTTTGCCCTTTTATCTCACTGGATTCATTGTCTTTAAAATATTTTCATCATTCTCAGTCCTACATGGTGATATAACTGAATATATTTGGCATGTAGTGCAAAGATGAATGATTAACGATGAATATCTTTGACCCGTAGTGCAAAGATGGACAGGTGTTTGAGATGAACATGAGCAGCTGGTGATACAAATGTGTATCTTTGGCCGTAGTGCAAAGATGAATATTTGATTAAAGATGTTTATTGATTGATATTACAAGGATAAAATATTGATGATGGACTTTTAAATCATAGAAGATAGTAGACTTCATTCTTTACTTAACTCTTCTAATGAATTGTTATTTCAGCTGCGAATATTGATCTAAAACATGTTTTCCGTTATATTTAACTTATTTATTGAAGGCTAACGATAATTTGTTCTACATTATCTTGGTCATAATATTCTTTACTGGACTAGTTGAGCTCATTCTTTTCCTTTTTTTCCATTTTTCTTCTCAATAGGCGAGAATATTACGGGAACTAGTCGGGGTGTGAAGTGATGTTTCAAGACAGTTGTTTTTGTGACATTTCAGAATTTTAAATGTAATTTTAAATATTTATTGAGTTATATAAATATTTAATGGATGCTATTATCGGTAAATGAATATTTGTTTAATTGATTTAATATTATTTGGATAATTATTTGTTAATTAAATAATTGACAAATTAAGGAAATGATTATTATATTGATATTTCAATTAAATGATATATTATTTGTGTTGTGTTATGTGATTAAAGTATTTATTTAATTAATTGTGATTTGAGTTAATTAAAATAAATATGAAAGCTTAATTAATATAGTGTGATAAATAACTATATTATAAGGAGTTGTTAAAATAAATTAAAGTAATTTATTTTAGTGTTTACCAAACAAGACTTATGGCTTTTGGAATTTCTAGATTTTTAAATTAAATATAATATATAAAATAATCATTATAATATAATTATAATATATATATGTTATATGTATTAAGTGATATACTTAATAGGTGAATTAAGGCCATATCGGTTTTTATATTTGTTTTACGCTTAAAAGTTTTTAGTTCTTTGGTCAGTTGCTAAGAACATACAGAGAATTGAGAGAGAATTGGAGAGAAACCTAGGAAGTTTACAACAATTTTAGTGTGTTTAACAAGGATTGCAAGCAACTTCAAGGTATTTTTACACTACATTAGTATTATATATATATATATATATATGCATATATGGGTTTTACGGCAAAATTTCATGTTCTGTGAATTTCATATTTTGAATTGTTGCTTTACAATGGAGTACTTGTGATTATATGAGTATATAGTGATTAGAGATTTTGTTTAAACAACAATGGTATGCTAAATTTGTTTGACAGTGGAAGAAAAAGTTTTGACAGTGTATGTTTATATATATATTTTCGTGTGTTCATGAAAAGTACCAATTTAGTGGGTCAATTCTTGTATTATACTGTAAATTGAGGCTTGCATATGTTAGTTCAATGAGGTATGAGTATAACATAATTGGAATGAGGTAATTTAGACAAGAATTGAAATCGCAGTGTTCAATTTTGTAAAGGAACTCAAAAATGGAGTTTTTGTTTGAGAAACATGAGTTTTGAGAAATTAAAATAGTTGTAGTTAGTGTTAAATTGTGCTAGTTGGTTGTAAATGTAAGCAATCATGTTTATGATATTGTTGTATTTATTCTACGTGTTAATATTATTGTCTGTTGGGTGAAATTTGTGTTTGTTGGGCTAAAGTCGGCTACTGTTCATAGCCGACTACGCGTCTGTATGAACACCGGCGCAGCTGCGCCGGTGCCAAGGCAAAAAACAGCGCAGCTGTGATGGTCCCAAGCCTTTGTATGGCGCAGCTATGGCGCAGCTGCGCCATACCCTGGTTTGAGATTCTAACTTCTGCTATTTCAGCAGACTTGGGAAAGTGTCACAACATAGTCTAAAATTGAGTTAGCATGTTAAATGTGTAATGTTGAGGATAACATAACATAGTGAGTTGTGGTTAGTATGATCAAAGTTGCAAAAATGATTATTAAATCAAAAATGCGTTATGTGATAACATAGTTTATACAATGAACGATAGTGAAGTGTTATGATGATTAACACTTGGGAATTCTGAAATGTAAAGCGTAACACAAGACTTGTGTTACAATAACAAGTTTAGCTAGTAATGCATTTTATATTGAAACGTGAATATAAGTGTGTCTAATGGATGTTATGGTTTTAATACTGTGTTTAGGTGAACGTGAGTTTAATATTTTAGCTTACGCTCAAGGCAAGTTTTCTAACTCCATACTTTCATTGAGTTAGTTTGTTATGATTATGTAATTCTTTTAACTCTACATTTTTGTTAAGTTAGTCCTATTATTATAAATGCATGCTTTTGATTGAGCAATCTTTTTATATCAAATGTTATTTCTTTCAAAATTCATTGGAACAAACTCTAACTCTAGTATTATTGGAAATTCTCAATTTGTTGATTCATTCCAATTTGTTTACAATTAATCAAGTTTCTTAAAGTTCAGGAATTCATTTCTAAATATTATAAAACTTGAACCTAGCTTATTTTACTACTCAAATAAGGGTTAACCATTTCATTCATTCTATTGAATACTTATGCTCTATATGTATTTCAAGCATGAGTTAGATGTATAGAATCAGTTCATTTATGATTCTCAAATATTCTAAGTTATGTTTTTATTAAACAACTGTTGTATTATCAAACATTGTGGATTCAACTAGTTCCCTAGTTGATGATCATTAAACTTCAATTACCCTTAAAAGATTATCCAAACCAAACTTTCTTTGGTGCGGACATGTACTTTAAATATTGAGATGAACAACCCTATGTTTAGGGGTTTACACTTAGCATTGAAATAGTTGTGCACAATACATTGTACGAAGGATTGATCCAACCACAGCACTTGGCGCAGCGGTAAGCTTCGACCTGGGGTGAACCGTAAACCCGGGCATCCTGGGATCGATTCTCGCCTGCAACAAGTGTGAGGGCCAATTAAAAACTGGTCCGTGTGGCCACGGATTGCACATTTCTGGGCGGAGCCATGTCTTAGGCCGAGCCTGTGCGCAAAGCCTGGTCCGGGGTGGGGAGACTTAGTCCGACTGCAGTTGGGAAACTCTACATTAACCAAAAAAAAAAAGGATTGATCCCCCTGAATACGGGAGTCCTTATAGTCATACGATTGTTAAAGTTAAAGTTGAAAGATTACTTATAACTGTGGACATGGTTCATGGTCATTTGACCCTCAGTAGTTTATTTAAGAATGTTAATAGAACAAATCATTCAGTTCTATTGAGCCTATGAGTTGGCAAATGTTGAAATGTTAATAGAACATATCATTCAATTCTATTGAGCCTATGAGTTGGCAAGTATTGGGATGTTAATAGAACATATTATTCAGTTCTATTGAGCCTATTATTTAGCAAATATTGTAAAGATATTTATTCTTATCTCAAGTGAACTTTGTTTGCTCACTCTTGCATATTTATACATTTATTGCAACTATGAATGAGAAAGTAGATAAACCTACAACTAGCAAAGGAAAGGGAAAAATGTACAAGTGATGAAGACTTGTAACTTTGGTTTTATCATTGATGATAGACTTTTAATAATGATGTGATGTAATAATTTTATTTCCACACTTGAATGATTGTATTAAAGGTTAGAGAACCAGGGAGATAATGTTTTTATTTAAGTAATCCTGTATGGGCAGGTTTTTATTATTCAATTTATTTTAATTGGATAGCTAGATATGAATGTTTTGATTACGTGAACATACCAGGATTTGGGTGTGTCACAAGTTGGTATCAAAGCTATAGGTTATGAACCTTAGGTGGGGAAAAGCCTTAGCAAGTAACCTTTGAAAAGATAGTGGTGATTAACTTCTAACGAGTTTTAAGGAAGAAATAATAAAACACTTATGTGATTATGTGTTTATACTTATGTGCTTGTGAGTGTCGAGTATTATTGATTAATGATTAAAACTTAAATATTTGATGTCAGGATGACTAATGTCGGAGAATCCAGTCAGGCTAGGGAGGATAGACCTCAGATGCCTATAGAGGAGGAGCCTCGAGAGATTCATGTTAGTTGGGAAAAACTACTACCATGGGAGTCAGCCCCGTTGGTCACATTGGTTGAAGACGAGGATGATGATGTGGAGACGAATGATGAGGATCATGTTGAGTTGCCACAAGAAGATGGGGATGATGAGGACGAAGAGGAGACTCCACTAACCTTGATAGCTGCTCGAATGTACAATGAAGTCCACGACCATAACGTGGAACTTCAGGATATAGTCGAGGAATTGCAAGAGATAGTAGCTGAACAACAGACTGCAATGACGCAGAAAGACGATGAGATCCTAGATCGTGAGGAACGACTGACTAATGTCGAGGAAAAGCTAGAACGGACTGAAGGAGAGAAAGACCAACTAATCGAGGAGGTCGTTGAATTGAAGAATAAGCTAAGGGAAGAAGATATGAAGAGGAAATGAGCCGAAGACATATATGAGGTAATGTTTCAATGAGCCGGGATAGCAGTAAAAGACGCACATGCAAAGAGAATGAAGATGGAAAAGATGAATAGAGTATTCAACACCATAGTTAATCGAGCTTAGGATCGAGTCATGGAATATCCTATTCAGTTCGAGACACTGCCATCGTACATATTAGATCATAGAACAACGTTTCGAGTCATGGAGGAAGAACGTAGTAAGGCTAAACAGTATCTTAGTAGAACATCGTAGTTGTTGTACGATGAATAAAATGTTAAATAAATTATAAATCCCAAGTTTTATGAAACCTATGGAATATGAGGATGATGTTGTCCTGAAACTGTTGCAGTTCAGGAAAGTAATGTAAATAGCAGTAATGCTATGATTTTATGTTTTCAAAGAGGTTATGAATAAATAAAAGTTGTTATTTTATTCAATGTGTTATGTGATTTGTGGTTATTTCTTTTGTAGAAGCAAGTCAAGTAGAAATTACTTAAAAGAGTTGAGTAATAATCTAATGGGTGTATTTTTAAACAGAGAATGCCTCCCAGACGTCAACCACCACGATAGAGAACCAACGAAGGAACCAACAATAACGAAAATATTGATGCTAACCCAGTTCAACGATTAGTGACGTTATTGACAGGAGCGTTGCAGAATTAACCACAGAACCAAGGAACAACGTTTAAGGAGTTCAAGACGGTTGAACTACCTAAATTTTGAGGGTCAGTGAATCTAGTCGAGGCACAGACTTGGATTATGGAAATAGAGAAGGTGTTCGATGTTGCTAGGGTAGGAGATGATCAGAAGACTGTTTTTCCAACATTCATGTTGAAAGCAGAAGCTAGTTATTGGTGACAGGCGGCCAATAAAACTCGAGAAGGACCAGGGATGATGACCTGGGATAGGTTTAAGGAGATATTCTTCGAGACCTATTTTCCCGAGAGTTCGAAGGGTCTGCTGGAAGTGCAATTTCTGGAACTGAAGCAGGGAACGATGATGGTATCTCAGTATGCCACTAAATTCAACGAGTTGGCAATGTTTGCGCCTTATCAAGTTAGCACGGACGAACGCAAGGCGAAGAGATTTGAACAGGGACTGAATCCCTGGTTGTATAGTAGGGTTTCCCTATTTCAATTGAAGACTTTCGCAGCATTGATGGAGAAAGCAATACTCGCTGAAGGTGGAGGCGGGGCGGTGACAAAGTTCAATTAGGAACAGAAGAAGAAGAAGAATGAGATGGAAATTAAGAATGGAGGTGGTAGTGGTGGAAACAACAATAACAACAACTTGAAGAGGAATTGGAATGGAAACTTGGGTGCTGGAAACCAGCAGGGTAACCAGCAGATCAAGAAGTTTGAAGCATGTGCTACATGAGGTAAGTTTTATAAGCGTGCGTGCTTTATCGGGAAACGAGTATGCTTCATTTGTTGCCAGGCGGGTCACATCGCCCCAAATTTCACACAACCTAAGAAGAATGTATGCTTCACGTGCGGATCCGAGGATCACTTTGCTCGTGAATGCCCTAAGAAGAAGGATGGAGTGACAACCAGAAGTAATGGAGGTAACAATAGAGGTACAACATCATACAAACCCACAGCTAGAACCTTCAACATGACTATGCAAGATGCTGTGCAATCAAAGGATGTCGTGTCAGGTATTATCCCAATCAATGATATTGATGCTTATGTATTATTTGATTCGGGTGCTACTTGCTCGTTTATCTTTGATGAAATTACTAAGAGGTTAGAATTGCCTAGAGAAGAATTGAATTTCCCTTTGAACATACAGATTGCGAATAAAGAGATAATCCCTGTTAGATTCGTATACAAGAACTGTAGGGTGAACATTACAGAGAATATCCTAATGCTAGATTTGATTCCAATTAGATTGGGAGAGTTTGATGTAATTTTGGGAATATCCAGAGGATTTTTCAGGACTTCCGCCTGATAGAGAAATTGAGTTCGTGATCGACTTAGTGCCGGGGATAGCACCGATATCGAAGGCCCCGTACAGAATGGCTCCAGTAGAAATGAAGGAACTGATGGTATAGTTGCAAGAATTGTTAGACAAAAAGTATATTCAACCAAGCGTATCACTGTGGGGAGCGCCAGTGTTATTCGTGAAGAAGGATGGGTCAATGTTTCTTTGTATTGATTATAGAGAATTAAACAAAGTCACTATTAAAAACAAATATCCATTACCAAGAATAGATGACTTGTTTGACCAGTTGAAGGGTGCTAAATAATTTTTAAAAATAGATTTGAGAAATTAGTATCACTAAATGAAAGTGAGGAAGGAGGATATACCATGAATGGCATTCAGAACTCGGTATGGACATTATGAGTTTCTGGTGATGTCTTTTAGTTTAACCAATGCACCTGCTGCATTTATGGATTTGATGAATAGGGTGTTTAAACCATTCTTAGACAAGTTTGTAGTGGTATTCATCGATGACATTCTAGTGTATTCCAAAACTCAAGAAGAACACGTGGAATACTTACGTTTGACATTGGAAACACTAAGAAAAGAAAAGTTGTACGCGAAATTCTCTAAGTACGAATTTTGGCTAGATCGTGTGCAATTTCTTGGACACGTGATTGACAAAGATGGGATTTCCGTGGATCCATAAAAAGTGGAAGCTGTAATAAATTGGGAACAACCAAGAACACTGTTGGAAGTGAGGAGTTTCTTGGGACTGGCCGGTTATTACAGACGATTTATTCAAGATTTTTCTAAGATAGCTACTCCATTAACAAAATTGACCAGGAAAGCTGTGAAATTTGTTTGGACGGAGAAATGTGAAGAAAGTTTCCAGGATTTGTAGAAGAAATTAAGCATGGCACATGTGTTGTCATTACCAGATAGTACATGTAACTTTATGGTGTATAGTGATGCCTCACATAAAGGGTTGGGATGTGTTCTTATGCAGAACGACAAAGTACTAATTGTGTATGCATCAAGACAATTGAAGGATTATGAGAAAGGGTATCCGACTCATGATTTAGAATTTGCTGCAGTAGTGTTTGCTCTCAAGATATGGAGACACTATCTCTATGTATAGAAATATGAAATCTACACAGACCATAAAAGTCTGAAGTATATTTTCACACAGAAAGACCTGAATATGCGACAAAAAAGATGGATGGAATTGATAAAGGATTACAATTGTGAGATCTTTTATCACCCGGGCAAAGCGAATGTGGTTGCAGATGCTTTGAGCAGGAAAGGCCGGGAGTAGTTGATGCTGATAACTACTCAGGAGGAGCTTATTTCAGCAATGACGAAGCAAGGGTTGTAAATCAAATTTCCAAAGGAATCCGATGAACGACTATTCCAGATAGATACCAGTCCAACTTTGGTGAACAAAGTGAAGAGTGTTCAACTACAAGATAAAGAATGCGAAACGATCAAAGAGAAAGGGGTTGAGGGCAGCGATGTAAAATACAGGATCGACACCGAAGGACTACTACGATTTGAGGAAAGAATTTGGGTTCCAGTAGTACCAGAGCTTAAAGAAGAAATCTTGATCGAATCACATAGTACCAGATATTCGATTCATCCAAGAAGTACAAAGATGTATCAAGATTTGCGGCGACATTTTTGGTGGCCGAATATGAAAAGAGACGTTGCAGAATGCATTGAAAAATGTTTGACGTGCCAAAAAGTGAAAGTTGAACATCAACGACCAAGCGGGTTACTTCATCCGTTGGAAATACCGGAATTGAAATGGGGGCATATCACAATGGATTTTGTGGTAAGACTTCCAACGACTCAGAAAGGATACGATGTGATATGGGTGATAGTGGACAAATTGACAAATTCTGCACACTTTTTGCCAATAAAGATTAGATTTAATCTTGATCAGCTAGCTAAACTGTACGTTAAAGAGATCGTGTCAAGACATGGGGTTCCAGTGTCAATAGTGTCAGATAGAGATCCAAGGTTCACATCAAAATTCTGGAAGAGACTACAAGAATGTATGGGAACACAGTTACGAATGAGTACATCATATCACCCGTAAACCGACGGGTAGAGTGAACGAACAATCCAAACGTTAGAAGATATGTTGAGAGCATGCATCCTGGATTTCAATGGAAGTTGGGATGAACATTTACCGTTGGTAGAATTTGCTTACAACAACAGTTACCATGCAAGCATCGGTATGCCACCTTACGAGGTATTGTACGGTAGAAAGTGCAGAACTCCACTGTGCTGGGATGAAGTTGGTGAATGCCAATTGTTTGGACCAGAACTGGTACAACAAACTACGGAAGTTGTTAAACTCATCAAGACAAGATTGTTAGCAGCCCAAGACCGACAGAAAAAGTAGGCCGATCAACATAGGCAGAATCGCGAATTTGAAGTAGGAAATTTTGTTTTCCTAAAAGATTATCCTTGGAAGGGAAAAATTCGTTTTGGCAAGAAAGGAAAGCTCAGCCCAAGATTTATTGGACCGTGTGAGATACTACGAAGAGTGGGGGAAGTGGCTTATGAGGTAGCTCTACCTCCAGAATTGGAAAACATTCATAATATTTTTCACATTTCGGTGTTACGACCATATAAACCCGATTACAAACACGTAATCGAGTATGAACCATTGCAATTTGATAAAGATTTGTCTTATGAAGAAGTTTTTATCCAAATAGTCGACAGGAAAGAAAAAGTGCTCAGAAATAAAGTGATACCTTCTGTGAAGGTGATATAGAGAAACCACAATGTCGAAGAGGCAACTTGGGAACTGGAAACTGAAATTATGAAAAGTTACCCTGAGTTATTTGTTTAATCTATGTCTTCAATTCTGGAGACAGAATCTTTATAAGTAGGGAAGAATGTGACGATTTGGTTGTTTGGATTATGATTCTGGGGACAGAATCCTTTTAAGGAGGGAATGATGTGACATTCCAGAATTTTAAATGTAATTTTAAATATTTATTGAGTTATATAAATATTTAATGGATGTGATTATGGGTAAATTAATATTTGTTTAATTGATTTAATATTATTTGGATAATTATTTGTTAATTAAATAATTGATAAATTAAGGAAATGATTATTATATTGATATTTCAATTAAATGATATATTATTTGTATTGTGTTATGTGATTAAAGGATTTATTTAATTAATTATGATTTGAGTTAATTAAAATAAATATGAAAGCTTGATTAATATAATGTGATAAATAACTATATTATAAGGAGTCGTTAAAATAAATTAAAGTAATTTATTTTAGTGTTTACCAAACAAGGCTTAATATATTAATTCTTTAATAAAATAAAAGGGTTTGCTAAACAAGCCTTATGGCTTTTGGAGTTTCTAGATTTTTAAAATAAATATAATATATAAAATAAAAATTATAATATAATTATAATATATGTACGTTATATGTATTAAGTGATATACTTAATAGGTGAATTAAGGCCATATCGGTTTTTATATTTGTTTTACGCTTAAAAGTTTTCAGTTCTTTGGTCAGTTGCTAAGAACTTACAGAGAATTGAGAGAGAATTAGAGAGAAACCTAGGAATTTTACAACAATTTCAGTGTGTTTAACAAGGATTGCAAGCAACTTCAAGGTATTTTTACACAACATTAGTATTATATATATATATATATATATATGCATATATGGGTTTTACAGCAAAATTTCATGTTATGTGAATTTCATATTTTGAATTGTTGCTTTAGAATGGAGTACTTGTGATTATATGAGTATATTGTGATTAGAGATTTTGTTTAAACAACAATGGTATGCTAAATTCGTTTGACAGTGGAAGAAAAAGTTTTGACAGCGTATGTTTATATATATATATTTTCGTGTGTTCATGAAAAGTACCAATTTAGTGGGTCAATTCTTGTATTATACTTTAAATTGATGCTTGCATATGTTAGTTCAATGAGGTATAAGTATAACATAATTGGAATGAGGTAATTTGGACAAGAATTGAAATCGCAGTGTTCAATTTTGTGAAGGAACTCGAAAATGGAGTTTTTGTTTGAGAAATATTAGTTTTGAGAAATTAAAATTGTTGTAGTTAGTGTTAAATTGTGCTAGTTGGTTGTAAATGTGAGCAATCATATTTATGATAGTGTTGTATTTATTCTACGTGTTAATATTACTGTCTATTGGGTGAAATTTGTGTTTGTTGGGCTAAAGTCGGCTACTGTTCATAGCCGACTATGCGTCTGTCTAAACACCGGCGCAGCTGCGCCGGTGCCAGGGCAAAAAATAGCGCAGCGCGCCGATCCCAAGCCTTTGTATGGTGCATCTGCGCCATACCCTGGTTTGAGATTCTAACTTCTGCTATTTCAGCAAACTTGGGAAAGTGTCACAACTTAGTCTAAAATTGTGTTAGCATGTTAAATGTGTAATGTAAAGGGTAACATAACATATTGAGTTGTGGTTAATATGATCAAAGTTGCAAAAATGATTAATAAATCAAAAATGTGTTATGTGATAACATAGTTTATACAATGAACGATAGTGAAGTGTTATGATGATTAATACTTGGGAATTCTGAAATATAAAGTGTAGCATAAGACTTGTGTTAAAATAACAAGTTTATCTAGTAATGCGTTTTATAGAGAAATGTGAATATTAGTATGTCTAATGGATGTTATGGTTTTAATACTGTGTTTAGGTGAACGTGAGTTTAATATTTTAGCTTACGCTCGAGGCAAGTTTTCTAACTCCATACTTTCATTGAGTTAGTTTTTTATGATTATGCAATTCTTTTAGCTCTACATTTTTGTTGAGTTAGTCCTATTATTATAAATGCATGCTTTTGATTGAGCAAGCTTTTTATATCAAATGTTATTGCTTTCGAAATTCATTGGAACAAATTCTAACTCTAGTATTATTGGAAATTCTCAATTTGTTGATTCATTCCAACTTGTTTACAATTAATCAAGTTTCTTAAAGTTCTGGAATTTATTTCTAAATATTATAAAACTTTAACCTAGCTATTTTACTATCAAGTAAAGGTTAACCATTTCATTCATTCTATTGAATACTTATGCTCTATAGTTATTTCAAGCATGAGTTAAATGTATAGAATCAGTTCATTTATGATTCTCAAATATTCTAAGTTATGTTGCTATTAAACAACTGTTGTATTATCAAACATTTTGGATTCAACTAGTTCCATATTTGATGATCATTAAACTTCAATTACCCTTGAAAGATTATCCAAACCAAAATTTCTTTGGTGCGGACTTGTACTCTAAATACTGAGATGAACAACCCTATATTTAGGGGTTTACGCTTAGCGTTGAAATGGTTGTGCACAATACATTGTACGAAGGATTGATCCCCCTGAGTACGTGGAGTCCTTATAGTCATATGACTGTTAAAATTAAAGTTGAAAGATTACTTATAACTGTGGACATGGTTCATGGTCATTTGACCCTCAGTAGTTTATTTAAGAATGTTAATAGACCAAATCATTCAGTTCTATTGAGCCTATGAGTTGGCAAATGTTGAAATGTGAATAGAACATATCATTAAGTTCTATTGAGCCTATGAGTTGGCAAGTATTGAAATGTTAATAGAACATATTATTCTGTTCTATTGAGCCTATTATTTGGTAAATGTTGTAAAGATATATATTCCTATCTCAAATGAGCTTTGTTTGCTCACTCTTGCATATTTATACATTTATTGCAGCTATGAATGAGAAGGTAGATAAACCTACAACTAACAAAGGAAAGGAAAAAATGTACAAGTGATGAAGACTTGTAACTTTGGTTTTATCATTGATGATAAACTTTTAATAATCATGTGATGTAATAATTTTATTTTCGCACTTGAATGATTGTATTAGAGAACCTGGGAGATAATATTTTTATTTAAGTAATCCTGTATGGGCAAGTTTTTATTATTCAATTTATTTTAATTGGGTAGCTAGATATGAATGTTTTGATTACGTGAACAACAAATCTTGAGGTAATGAAGTACCGGGATTTGGGGGTGTCACAGTTTTAGCAGTCCTCCTTATTTTGTAAAATAGTGTATTAATAATTGTAATGAGGACTTATTTGAGTTTGGATATTATCTAGAAGACAATATTTGTATTTTAAATTCACAACATATGTTTTGTCGTATTTTGCACGACAATTATAGTTATTTTGGGGGCGTCACATGTAACAATCCAAGATTTTATTTGTAATTTAAAATATTTATGAAATTAAATAAATATTTTATTGATGAAGTTGTTGTTTTATAATTTAAAATATTTCTTAAATTAAATGAATATGTGATTTTTGTTAGTAAATATTTATAAATTATATTTATTAGATAATATTCTAAATTAAGTTAATTTATAGTTATTGTGTTGTAAGATAACATGAGATGTTATATTGTTGTTGTGATGTGATAAATTAAGATGGTATGTTAAATTATTAAATAAAATTATAATGATAATGTAATTTTGTAATATTTTTTTAAGTGGAATATTTATTTAAAATATAGTATGTATAATTATTTATTTGATTAATGTTAGAGATGGAAATCCAAATAAATAATATGTGATTATAAATTATAAACTAAGTTATTTATTAAAACAAATTAAAGGAGTTTAATTTAGTTTTTACCAAACAGGGCTTAAATATATATTAAGTCTTTAATTTTAAAGAGTTTTTGCCAAACAAAGCCTTATGGCTTTTGAATTTTTAAATTTTATTATAATAAATAAAATAATAAATAATAAATAATATATATTATAACTGATAAATTATTATTCTAATTATTATAACGTCGGTTTCAGACGTTTGAGTGTGTGCGTTGGGTTAAGTTTTATTATACGTAAAAATCATTTGGACTAAGTCTACTAAGGAAGAAGAGATGAAAAGTTACGGAGAATAGAGAGAGTTGAGAGTAAGATTTTTGGAGAAGTTCAAAGAAAGTTGTGGTGTTCTAGAAAGAATTACCGAACAATAGAAGGTATTTCCATAACTTTGATAATATATATATATATATATACATGTATATGTGTTTCACGACAAAATTCTTATATTTTGTGAATTCCAGTTTTTGTAAATTGTTGTTATATAACCTGTTTATGGTGATCGATTGCATATAATTATGGTGTTAGAGTATGTAATTAGGCATGAATTCGTATGCTAATTTCGGTTAAAAGGAAGAAAACTAATTACAGTGTGTGTGTGTGACGCCCCCAAAATAAGTATTCAACACCCATTCTGAGTCGCCAAATACATGATACAAAAACAACTACAACTTTATTAATACAATTGTCGTGCAAAATACGACAACACATAAACTGTGAGTTTAAATACTAATATTGTCATCTAGACAATATCCACACTCAAATAAGTCATCATTACAATTATTGATACACTATTTTATAAAATAGTGAGGAATACTAAAACAACTTCTAGAACCATCATTCCACACCTCGACTAGTACTCGCTACATTCTCGCCTCCTGGGAAGAAAAATGAAACAAAAAAGAAAATGGTGAGCTCAACTAGCCCAGTAAAGAACATTATGACTGTCAACGTCAGGATTTTTAGAAGTCCCTTTCCGTTACTTGTTATTTGGTGTTCTCATTTTAGGTGAGATTTGTTTGAAAAAATAAGTGAAAAAGGTCCGACATGTATAATGTCGACGATGGACTGTTAAGAGCGCCAATTGGTTTTTTAAATGGTTGTACGAACACAACCGAGAAAAGGTTTGCACATTGACCCAGTGATGTGACACTGCTAAACGGGTCGGTGAAACCGAGATTCATTAGGGTCCTGGGACTTGGTTATACGGAGGGAAGGTGTTAGGCACCCCCCCCCCCCCCGACACTCGTGTTACCATGGTGACCACCTCTTTTCAAGAAACTATTATCTGAATGTGTGTGTGTGGGTCAATGTGCTGTTATTTGAAAGTAGTGTGAGGCCTCGTTCGAACCTATATACACAGGGTTTGAATTTAGGTAAAAATTCAGTTTTTAACAAGATATAGCAATGATGTTTTATAAAAAGGTTTTTCAAACCCTGATGCTCAATAGTAATTGAGACCTTTTATACTCTCATTTTATTAAGTGTTCGACTTGATTGATTTTATTTGACAGATGCGAGGCATTTGTACGAAAATAATGTGAAAAATAATGCCGACTTCCTCGTGGGTATGGAAACCATCTGAGAAAATTCAGACATCGCAGAATAATTTACAAGCTACTTACAGCTGAAAATGTCCATCACGGGAACCGAATCTAGATCCAATAAGTTGAATCAGTGATCACATGATTCCTAGGCGCAAAATATACCTCAATTTATATGAAAACAGTAAGCAGGTATATATATAAAAGCTGTAAATATATATATACAGACATGATCACCAACCACAAAGCACCTCCATGGGGGATCAGAAAATGTTAATAAAGCTGTAAAAGCTATCAACCACCACCGAGTAAACTCCAAGTGGGAAAAACGTATATAAAACTGTAAAGATATCAACCACAACAGAGGAAACTCCAGGTGGGACGAAATATAAATAAAGCTGTACAAAGCAATCAACTGCCACGAAGTGAACTCCAGGCAGGACGAAACGTAAAGAAAGCTGTAAAAGCGATCAACCACCACGAAGTGAACTCCAGGTGGGACGAAATATATATATATATATATATATATATATATATATATATATATATATATACACACACACACACACAAAAGAAGAGTAAACTCACTAGATGTAGAATCCAGGCTCATCGAAAAGAGTCCGACCACAATTCATATATATATATATATATAAACGAGTAAACGCTCCAGACCGAAGTTTAGGCTCATCGAACAAAGTTCGACACACACTTGATATATGTAGATGTATATATATATATATATATATATATATATATATATATATATATATATATACAAGCTGAAACAAAACAGCAGACAAAAGTTCGGGCAAATTCGCGTAACACGACTCTCAACGTGAAGAAGGGTGTGTGCAGAGATGAAGAGAAAGACTCTAAAGTGTGTGAGAAGGCTTACAGTTGACTGCCAAAGAAGACTTCTATATCTTTAGAGTGGGTAAACATTGGCTTTTATAGGTACAAAATGGCTATATATGAGCTCACATGTGTATAAAATGAGAAAGTACACAGCATGGGGTGAGTGCAGAGCAAATTGGGCAGGGCTTCCTCGCCGTTTTCTCTTGCAAAATGGGCAGCCCAAGCCCTTTGTTTATAGACAATTTAGCCGTAGGTGTACCTGCGGCTCAGCCGCAGGTGTACCAGAGGCAACACGGGTGGGCCCGGGTTTTTGGGTTGGGTCGTCTCAAAGTACGTGCACTCAGGCACTGTAATGTCCACTCGAACTTTAAGAAGTGCAATCCGGGCATCCGTTTGAGGTATACAGGACCTATTTCGGACCGTCGTTGTCGAGAGTTGTATGATGGCATGGGATTAGAGTTTGTACGAAGTCATTGAAGATGGGACGATGCCCTCCGGTCTTCAAGCTTCAACTTTAATCTTTTACCCCACACAATAGTCACTCAGGATTGGTTAGTCTTGTGGGACATCATTGCGTAGAGATGTTGAGACGACGTGGCATGGCATTGCGTTGGCTAGATGACGATTTTGCCCTTCACCGATGTTATCGCCGAATTGGGCTGATAAAGCAGACGTTGCTCAGGCTTCGCTGAGATTGGACTACTGTAATTTATTGAAGGTCCTCATTGTCATCTTTGAGGTGTGCATGTCTTCTCGATGTTATCGCCGGGTTGGTACAGTGTATCTCGTTGTGAGAGCCAAGATTGAAGCTAGTCGTATTTGAAACAAGCATTTTCGGAGTTATCGCCGAAACTGCATTCCTTGGGGTTATCACCAAGGTTGGTGGCTATTCACATTGTTGGGACTGAGACTGGATACATCGGGATTATCTCCGAGATTAATCGGTCTTCTCTGGTGTGTGTTCCGGTATTGGATCTGCAAGCCTCGGGGTTATATCCGAGGTTGGAATTGTTACTCCCAGAGTGGGCTCCGGGGTTGATGCTGAGATTCTGGTAATATCCGATATAGATATGGATTGTCTTTCAGGGTTCCCTCTTAAAAGACGAATCTGTCCTCCTGCAATGTTAGTGACAGGTGTACAGAAAATTTCGAGTGTCTACAGATGCCCCTCTTTATCATACTCATGCATAGCGATGCATGGGTAGGATAAAGAATCCTAGACACTTAAAATGCAATAAGACAAACATGGTACTATGGGTAGCAAAATGATGCAAATGTATGATGCATGTGTATGGGGTTGTATCCCAACATGCTAGGGATGATTGCTGGATCCATGTTACTTCAATTGGGGATTGTCAATGCTGACCAAATTTGATGTATAAGCCGAATATGTTAGGATGTTGATGTTGGAGTTATCACTAAATTCCTATGTTCTTGATAACGACTTGATCCTAAAGAGGTACCTCTAATGTGCAAGAGATCTATGGAGATAAAGCTTGGTCTATTTGAGGATGTGTATAACATATTCCATCATCTATCATCTTTGATAACATTGACCTTTCCTGGTTGGTATCGCCAGGACATGTCAAGATTCTGTTGGATTTACTGCCAACAGCAAATGTTGTAAGGGATGCCTGACCTTCGTTGACGTGCACTTCACTGACATGTGAATCAACGGCTGAAAAATCATGTGGGATATACTGTCAAGGCTGCTTGACCTTCGCTGACGTGTGAATCAACGGTTGAGACTCTGTGAGTAGATCGTCAGGGTTGCTTGACCTTCGCTGACGTGTGGTTTAACAAAACATTACATTGTGACCCTCGCCGGGGATCCGCTGGGGGAATATGAGTAATCGAGCATGAAATCCTCGAATAGCTCTAGAGCTCTAATAGGTTTAATTGCTATCGTCTGAGGTAACGTCAAGGTTGCTTGACCTTCATTGATATGTGTATCAACGACTTAAATGTACGTTGTAATCCCCTACTGGGGCTTTGCGTTGTAACCCCCGTCGGGGAGAGAACGTGATATTAGGAGCACCACAGGGGAGATCCATATGCCGATCTTGCCGCCTGCCAGGCGTCATTGGCCTGTATCACAGTCACCCATCACTGATATCCCATTGTTTGGGGTTGATGGTTTTGCATTGTCAGAGGGTCCATGTACTCAAGAGACATTCCAGCGATGGTGTTCCCTTCGCACTATTGGAGCCCAGTCCCCCGCGACACAGTTTATGGGGGATATGGTTCCAGGATCCTTGATGATGACGGATTGGATAGCTTGTGTCTGAGATCCGACTCATATGACCCAGATTGATAGTTTGACCCGGCTGTTGGACCAAGCACATATATTTATCCGGCATTTAGGCAGAGATCCAGCAGAGGTGAATTCGTTTGTTCCCTCCAGCTCAGACACTGGCCTCTCAGATGACCCATTCAGTTTTGCCGACGTAGATACTCCTCTTTATAGGCCTGACATCCCTGTTGATAGATATCCAGTGACTCAAGAGGAATTACATCAGGTGGACAGGATTGATGATGTGGATATCGACACTATTGTCTTCTTCTGATGTGTATTCTCGTTATATCTTTTGATAGGCCTCTGTTAGATATTGGGTGGTTGTGCCCCAATCTCGCTATATCTTTTGATAAGCCTCTGTTAGTAGTAGGGCGTATGTGGCCCATTTCTCTGTATTTGTAGCTGTACAGAAATGACGTATTAGATGATGATATACTTAGGAATGTATGCATAGTTTTTCCTTCCCTATATCATATTGCCATCCATTATCTGTTATGCATGTATCATGTTATGAATATGTATGTATGTCCAGAGATATTCGACATTGACCCCTGGATGGTCTTATGACACGGCCCGCGTAGATGTCTTCCTCGATAGTTAGCCGTATAGATCATACCCCACCGTCATTGGTGTCATTGGGTATGCGATCGTGGTACGATAGTATGTCACCACCAAACAGGGTGGCTGTAGATCATTTGTTGCAGCATACCATGACCTTATTGATGTTTCAGGTTCCCGCAGGGTTTGTAGATGGGATGCTAGAGCATTGGATACTGGATTGGCAGGTTTTCCGATTTGGGACCCACTAGTTGACTCCTACTCTAGAGGAGTATGCACGATTGACGATGCTGCCTTTAGACAGACCTTGCGTGTACCTGGCTTTGGGAGACATGAGTAGACGATTCATGACTCTCACTGGATTATGGCGTAGAGTAGTACAGGATGAGCTGACATCTAGTCAAGTGATATCCCAGCATTTTCTGTATGACAGATTTGTCTCGGAGGATTGCTATTCATGATATTCCGGGGATTTTATCGCACCGGAGGATCATTAGCGCTTGGCCAGGATTGATGTACTATTGTTATGCATACTGTCATATGTCTATATGCCACGATACATGGATGAGATAGACATAGGTGTCATCATGGCTGTGAGAGCTCTTAGAGAGGGTCGTACCATTGTACCTTTGATTGTAGCAGAGACCATGCGGTTAACATCTTATTGTTGTACTTATCTGATAAGAGTGTTCACTGGGAGTTCGGTCATGTTGTATGTATGGTTTATGTCACACTTGAGACCGATTGGTACCCTTAGACGGCATGGATATTGCTTCACCCATGATGTAGCTATGTCATACTCCTTTCAACCATCTGAGTGTATAGATGCTCTGTCCTGGTCCACATTTTTGATAGATATCAGAGATCCTTTTAGTATATTGCCGTGTTCAGGGCTTAGCTCACCATACAGCTTCATTACTCATGCTCCGGGCATGGACTAACTCCCTCTGGCTGGTTTGAGAGGTGTGACTACTTATTACCCATTGGCCGTGATGTCACTATTTGACCAGTTTTAGGACTTTTATCCTTTCAAGGGGGCGATAGGTCAGTGTTCAGCTTCTCGATATCTCTTAGTAGAGGACCGATCCCGCATGTATGCTTATTGGGATCACCGTGAGATAGCTTCTTTTTCTGTCAGTCATCCAGGTTGTACTGCAAAGTATTCCGCATGGATGGAGACAGAGATTTTATCGGCTGCAGTACTGTCCACAGTACCGAATAGTGAGTCAGATGATGTAGAGCGCATTGAGGACATAAATTCTTACATCGAGGAGGAGCCCACTGCTGGGTTGCCAGCATTTTTTCTGGATTCTCCTAGTACCAGTACTGTTGTGATTCAGCATTCAGCACAGTACTTTGAGCAGAGTCTTCATCTAATGATCTTTGAGAGAGATCAGGCTCGATCTATGATGTTGACTGCCCTTGATGGGAGGGACGCAACTCTATTAGAGAGAGACGAGGCATTAGCTCGCAGAGATGCCGCTGTTGTTGAGCGGAATGAGGCTATATCAGACAGAGATGCAGTGATAGTCGAGCGGGATAATGCTATATCTGCCCGGGATGTGGCCGTCACAGATAGTACTGCCGTGAGGTCCCTTACCACTGGCATGATCACAGAGATGAACACATATATTGATGATCATATGGTCACCATGCAGATGGTTACAGATCTGTTGGGTCGTGTGGATATTCTCGTGTAGGAGACCACAGCTTCACATCCATCCTCTGAGAGGGACGCCATGTTGGGCTTATTAGCTCGTATATACCCTGACTTGTAGATGAGCTTGTATTTTCCTGCACAGACTAGCTTAGCCATTTTGTCATGTACAGTTTACATTGTATATATCAATCAACATTATATATATGACAGGAAAATATATTTTTGGATCACTTCCCTTTTATATATGCCTTGCTATTTGCTTGATATCTTTCCTGCTGCTTTAGGGCTTGTGGTCTTGATGTATTCTGAATTCCTCCTGGGTGGATGGACATTGAGTTGTCTCTGGATAGTTCAGAATGGATCATCGATCTCTGTGTATCCCTACCATCTTTGGTGTCTTGGGACTGGTTTCTGGAAGGAAATATGGAGAGGATTGTGGCTTTCCTCTCTGAGATTGACCGCACCACAGATGGTCGTCAGTGCTTCTATTTAAGAGAAGCCTAGTTAATTCCACCTCTTATGGATTGATGTTGCTCTTCAAGGTATGACCGCAGCTTAGATGGTCACTGAATCTCCTATTTGGGAGGAGTTCAGGTAATTCCATCCCTTTAGTCTGAAGCCGAATGAAATGTAGTGGATTGATGTTTGATTCCAGTACCAACTGACAAGGGTTTATATTTTGGTAAGGGGTGAGACCAAACCATGAATGGCTGCCTACGTACTCCTATTGAAGAGGAGATCAAGTCTGCGTAGTTCGAACCTAGTGTAAGAGGTTCAACGCTGTGTATGGCAGAAATGGTGTAGGAATGTTTTTGTTGTTTTTATTTTTGTAAGGGTAGAAATGCTTTTGTTGTTTATGTTTTATTGCGACCGGGTCGTGTGAAATGGTTTCCTATGTACTCCTATTGAAGAGGAGATCAGGTCGATGTAGTTCGCCTCTCGAGGCGAGATGAAAAGCGTAATCCCATGTGCAGGTCAGAGTGCTGGGAGGAGAAAGTTTAATCCTAGGTTGAGGATAAACTGCAGGTATGAGAAGTTTGATCCCATGTATGGGTAGCCAAACTGCAAATGCGAGAGGTTTAATCCATAGTGGGATGACCTAAGTCGTAGGAACGCAAAGGAGAGCTAGGCTGCTGGCTTGAAATGTATGTTTCCCTGAGGGGCAAAGTGTAGGAAGTTGTAGGTGGTAAAGGGTTAAAGAACCGGAATGACTGGTGACCTGATGGTTCCGCATCAGGATGTTTGCAAATTACTTCAAACATAGTACCGTTTCACGACGTCTGAGTTAATGAGTTTTGAAAATTCATCGCTGTCCATTTCTTGTAATCTGAGAGCGCCCCCTATCAATACTTCTTGGACAACAAACGGGCCTTCCCAGTTAGGAGCGAATTTTCCCTTAGATTGATCTTGGTTATCAAGAATCTTCTTCAAAACCATGTCATGTTGTTTAAACTTCCGTAGCTGGACTTTTTCGTTGTAGGATCTGGCGATCCTTTGTTGATATAACTTACCATGGAAGATAGCCGCGATTTGTCTATCGTCTATTAGAGACAATTGGTGATACCTATCTTGTACCCATTGGTCTTCATCCAGCTGAGCGTCTATCAACACTCTGAGGGATTCCTTTTCAACTTTTATGGGGAGTACTGCTTCCATCCCATAGGTTAATACGTAGGGGGTTGCCCCAGTAGAAGTGCGCATTGAGGTTCTGTAGGCTAACAGAGTAAGAGGCAATAGGTCAGGCCAATCTTTGTGGTTGGTGGACATCTTTTGCATAATCTTCTTGATGTTTTTGTTACCCGCTTCAATAGCACCGTTTATCTTCGGATGATAGATGACAGAGTTAAGATGTTTGATATGTAATTTACTGCATAATTCCTCCATCATTTTGTTGTTAAGGTTCTTGGCATTGTCTAACACAATCACCTTTGGTTGTCCGTATCGACAAACGACATTGTTTCAGATGAAAGCAATGATGACTTCTTTAGTAACCCTGGGGAAGGAGGTTGCTTCTACCCACTTGGTGAAGTAGTCTATCATGGTGAAGATAAATCGATGACCATTACTGGCTTTAGGCTCAATGGGCCCAATCACGTGCATTCCCCACATTACGAAGGGCCAAGGCGAACTCTTATTGTGGAGTTCCCATAGAGGGGTGTGTATAGCATTCCCATGAATCTGGCACTGATAGCATCTCTTGACATGGTAATTGCAATCAGCTTTGAGAGATAGCCAATAATGTCCCGTCCTGAGGACTTTCTTGACAAGGAAGGGGCCACTCATGTGGGGGCCACAGACTCCGCCATAGATTTCATCCATAAGCATTTGGGCTTGATCTTTGTCTAAACATCTGAGGAGACCTAGTCCTACATCTCTTTTGTAGAGTGCATCTCCACTCAGGTAGAATTTCATAGCAAGTCGATAGATCCGCCTTTTTTCAGTCGGGCTCGCCTTAGCAGGTGTAGATCCATCTCGTAGATATACCTTGATATTTTGATACCAAGGATGTTAGATGGGAGGTAGCTCATTCGATACTTCACCAACGTAATTCCCATAGACTGGGGCCTTTTGCAGGGAAATTGAGACGTTTGGCAAGTGTTCCTTATCTGATATGCGAATCAAGGAGGCCAAAGTTGCTAATGCATCCACTAAGTCATTCATATTACGAGGAATGTGTAGAAAGGAGATTTCTTCGAACTCCAAAGCCATCTTCAAAACTTGTCGATGGTAGGGCAACAAATGTAGTTCCTTGGTTTGATAGATTCCGGTGGATTATCTGATTACCAACTCCGAATCTCCAAAGACAGTTAATCGCCTGATGCCCATTAAATGGGCAAGTCTTAGCCCTATGAGACATTCTTCATACTCAACCATATTGTTGGTGCTGACAAACTATAATTTGATGGCAACGGGATACTGCTCCCCCGTACTAGATACTAGAATTGCTCCAGCTCCAGAACCTTCCATATTAACAGTTCCATCAAAATACATCTTCCATGATTGGCGCATATTGTACTGATGATATTGCTGCACTTTCATTACTCCTTCATCGGGGAAATATGTTTCCAAGGGTTTGAAATCCCCTGAAGGTGCGGCGACCAGTTGATCCGCGATTCCTTGACTTTTGATGGAATTTTGAGTCACATATACGATGTCAAATTATTGTAGGATCAACTGCCATCTGGACAGCCGGAAATTTAACTTGGGTTTGTTGAACACGTACTTGAGAGGATCCACACGGGATATGAGATGGGTTGTGTGACCATGGAGGTAATGTTGTAACCTCATGGAAGGCCATGTTAAAGCACAACACGTCTTTTCGATCAGAGTGTTGTAAGACCCCAACTTTTTGAATAAAGATGAATTTTCTATAAATATTATTTTTGAATATTATGGAGTGAAAATGATGTAATGTTATAGTTGTGGCTAATATTTATAAATTTTGCAAAGTACGCAAGTTGTTATATAATATTCGAATTGTCGGGGAATATTCGTTTTAACAGGGAATATCTGTAAGAAGACATAATTATTGGTGGACCCCACAACATAATTATTGTCGGATTGAGAAAACAACAAAAATATTTTATTGAAAATAACGGCGGAAGTTTTACCGTTAATACTGTTGAACTACTCGGTAGTTAAAATAGAGTAATACGCGTGGTTGCGTAATAGCACGAGGTATTGATTATTAAGGCTTACGTGAGAAGTCATCTCAGTTTTATTTTATTACTTATATATATATATATACAATCCCTTTCAAAAACGGACCACAACAACGGTCTAGCAACGGACCAAAGAAAAAAAAACAACGCACAAGCTGAGAGAAAAAAAATAAGCGGGTCAAAATTTTTGCTGGTCAAAAACAAAATCCATTTCAAATGCTTTTCTGCCATTCGAACCCATTTGCAAAGCTGAAGATAGATTCGCGAAATCGCCGAACATCGACTATAACAGAACAAAGCTATTGGATTCTCTCTCAAAGCCCCTTTCAATCGCCGGACTGTGAGATCGACCAGAAACGGTCCAGAACTAGGATTCTCTCTCAAAGCCCCTTTGAAGCTAGGGTTTGTACATTACTAGAAAAGGTTTTCAGAGTTCGATTAGGCAGAGGATTATATGGAGAGTGTCTGGTAAGATTTTGTGATGTCTTGACTAATCCAAGTAATTTTTTAATCATCTTGTGATTTCCTCTATGATTTTTTGTGTGTAAAGCAGATATATAATTATGCATAAAAATTCCGAAGCATATTCAGTTTTGTCTTGAAAGTCTTACAAACATTGTTAAGCATTGTTAAGCCTAGAGAGAGAGAGAGAGGGGCGTTGGTGGCCTTGAGAGAGGGGGGGGGGGGAAGAGTTTGAGAGAGATTGGATGGGTGCATCTAATCTTCAACCCATTTTCTCTTAACCTATTTAGCCAACCAACTTTGAGTCTTTGACCCGCGTGCCTGTTTTTTTTAAAGTCTGTCTTTTGTTCGTTTTAAGAGTTCGCTTCTGAAGGATTTCCTATATATATAAGTTGTCAAGTTGTCAAGTGGGTGGGTTTGGAAAATTGATATTCATGTGGAGGAGTACAATTATTATTATTATTGTTATATATATATATATAGCTTTGTTGACAAAGTGGGGGGAGGGGGAAATTTGGCTAGATTACATAATGGTGCATTATTTCATTATTAAATATATGCAAGATTAAAAAACTTGGCTGATGAAATCAATTGAAGTCCCGGGCCTTGATATTGTCTACACATGTTATATAGTGTATATATATATATATAACATATTATTTAAAAGATTTTACTTTAAATATGGACCGTCAGATTAAAGTAAATCAATCTGGACCGGTCTTGAGTTAGTTACTACGTAGTCCTTTTTTCTATAAATAGAAGATCATTCCTTCATTATTTCTTACGAATTCACTGAAACTCTATAGAGATAAACTATACAGAGAAATAAGAAAAGTATTACTTCACTACTCATATATCCAGTACTCTTCTTCTTAAGGTAGGGAATATTATTTTTTGTACTCGTAAGGGGTATTATTTCTTTTGTATTCATGAAGAGAACTTCTATTATTCCATTATTTATTATTCTGATGGAATAACCTGTATACGCGAGCTACCCTATACTTGGTGAAATTCTTCTGTTATTCTATTCTTTATTATTATGTTGGAATATCTCGTCTGTGCGTTTTACGCCGGACCTGATTCTGTCTTTATTATTTTGTTGGAATATCCTGTCTGTGTGTTTTACGCCGGACCTGGTTCAGTTAATTTATCATTTGTTGGAATAACTTGCATGTGCGGTCTATCGCATGCCTGGTGATTTCTTTCGTTATTCCATTCCTTATTATACTCACTTGGTTAAAGTTTTGACTTCTATACTCCATGAAATTAGTGGAATATTCTTGATATTTCTGCTTCATCTAGTATCTTTTCATGGAAATATTCTTTTGAGCATTCTTGAATTTTACTGCACAAAGCAGTATCATGTTGACAACTTGGACGTTATTAGTTCCTGAATAAATTAATTCTTGAACTTGTTTTTATTGAATTCTTATATCATTGTCATCATCCTCATCTTTATATTTTTTTTGAAAGTCATCTGTGGCCTATAGTGCACAGATGGACTTGGTATGATTATGACCACGAATTATTCGGTATAATCATGACCGTATTGTTACAAATGATGTGGAAAAAGTCCTCATTGGCCTGTAGTGCATTGATGGACAGTTGTTGGCATGATCATGACCATTGATGAATACACGAATGTCCTTGGCCCATAGTGCATGGATAATTTGTGGTCGTGATACTAAAGAATATCCTTGGCCATAGTGCAGGGGTGATTCGGTGATGTGAATTATTTATTAAGCTGAGTCCCAGCGATAAAAGTGATGAAAAACCTTTTAAATCATATAAGATAATAGATTTTATTCTCTACTTGACTCTTTTAATGGATTGCTTGTTCCGCTGCAGTTAAACTTGATGTTGTTATATTTTATCAGTTTAACACTGTTGAAGGCTAATGATAATTTATTCTGCATTATCTTAGTCATAATATTTCTTACTGGGCTAGTTGAGCTCGCTCTTTCTTACAATGTTCTCTTCAGGAAATGATAACGTAGCTAGGACGAATCGGGGAACTGAGTGATGGTACGGATGATAGTATTAGCTAGTAGTCCTCACTATTCTGTTAAATAGTGTGACAATAAATTTAATGAGGACTTATTCTGAGAGTGGAAATTGTCTAGAAGACAGTATTTGTATTTAAACTCACAGCTCTCTTGTTGTATAATTAAGATTTTATTTATATTCTGTACCATGTATTTGGCGAATCAGAATAGGTGAGTATACCTATTTTGGGGGCGTCACAGTTGGTATCAAAGCTTTGGGATATGATCCCTGGCTAAGATGTGAGACTAAACTAGGAGGGGAGAGACGGGAAATTCCTTCGCTAGTATGACCTACCAAAGTTTATTTGGTATTTAATTGGTCGGTAAGAGTATATGGATAATATGTTATATGTTAGTTAACCTTTGTTTTGTGGCAGTATCTGAATATGACATCCGAGAATGTTAAAAATAGCAATGGAGCACAGGAGACCGTTGAGTTTCCACATATCAATAATCAGGAGAATGTGCATCAGGAAGGTGACAATCCTCATTCAAACAACAACACTGACCAAATGATGAATGTTGGATTGTTCAGAGGCTTTATGCAATTCATGCAACATCAGGCGAGAGCGGCTCTTGTCCATAATTTAGGTGGAAACACTGGAAACTCCCAAACGGTCACTGCTAAACAGTTTGATGTCTTGGGATGGATAAAGCAGATCACTAAGATATTTGATGTCTTGGGATGCTCCGAGGAGCAAAAGGTTCCCTTCTCCACCTTCATGTTGCGTGAAGAGGCAGATTACTGGTAGGAATCTGTAAAACATACCCAGCCTGACGCACTCAAGATGTCTTGGGAGAAGTTCCAAGAGCTATTCAACGACAAGTACTTTCTCGAGAGTATTCTTCACATGAAAGAGGTGGAGTTTATAAAGTTTGAACAAAACAATATGACCGTGTCGCAATACGAGGTTTAATTTGCAGAGTTATCCCGGTTTGCATCCTATTTGGTTGATAATGAGGAGCGAATGACCCGAATGTTTTTAAGAGGTTTGAAACTGGAGATATGTCAATATCTTATTTCTCATAAACTGTGTTTGCACTCAGATGTTGTAAATAGGGCTCAGTTATTAGAGCGCGATAACGAGTCAACGAAGCCAAGAGAAAGCAGCCGACAGCATCAAAATACCAGTGGTATCAGTCATCGAAGCAGTGACAACAATCGTGGAGGGAATCAACATGCCAGGAATGGTAACCACTTCGATGGTTTTCATGGCCAAGATAGTAAAAATGGACATTTCAAGAAAAGGAGATTCAACAATGATGAAAAGACGTAAGCACCAGCAACCGTGGTTAAGGAAGGAGAACGACCACCTATCATATGCTTCAAATGTTGAAGGGAGGGACATATTAGTCCAAACTGCGCGATGCCATCCGAAGCGTGTTATAATTATGGAAGAGAAGGTCACCTAGCCTGATTTTGTCGTTCACCGAAGACAAGTTCAGCTAGGATGGAGGCATCAAAGGTCGTCCCAGAAAAGTCAAAGCCGGTGGTGCAAAGGAGAGCATTTGTCGTAACCTCCCAGAAAGCAAGGAACCCGAACGAGGTCATCACGAGTAAGCTTATCATAAACTATAGCGAAGTCTATACCTTATTTGATACCGGTTCTACCCATTCTTTTATTTCTCCGACTTGCGCTCAACGATTAAATTTAACTCAAGAAAAATTAGATTTTGACATATCTATTGAAACTCTGTTGGGAGAAACTGTTCGGTAAAATCTAGTTACGCACAACACGCAAGTATACGTGGTCAACAAGTAATAAAGTGATAAGTTGAGTATCGTTGCCACAGAGAATTATTTAATAAAAATCACCAAGTACTAACCCGTAACCAACTCAATCTTATTTAAACGAATGAATTACAAACTATATAAATTAACTACTATCCCACTAATTAAATTAAGAGATTTAAGATCACAAATTCACTTATTGCTTCATTTAAGTTAACACACTTCTCATCAATTATTCTCTATCCTGAATTGTTAATCAAGAACACTAGAGTAGTATTAACCACCTCTCGATGCACTAATACCGTATTAACGTCAATCCACAATTAAGATAGAAATTCGTTAAACACCTTAATCAACTAACCCACTATATCTCTATGTGAATTACAATTGAAGAAGGTTGAAGACTAAGTTCTCTATAAGATTACATATGGCGTCAAGCATATCTCTACCTTAACACTCATCAAGTTTAAGCTACTAACAAAATCCTGAACACATGCTATCATGATTAGATCTAAATCTATACTTCATCTCTCGAGTTCATATAGATTATCACGGTAATTGATGGCTAAGCAATTAAACAATTAAGTCCAAATCACAATAGACAATCCTCTCAATAGAACATAATAATTGATAAAGAAGCATATTAAAATAAACTACACAATAAGATCCATTGTAATCTCAAACAAAGAATTAGTTCATGATTATTGAATTAAAGCTAAGAATCCACAATTGAATAATCATTAAAAGATAAAGATAGAAGAAGATGAGAAGAAATAATCTATTGTCTGTAGATTTGACGTTCCCTCCTTGCTCCTACTTTGAATCTTCAATGGTCTCCAAGTTGCTTCAATCTCCAAATCTAATAAAAACTAGTGTTTTTCTCTAATTTACTATAATCTAATTTAATAGAATGCTCTCTAATCTTCTAATATTCTCCTCTAATCTATGTTATTCCCCTCCTTTTATAAGCCTTTGTATATGTCTTTAAGTACTCTTGGAAGTCCTTGAATCAAACAACTCGAAACAATCCTTTTCGGACTCAAATTCGGACAAAATCTAGTCATTTCCGCGCATACCCAGCCCCGGCTGGGTATTTCCCTTTGTAAAAGCCAGCCCCATCTGGATAGCAATCTGCTAACATGCCCAGACACCCAGCCCCGGCTGGGTACCAATCTGCTAACACAATTTTCTGCTGGAACCTCCTCTGCTAAAACTGCCATAACTTCTAAACCGAGAGGAGTTACGAGTCCCGCGACCTATCAAATCGAAGCTATCGACGAGATCTACAACTTTAATTCTTTGAAATTTGAGAAATAACGAACGAATGATGGTCGAAATTGGACTGGAAGTGACTGCTATGAAAATCACCACCCAAAACGGTGAAGTTCAACGTCCGTCGGTAGAAATGTCATAACTCTTTCATCCGAACTCCGATTAGAATGATTCAAGATGTTCCGGAAAGCTAAGAAAACACTCTACAATATAGTCTAATCTCCAAGCCAAGAACATGAAATGAACATAAAAGCATAAACGATGTCCGGATTGCTTTTTCCTTGCATTTTCCTTGCTTTTCCTTCCCAATAATCGCTCACACCGCTTCCAAACGTATAACCTACAAAACGAACACAAAATGCATGAAAAGTAACTAAGACACATGAATAAAAGTAACTAATTCAAGTAAAAGATACCGGATAAGTAGGTATAAAACCTACTTATCAGAAACCTTCATTATATCCACTGTTTATAAGTCTTGTTTAGTTCAAATCGGAACCTGCACGTTACCTGTCAATCTTATTTCTTTCAAAATACTTGCATTCGATGTGATTCTATGGATTGATTGGTTAACTACACAACATGCAAAAATTGATTAGCTTTCATATTCCTAACCAACCTATTATGCGAATTCAAGCAACCAAATCATTAAAATGAATCACTGTCATCTCAAGCCATAAAGCTATTTTTTTTATTAAAAAACGGATGTCAAGCTTTCTTAGCTCATGTCACGGATCTAAACAAAAATACTTTAATTTGGAATGATATTTCTATTGTTAATGAATTTCCTAACGTATTCCCTGAAGAACTTCATGGCCTACCCCCAGGGCGTGAAATTGAATTTTGTATCGACCTTGAACCCGGTACAAAACCCATTTCCAATGCCCCATATCGAATGGATCCTATTGAACTTCAAGAGTTAAAGACCCAACTGCAGGAATTGTTATACATTGGCTTTATTCGTCCTAGTACTTCTCCTTGGGGTGCTCCTGTTCTATTTGTGAAAAAGAAAGACGGGAGTATGCAACTTTGTATTGATTATCGGGAGTTGAATCATGTCACCATCAAAAATAGGTACCCATTGTCACGTATTGATGACCTGTTTGACCAGTTGCAAGGCGCCAAATTCTTTTCAAAAATTGATCTTCGTTCCGGATATCACCAATTGAAGATTAGAACCGATGACATTCCAAAGACAGCTTTCAGAACTTGGTACGAGCATTATGAATTCCTAGTCATGTCCTTTGGATTGACTAATGCTCCTGCTGCTTTCATGGATATGATGAACCGAGTATTCAAGAAATATTTAGATCACTTTGTGGTCGTCTTTATTGATGACATCCTTATTTATTCTAAAAGCCATGAAGATCATGAGCAACACTTGAAGCTGATACTCCAAAAGCTTCGTGAATATAATCTTTATGCCAAGTTGAAGAAATACGAGTTATGGCTTGAGGCGGTAGCATTCCTTGGGCACGTGCTATCAAGTCATGGAATATCTTTTGACCCAACAAAGATTGAAGCTATTAAAAGCTGGGAGCAACCTAAATCAATGACTAAAGTACGTAGCTTTCTCGATTTAGCTAGTTATTATCAGAGATTCGTGGAAGGATTTTCTCGAATCGCTACTCCACTAACTCAGCTAACTCGGAAAGATACAAAATTCGGTTGGAATGAGGAATGTGAGAAGAGTTTTCAAGAACTCAAGAGGAGACTCATTTCAGCACCTGTTCTGACAATACCATCTAGTTCGGAGGGATTTGTCATCTACAGTGATACTTCGGCCAAAGGGTTAGGATGTGTTCTCATGCAACATGGGAAAGTTATAGCTTATGCCTCACGACAACTCAAAGAATATGAGAGGAATTATCCTACTCATGATCTAGAGTTGGCAGCTGTTGTTTTCGCACTAAAGATTTGGAGGCATTACTTGTATGGGGAGAAAGTGGAGATCTTTACGGATCATAAAACCGACAAATATTTCTTCACTCAAAAGGAACTCAACATGCGACAACGACGTTGGCTTTAACTGTTGAAAGATTATGATTATACCATCCAATACCATCTTGGAAAAGCAAACGTGGTAACTGACGCATTGAGTAGAAGATCATATGCGGGTACGAGTGCAATATTGACAACGCAAAGGCCCATTTTGTGTGACTTGTAAAGGATGGAAATAAAGTTAAAGACTCTAGGGACCTATGTGATGATGGCGAACATACGAGTATAACCAACTTTAATTGATAAGGTTAAAGCTGCTCAAGCTATAGACTGGAGCTGATGCGTATGAGGAAGAAAGTGCAAGAAGGTGATATGCCGAAAGCAAGAATCGATAAAGAAGGAATACTTTGGGTCAACTCCAGACTTTGTGTTCCTAACGACCCTGATTTAAAGTATAAAATCATGATGGAGGCGCACAACACACCGTTTGCAATCCATCTTGGGAGTACCAAAATGTATCATGATCTTCGACATACATTTTAGTGGGGCAATATGAAGAGAGAGATAGCGCTATTTATCTCAAGGTGTCTAACGTGTCAACGAGTCAAGGCAGAGCATGAAGTACCAAAAGGTCCATTGCAACCACTTGAAATTCCAGAATGGAAGTGGGAACACATAACCATGGAGTTGGTTATCGGTCTTCCTAAGGTTTCTCAAGGTATAGATGCAATTTGGGTCATTATTGATAGATTGACCAAGTCTGCTCATTTCTTACCAATACGAGAAACTTATACACTTGAACGTCTTGCTCATATGTACATAAACGAGGTTGTAAGATTGGATGGTATGCCAGTATCCATAGTTTTTGATCGAGAACCAAGATTCACTTAAAGATTTTGGGTTAGTTTGCAAAAAGCTATGGGCACGGATTTACGATTTAGCTCGGCATATCATTCTCAGACGGACGGGCAGTTGGAGAGGACGATTAAAACTCTTGAAGATCTATTAAGACTTTGTGTCCTTGACTGCAAGGGAAGTTGGGATAAGTTATTACCATTGGTGGAGTTTTCCTATAATAACAGTTATCAAGCAAGTATTGGCATGGCTCCATTCGAGGCGTTGTATGGAAGAAAGTGTCCTTCTCCAGTATGCTAGGTTGAGGTAGGTGAAGCAACGTTATTGGGACCAGAGTTGGTGCATATGACTACTGAAAAGATTCAAACGATCCGGCAACGTATAAAAACCTCACAAGATCGACAAAAGAGTTATGTTGATCTTCACCGAAAGGACGTAGAATTCGATATTGGAGACCATGTGTTGTTACGTGTTGCGCCATGGAAAGGAGTTAGAGATTTGGAAAGAGAGGAAAGATCAATCTTTGAAACATTGGCCCATTTTAATCCTCGATCGAATAGGAATTGTGGCCTATAGACTCGCTTTACCGCCAAGTATGTCTCGTGTTCATAACGATTTTCACATATCCATGTTATGTAAATATGTGGAAGACCCGAACCACATTATTGAGTTAGAACCAGATGAAATAGCGGAAGATTCAACGTATGAAGAGGTTCCTGTTCAAATCTTGGATAAGAAGGAACATATTCTACGCTCTAAGGTTATACCTCAAGTCAAAGTTTTGTGGAGAAACCACGATGTTGAGGAAATAACCTGGGAGTTAGAATCTGAAATGAAGTCAACGTATCCTTACCTCTTCGATATACCAGGTACGTACCCTAATTTCGAGGGTAAAATTTCATAAAAATGGGAGATTGTAAGACCCCAACTTTTTGAATAAAGATGAATTTGCTATAAATATTATTTTTGAATATTATAGAGTGAAAATGATATAATGTTATAGTTGTGGGTAATATTTATAAATTTTGCAAAGTACGCAAGTTGTTATATAATATTCAAATTGTCGGGGAATATTCGTTTTAACAGGGAATATTCGTACGACGTCATAATTATTGGTGGACCCCACAACAGAATTATTGTCAAATTGAGAAAACGACAAAAATATTTTATTAAAAATAACGGCGGAAGTTTTACCATTAATACTGTTGAACTACTCTGTAGTAAAAATACAGTAATATGCGTGGTTGCGTAATAGCACGCAGTATTGATTATTAAGGATTACGTGAGAAGTCATCTCAGTTTTATTTTATTACTTATATATATATATATATATATGAAGTATTTATATATATATATATATATGTATATATAAATATATATATATATATAGAGTCCGGATCAGGTTCGGACTCCCGGATTTTAACAAAATCCGGACCTTTTTTTTTTTTGCTTTTTTTTGAAACAACTAAAAAAAATTATGGAACTGAAATTTTTTCACAATACAGTATTTTGGTCTTGATTTGGATGCCTATACCAAAACATTTCTGTACAGCCTGGGCAGACTGTACATACATTGGTTGGTATAGGTATTAAAAACACACCCAAAACACTGTATTATGGAAAAATTTCAGTTCCATAATTTTTTTTTTAGTTGTTTCAAAAAAAAAGCAAAAAAAAAAATACAGGGTCCGTATTTTAGGACCAGTCCGGGAGACCGGACTGGATCCTTGTTCTATATATATATATATATATATATATAGCTTTGTTGACAAAGTGGGGGGGGGGGAGAATTTGGGTAGATTACATAATGGTGCATTATTGCATTATTAAATATATGCAAGATTGAAAAACTTGGCTGATGAAATCAATTGAAGTCCCGGGCTTTGATATTGTCTACACATGTTATATTATATATATATATATATATAATATATTGTTTAAAAGATTTTGCTTTAAATATGGACTGTCAGATTAAAATAAATCAATCTGGACCGTACAAGAATTAGTTATTATGCAGTCAATTTTTCTATAAATAGAAGCTCATTCCTTCATTAATTCTTACGAATTCACTGAAACTCTAGACAAATAAACTATAGAGAGAAAGAAGAAAAGTATTCGGCTACTTCACAACTCATATATCCAGTACTTTTCTTCTTAAGGTAGGGAATATTATTTGTTGTACTCGTAAGGGGTATTATTTCTTTTGTATTCATGAAGAGAACTTCTGTTATTCTATTATTTATTATTATTCTAGAATAACCTGTATACGCGGGCTACCCTATACTTGGTGAAATTCTTCTGTTATTCCATTCTTTATTATTCTGTTGGAATATCCCGTCTGTGCGTTTTACGCCGGACCTGATTCTGTCTTTATTATTCTGTTGAAATATCCTGTCTGTGTGTTTTACGCCGGACCTGGTTCCGTTAATTATTATTCTGTTGGAATAACTTTCCTGTGTGGTCTATCGCATGCCTGGTGATTTCTTTCGTTATTCCATTCCTTATTATACTCACTTGGTTAAAGTTTTGACTTCTATACTCCATGAAATTAGTGGAATATTCTTGATATTTCTGCTTCATCTAGTATCTTTTCATGGAAATATTCTTCTGAGCATTCTTGAATTTTACTGCACAAAGCAGTATCATGTTGACAACTTGGACGTTATTAGTTGCCGAATAAATTAATTCTTGAACTTGTGTTATTGAATTCTTATATCATTGTCCTCATCCTCATCGTTATATTTTTTTTTGAAAGTCATTTGTGCCCTGTAGTGCATAGATGAACTTGGTATGATTATGACCAGGGATTATTCCGTATAATCATGACCGTAATGTTACAAATGATGTTGTAAAAGTCCTCATTGGCCTGTAGTGCATTGATGGACAGTTGTTGGCATGATCATGACCATTGATGAATACACGAATGTCCTTGGCCCATAGTGCATGGATAATTTGTGGTCGTGATACTAAAGAATATCCTTGGCCATAGTGCAGGGGTGATTCGGTGATGTGAATTATTTATTAAGCTGAGTCCCAGCGATAAAAGTGATGAAAAACCTTTTAAATCATAAAAGATAATAGATTTTATTCTCTACTTGACTCTTTTAATGGATTGCTTGTTCCGCTGCAGTTAAACTTGATGTTGTTATATTTTATCAGTTTAACACTGTTGAAGGCTAATGATAATTTATTCTGCATTATCTTAGTCATAATATTTCTTACTGGGCTAGTTGAGCTCGCTCTTTCTTACAATGTTCTCTTCAGGAAATGATAACGTAGCTAGGACGAATCGGGGAACTGAGTGATGGTACGGATGATAGTATTAGCTAGTAGTCCTCACTATTCTGTTAAATAGTGTGACAATAAATTTAATGAGGACTTATTCTGAGAGTGGAAATTGTCTAGAAGACAATATTTGTATTTAAACTCACAGCTCTCTTGTTGTATAATTAAGATTTTATTTATATTTTGTACCATGTATTTGGCGACTCAGAATAGGTGAGTATACCTATTTTGGGGGCGTCACAGTTGGTATCAAAGCTTTGGGATATGATCCCTGGCTAAGATGTGAGACTAAACTAGGAGGGGAGAGACGGGAAATTCCTTCGCTAGTATGACCTACCAAAGTTTATTTGGTATTTAATTGGTCGGTAAGAGTATATGGATAATATGTTATATGTTAGTTAACCTTTGTTTTGTGGCAGTATCTGAATATGACATCCGAGAATGTTAAAAATAGCAATGGAGCATAGGAGACCGTTGAGTTTCCACATATCAATAATCAGGAGAATGTGCATCAGGAAGGTGACAATCCTCATTCAAACAACAACACTGACCAAATGATGAATGCTGGATTGTTCAGAGGCTTTATGCAATTCATGCAACATCAGGCGAGAGCGACTCTTGTCCAAAATTTAGGTGGAAACACTGGAAACTCTCAAACGGTCACTGCTAAACAGTTCAAGGAGCTGGGATCACCAGAGTTTACTGGAGAGCCAAAACCACTTAAGGCGAAAGCATGGATAAAGCAGATCACTAAGATATTTGATGTCTTGGGATGCTCCGAGGAGCAAAAGGTTCCCTTCTCCACCTTCATGTTGCGTGAAGAGGCAGATTACTGGTGGGAATCTGTAAAACATACCCAGCCTGACGCACTCAAGATGTCTTGGGAGAAGTTCCAAGAGCTATTCAACGACAAGTACTTTCTCGAGAGTATTCTTCACATGAAAGAGGTGGAGTTTATAAAATTTGAATAAAACAATATGACCGTGTCGCAATACGAGGTTTAATTTGCAGAGTTATCCCGGTTTGCATCCTATTTTGTTGATAATGAGGAGCGAATGACGCGAATGTTTTTAAGAGGTTTGAAACTGGAGATACGTCAATATCTTATTTCTCATAAACTGTGTTTGCACTCAGATGTTGTAAATAGGGCTCAGTTATTAGAGCGCGATAACGAGTCAACGAAGCCAACAGAAAGCAGCCGACAGCATGAAAATACCAGTGGTATCAGTCATCGAAGCAGTGACAACAAACGTGGAGGGAATCAACATGCCAGGAATGGTATCCACTTCGGTGGTTTTCATGGCCAAGATAGTAAAAATGGACATTTCAAGAAAAGGAGATTCAACAATGATGAAAAGACGTAAGCACCAGCAACCGTGGTTAAGGAAGGAGAACGACCACCTATCATATGCTTCAAATGTTGAAGGGAGGGACATATTAGTCCAAACTGCGCGATGCCATCCAAAGCGTGTTATAATTATGGAAGAGAAGGTCACCTAGCCTGATTTTGTCGTTCACCGAAGACAAGTTCAGCTAGAATAGAGGCACCAAAGGTCGTCCCAGAAAAGTCAAAGCCGGTGGTGCAAAGGAGAGCATTTGTCGTGACCTCCCAGAAAGCAAGGAACCCGAACGAGGTCATCACGAGTAAGCTTATCATAAACTATAGCGAAGTCTATACCTTATTTGATACCGGTTCTACCCATTCTTTTATTTCTCCGACTTGCGCTCAACGATTAAATTTAATTCAAGAAAAATTAGATTTTGACATATCTATTGAAACTCTGTTGGGAGAAACTGTTGGGTAAAATCTAGTTATGCACAACACGCAAGTATACGTGGTCAACAAGTAATAAAGTGATAAGTTGAGTATCGTTCCCACAGAGAATTATTTAATAAAAATCACCAAGTACTAACCCGTAACCAACTCAATCTTATTTAAACGAATGAATTACAAACTATATAAATTAACTACTATCCCACTAATTAAATTAAGACTATGGAGATTTAAGATCACAAATTCACTTATTGCTTCATTTAAGTTAACACACTTCTCATCAATTATTCTCTATCCTGAATTGTTAATCAAGAACACTAGAGTAGTATTAACCACCTCTCGACGCACTAATACCGTATTAACGTCAATCCACAATTAAGATAGAAATTCGTTAAACACCTTAATCAACTAACCCACTATATCTCTATGTGAATTACAATTGAAGAAGGTTGAAGACTAAGTTCTCTATAAGATTACATATGGCGTCAAGCATATCTCTACCTTAACACTCATCAAGTTTAAGCTACTAACAAAATCCTGAACACATGCTATCATGATTAGATCTAAATCTATACTTCATCTCTCGAGTTCATATAGATTATCACGGTAATTGATGGCCAAGCAATTAAACAATTAAGTCCAAATCACAATAGAAAATCCTCTCAATAGAACATAATAATTGATAAAGAAGCATATTAAAATAAACTACACAATAAGATCCATTGTAATCTCAAACAAAGAATTAGTTCATGATTATTGAATTAAAGCTAAGAATCCACAATTGAATAATCATTAAAAGATAAAGATAGAAGAAGATGAGAAGAAATAATCTATTGTCTGTAGATTTGACGTTCCCTCCTTGCTCCTACTTTGAATCTTCAATGGTCTCCAAGTTGCTTCAATCTCCAAATCTAATAAAAACTAGTGTTTTTCTCTAATTTACTATAATCTAATTTAATAGAATGCTCTCTAATCTCCTAATATTCTCCTCTAATCTATGTTATTCCCCTCCTTTAATAAGCCTTTGTATATGTCTTTAAGTCCTCTTGGAAGTCCTTGAATCAAACAACTCGAAACAATCCTTTTCGGACTCAAATTCGGACAAAATCTAGTCATTTCCGCGCATACCCAGCCCCGGCTGGGTATTTCCCTTTGTAAAACCCAGCCCCAGCTGGATAGCAATCTGCTAACATGCCCAGACACCCAGCCCCGGCTGGGTCCTAAGGCTAAAAACGCCCAGCCCCGGCTGGGTACCAATCTGCCAACACAATTTTCTGCTGGAACCTCCTCTGCTAAAACTGCCATAACTTCTAAACCGAGAGGAGTTACGAGTCCCGCGACCTATCAAATCGAAGCTATCGACGAGATCTACAACTTTCATTCTTTGAACTTTGAGAAATAACGAACGAATGATGGTCGAAATTGGACTGGAAGTGACTGCTATGAAAATCACCACCCAAAACGGTGAAGTTCAACGTCCGTCGGTAGAAATGTCATAACTCTTTCATCCGAACTCCGATTAGAATGATTCAAGATGTTCCGGAAAGCTAAGAAAACGCTCTACAATATAGTCTAATCTCCAAGCCAAGAACATGAAATGAACATAAAAGCATAAACGATGTCCGGATTGCTTTTTCCTTGCATTTTCCTTGCTTTTCCTTCCCAATAATCGCTCACACCGCTTCCAAACGTATAACCTACAAAACGAACACAAAATGCATGAAAAGTAACTAAGACACATGAATAAAAACAACTAATTCAAGTAAAAGATACCGGATAAGTAGGTATAAAACCTACTTATCAGAAACCTTCATTACATCCACTGTTTATAAGTCTTGTTTAGTTCAAATCGGAACCTGCACGTTACCTGTCAATCTTATTTCTTTCAAAATACTTGCATTCGATGTGATTCTATGGATTGATTGGTTAACTACACAACATGCAAAAATTGATTAGCTTTCATATTCCTAACCAACCTATTATGCGAATTCAAGCAACCAAATCATTAAAATGAATCACTGTCATCTCAAGCCATAAAGCTATTTTTTTTATTGAAAAACGGATGTCAAGCTTTCTTAGCTCATGTCACGGATCTAAACAAAAATACTTTAATTTGGAATGATATTTCTATTGTTAATGAATTTCCTGACGTATTCCCTGAAGAACTTCATGGCCTACCCCCAGAGCGTGAAATTAAATTTTGTATCGACCTTGAACCCGGTACAAAACCCATTTCCAATGCCCCATATCGAATGGATCCTATTGAACTTCAAGAGTTAAAGACCCAACTGCAGGAATTGTTAGACATTGGCTTTATTCGTCCTAGTACTTCTCCTTGGGGTGCTCCTGTTCTATTTGTGAAAAAGAAAGACGGGAGTATGCAACTTTGTATTGATTATCGGGAGTTGAATCATGTCACCATCAAAAATAGGTACCCATTGTCACGTATTGATGACCTGTTTGACCAGTTGCAAGGCGCCAAATTCTTTTCAAAAATTGATCTTCGTTCCGGATATCACCAATTGAAGATTAGAACCGATGACATTCCAAAGACGGCTTTCAGAACTTGGTACGAGCATTATGAATTCCTAGTCATGTCCTTTGGATTGACTAATGCTCCTGCTGCTTTCATGGATATGATGAACCGAGTATTCAAGGAATATTTAGATCACTTTGTGGTCGTCTTTATTGATGACATCCTTATTTATTCTAAAAGCCATGAAGATCATGAGCAACACTTGAAGTTGATACTCCAAAAGCTTCGTGAATATAATCTTTATGCCAAGTTGAAGAAATACGAGTTATGGCTTGAGGCGGTATCATTCCTTGGGCACGTGGTATCAAGTCATGGAATATCTTTTGACCCAACAAAGATTGAAGCTATTAAAAGCTGGGAGCAACCTAAATCAATGACTAAAGTACGTAGCTTTCTCGATTTAGCTAGTTATTATCAGAGATTCGTGGAAGGATTTTCTCGAATCGCTACTCCACTAACTCAGCTAACTCGGAAAGATACAAAATTCGGTTGGAATGAGGAATGTGAGAAGAGTTTTCAAGAACTCAAGAGGAGACTCATTTCAGCACCTGTTCTGACAATACCATCTGGTTCGGAGGGATTTGTCATCTACAGTGATACTTCGGCCAAAGGGTTAGGATGTGTTCTCATGCAACATGGGAAAGTTATAGCTTATGCCTCACGACAACTCAAAGAATATGAGAGAAATTATCCTACTAATGATCTAGAGTTGGCAGCTGTTGTTTTCGCACTAAAGATTTGGAGGCATTACTTGTATGGGGAGAAAGTGGAGATCTTTACGGATCATAAAAGCGATAAATATTTCTTCACTCAAAAGGAACTCAACATGCGACAACGACGTTGGCTTTAACTGTTGAAAGATTATGATTATACCATCCAATACCATCTTGGAAAAGCAAACGTGGTAACTGACGCATTGAGTAGAAGATCATATGCGGGTACGAGTGCAATATTGACAACGCAAAGGCCCATTTTGTGTGACTTGTAAAGGATGGAAATAAAGTTAAAGACTCCAGGGACCTATGTGATGATGACGAACATACGAGTAGAACCGACTTTAATTGATAAGGTTAAAGCTGCTCAAGCTATAGACTGGAGCTGATGCGTATGAGGAAGAAAGTGCAAGAAGGTGATATGCCGAAAGCAAGAATCGATAAAGAAGGAATACTTTGGGTCAACTCCAGACTTTGTGTTCCTAACGACCCTGATTTAAAGTATAAAATCATGATGGAGGCGCACAACACACCGTTTGCAATCCATCTTGGGAGTACCAAAATGTATCATGATCTTCGACATACATTTTAGTGGGGCAATATGAAGAGAGAGATAGCGCTATTTATCTCAAGGTGTCTAACGTGTCAACGAGTCAAGGCAGAGCATGAAGTACCAAAAGGTCCATTGCAACCACTTGAAATTCCAGAATGGAAGTGGGAACACATAACCATGGAGTTGGTTATCGGTCTTCCTAAGGTTTCTCAAGGTATAGATGCAATTTGGGTCATTATTGATAGATTGACCAAGTCTGCTCATTTCTTACCAATACGAGAAACTTATACACTTGAATGTCTTGCTCGTATGTACATAAACGAGGTTGTAAGATTGCATGGTATGCCAGTATCCATAGTTTTTGATCGAGAACCAAGATTCACTTAAAGATTTTGGGTTAGTTTGCAAAAAGCTATGGGCACAGATTTACGATTTAGCTCGGCATATCATTCTCAGACGGACGGGCAGTTGGAGAGGACGATTAAAACTCTTGAAGATCTATTAAGACTTTGTGTCCTTGACTGCAAGGGAAGTTGGGATAAGTTATTACCATTGGTGGAGTTTTCCTATAATAACAGTTATCAAGCAAGTATTGGCATGGCTCCATTCGAGGCGTTGTATGGAAGAAAGTGTCCTTCTCCAGTATGCTAGGATGAGGTAGGTGAAGCAACGTTATTGGGACCAGAGTTGGTGCATATGACTACTGAAAAGATTCAAACGATCCGGCAACGTATAAAAACCTCACAAGATCGACAAAAGAGTTATGTTGATCTTCACCGAAAGGACGTAGAATTCGATATTGGAGACCATGTGTTGTTACGTGTTGCTCCATGGAAAGGAGTTAGAGATTTGGAAAGAGAGGAAAGATCAATCTTTGAAACATTGGCCCATTTTAATCCTCGATCGAATAGGAATTGTGGCCTATAGACTCGCTTTACCGCCAAGTATGTCTCGTGTTCATAACGTTTTTCACATATCCATGTTATGTAAATATGTGGAAGACCCGAACCACATTATTGAGTTAGAACCAGATGAAATAGCGGAAGATTCAACGTATGAAGAGGTTCCTGTTCAAATCTTGGATAAGAAGGAACATATTCTACGCTCCAAGGTTATACCTCAAGTCAAAGTTTTGTGGAGAAACCACGATGTTGAGGAAATAACCTGGGAGTTAGAATCTGAAATGAAGTCAACGTATCCTTACCTATTCGATATACCAGGTACGTACCCTAATTTCGAAAGCAAAATTTCATAAAAATGGGAGATTGTAAGACCCCAACTTTTTGAATAAAGATGAATTTGCTATAAATATTATTTTTGAATATTATAGAGTGAAAATGATATAATGTTATAGTTGTGGGTAATATTTATAAATTTTGCAAAGTACGCAAGTTGTTATATAATATTCAAATTGTCGGGGAATATTCGTTTTAACAGGGAATATTCGTACGACGTCATAATTATTGGTGGACCCCACAACAGAATTATTTTCGAATTGAGAAAACGACAAAAATATTTTATTAAAAATAACGGCGGAAGTTTTACCGTTAATACTGTTGAACTACTCTGTAGTAAAAATACAGTAATATGCGTGGTTGCGTAATAGCACGCAGTATTGATTATTAAGGATTACGTGAGAAGTCATCTCAGTTTTATTTTATTACTTATATATATATATATATAAATATATATATATATAGAGTCCGGATCAGGTCCGGTCTCCCGGATTTTAACAAAATCCGGACCTTTTTTTTTATTTGCTTTTTTTTTTGAAACAACTAAAAAAAAATTATGGAACTGAAATTTTTTCACAATACAGTATTTTGGTCGTGATTTGGATGCCTATACCAAAACATTTCTGTACAGTCTAGGCAGACTGTACATACATTGGTTGGTATAGGTATTAAAAACACACCCAAAACACTGTATTATGGAAAAATTTCAGTTCCATAATTTATTTATTTTTAGTTGTTTCAAAAAAAAAGCAAAAAAAAAAAAAATACAAGGTCCGTATTTTAGGACCAGTCCGGGAGACCGGACTGGATCCTTGTTCTATATATATATATATATATATATATATATATATATATATATATATATATATAAGTTGTCAAGTTGTCAAGTGGGATGGTTTAGAAAATTTTTATTCACGTGGAGGAGTACGATTATATATATATATATATATAGCTTTGTTGACAAAGTGGGGGGGGGGAATTTGGGTAGATTACATAATGGTGCATTATTGCATTATTAAATATATGCAAGATTGAAAAACTTGGCTGATGAAATCAATTGAAGTCCCGGGCTTTGATATTGTCTACACATGTTATATTATATATATATATATATATAATATTGTTTAAAAGATTTTGCTTTAAATATGGACTGTCAGATTAAAATAAATCAATCTGGACCGTAGAAGAATTAGTTATTATGCAGTCGATTTTTCTATAAATAGAAGCTCATTCCTTCATTATTTCTTACGAATTCACTGAAACTCTAGACAAATAAACTATAGAGAGAAAGAAGAAAAGTATTCGGCTACTTCACAACTCATATATCCAGTACTTTTCTTCTTAAGGTAGGGAATATTATTTGTTGTACTCGTAAGGGGTATTATTTCTTTTGTATTCATGAAGAGAACTTCTGTTATTCTATTATTTATTATTATTCTAGAATAACCTGTATACGCGGGCTACCCTATACTTGGTGAAATTCTTCTGTTATTCCATTCTTTATTATTCTGTTGGAATATCCCGTCTGTGCGTTTTACACCGGACCTGATTCTGTCTTTATTATTCTGTTGGAATATCCTGTCTGTGTGTTTTACGCCGGACCTGGTTCCGTTAATTATTATTCTGTTGGAATAACTTTCCTGTGTGGTCTATCGCATGCCTGGTGATTTCTTTCGTTATTCCATTCCTTATTATACTCACTTGGTTAAAGTTTTGACTTCTATACTCCATGAAATTAGTGGAATATTCTTGATATTTCTGCTTCATCTAGTATCTTTTCATGGAAATATTCTTCTGAGCATTCTTGAATTTTACTGCACAAAGCAGTATCATGTTGACAACTTGGACGTTATTAGTTGCCGAATAAATTACTTCTTGAACTTGTTTTATTGAATTCTTATATCATTGTCCTCATCCTCATCGTTATATTTTTTTTTGAAAGTCATTTGTGGCCTGTAGTGCATAGATGGACTTGGTATGATTATGACCAGGGATTATTCCGTATAATCATGACCGTAATGTTACAAATGATGTGGTAAAAGTCCTCATTGGCCCGTAGTGCATTGATGGACAGTTGTTGGCATGATCATGATCATTGTTGAATACACGAATGTCCTTGGCCCATAGTGCATGTATAATTTGTGGTCGTAATACTAAAGAATATCCTTGGTCGTAGTGCAGGGGTGATTCGGTGATGTGAATTATTTATTAAGCTGAGTCTCAGCGATAAAAGTGATGAAAAACCTTTTAAATCATAAAAGATAGTAGATTTTATTCTCTATTTGACTCTTTTAATGGATTGCTTGTTCCGCTGCAGTTAAACTTGATGTTGTTATATTTTATCAGTTTAACACTGTTGAAGGCTAATGAAAATTTATTCTGCATTATCTTAGTCATAATATTTCTTACTGGGCTAGTTGAGCTCACCCTTTCTTTCATTGTTCTCTTCAGGTAATGAGAACGTAGCTGGGACGAGTCGGGGAACGGAGTGATGGTCCGGATGATAGTATTAGTTAGTAGTCCTCACTATTCTGTTAAATAGTGTGACAATAAATGTAATGAGGACTTATTCAGAGAGTAGATATTGTCTAGAAGACAATATTTGTATTTAAACTCACAGCTCTCTTGTTGTATAATTAAGATTGTATTTATATTCTGTACCATGTATTTGGCGACTCAGGATAGGTGATGTATACCTATTTTGGGTGCGTCAAAAGTGTACTTGTGTTCACTGCTACTGAACCTTTTGCTGAGGTAATAGATAGCTCATTCTTGGCCTCTATCGTCCTTCTGTCCCAGCATGCTGCCCATGGCATTGTCACTTATGGATAGGTACATAAACAGGGGAACATCATCCCTGGGTGGTACCAAAACGGGAGCTTTGACTAGCTATTTCTTGAATATAAGGAAGGCCTTCTGACACTCATCATTCCATTTCATGGAGGAGTTCTTCCTTAATAGCTTGAAGATTGGCTCACAGGTTGCTGTGAGTTGGGAGATAAACCTGCAAATAAAGTTGATTCTTCCCAAAAATCCCTGTATTTCCTTCTTTGTCTAAGGAATGGGCATTTCCGTGATGGCTTGGATTTTGGCAGGATCCAGCTCAATCCCTTTGTGGCTGACTAGAAATCCTAGCAACTTGCCTGATTTAACACCAAAGGTGCATTTAGCTTGATTCAACTTCAAGTTGTACTTACACAACTTGTTGAACAACTTCCTGAGATGGTCTATAAGGTCATCCTCTTTCCGGGACTTGATAATGATGTCATCCACGTAGATCTCAGTCTCTTTATGCATTAAGTCGTGGAAAAGAGCCATCATAGCTCGTTGATAGGTGGCTCCGGTATTGATGAGGCCGAATGACAACCGTCTATAGTAAAAGGTTCCCCAAGGCGCGATGAAAGCAGTTTTCTCATGATCTTCCTCAGTAACCATGATCTGATGGTACCCCGTAAAGCAATCAGCAAATGAATACATGTCGTATTGCGCAGTATTGTCAATGAGGATGTGGATAAACGGCACGGGAAATCTATCTTTTAATTAAGCTTTGTTCAAGTCCGGTAATCCACGCAAACTCGCACCTTCCCTCCAAGTTTAGGTACGGGCACAATGTTGGATATCCACTCAGGATATGTAGACACCATGATGATGCCAGCTTGAAATTGTTTCACAATTTCATCTTTCACCTTCAAACTCTACTCAGGTTTCAATCGCCTGAGCTTTTTCTTGACTAGCTTAAATCCCTCTTTAATAGGAAGGCGACGAAGGACAATGTCAGTGGACAAACCCACCATGTCTTCATGAGACCATGCAAACACATCTTGGAACTGGGTTAATAGTGTAACAATGTCATTCCATTGGTTTGGGTTAAGGTCTGAACCAATCTGGATTAACTTAGGGCTTTCTAAGGTTCTGAGATTGAAAGAAGTGGTTTGATCAAGGTTGGGTTTAGGTTTGTCTTTAACCCATTCTTGAATTTCTGGAGGCACCTCAATGTCATCATGTATATCCATCAAGGCTGAATTCATCTCTACATCAAAGGTACAATCCTTGTGGAGAAGAGGCACCGTATCAGCAAGTATACACACATCTAAACTCAGAGTCCTGAAACAAAATATGCTTTCACTTAGTATATATGAAATGTGTTGATCATACACAGTGTTAGCATATACTGACAAAATAAACTGCTAATATTGTACAGAAAAATAAGCAGTTATCATATCTACAGGGCAGAAAGAGTTCTGCTCATTTTACCCTTGTTGACCAATGCAAGGAATGTTGCTCCAATTGGCAAGGGTAAAGTCCGGGTGGACCACAATGATGGAGGGACTATCATCGTCCTCCCTGTCCCGAATGATGGCCATTACGTTTGGGTAATCATCGTCTAGGGTATATCTGTTGGTATGCTCATCATGAACGATGATGCGTATGCCTGACATCATTCGGATAACGTCTTGCTTGATTCTTCGTTCCTCCTCTTCCACTGCGGGATTTGGAACAAAGAGTTCTTTCTCCTTTATCGGTACCGACTTGGGAAATAACATAGCCATTACATTGGCTGGCACCTTTATAGGAGGTTTTGCGGACTCAGAGTTTAAAGGCGAAGATAAATGTTACATGGTTGAAGCTGAAGGAATCTGTTAATGCTTTTGAGGATTCCTGTGACTAGAACTGACAGAATAGCCTAGCCCAGCTGTTTCAGTTTGCTTGGTTAATCGAATTGGGTACTTGATACCCTGGCAATCTTTACCCAGCCCTTGTCCCGGTTTATGACCCAATGACATCATTTCTTGAGTAGCCGACATTACCTCAGCAGAAATCTTGGGTTCGGACAATCGTGTTCCAATAGAATGGTATTGGGTATTGCTTATTTCTAAAGCATGAAAACTGATTGACTCAACATCTGCATTGGCATTGATGAATGACAAGTCTCCGTGCTGAGGCATCTCGTGTTCAGCGTTGACTGTGACCAGGCTATTGTTGATAATGTATTTCAAGTATTGGTGAAGAGTGGAGGGGACTGCCCCAGCCATATAAATCCATGGTCTTTCCAAGAGCAGGTTGTATCCCGAATCTATTTTGAGCACATGAAAAGATACGCAGAATGTATGAGGACCAATTTGTATTGGCAGCTCAATTACTCCAACCGAATTCCGGCGGGCTCCATCAAAAGCTTTGATGATGGTATGGCTACTCCGAATTCTGTTGAGATTGATATTCATCTTCACCAAAGTAGCGTATGGACATATATTTAGAGATGACCCTCCATCTATCAATACTCCAGCTAGCATGTATCAAGAGGACAAGACCGTAATGTGCAACGGTTTGTAATTACCTGTCCCCTCGGGCGGTATGTCGTCATCAGTGAAGGATATCACATTGTTGTTGAAAATGTGATCAACCATATGTTGAAATTTTTCTGCATCAACTGATGTCGGCAGATAGGCTTCTTCTAAAACCTTCACCAAGACCCTCCGGTGATTATCGGAAGTTAGGACCAAGTCCAAAATTGATATTTGTTGTGGATCTTCCTTTAAGCTTAAAACCACCGTGGCTTCATTATGACCCATAGTGCGGAGGAACTTTTCAATTTTCTCCATGGGTATTTTCCCCTTTAATTTGATGGTAGGCTTTATCACTCGTTGGGGAAGATACAGTGGATTTTCCTTCGACACTGTAGCCGTCGTATGTGAGGTGGATCCTTCATATTCTCCATAATTCCACGGAACTTTGCGCAAGCTAACAATAGGATATTGTGCTCTGCACGGCAAGTTGATTGGCTTGGGAGTGGCCACTTTCTAAGGATTGTTGCTTCCCTTGAGTTGAATTGTTGGCATTATGAGTGATTTGTTAACCCCATCAGCTTCAGTGGATATGACTGCTACCACACTCTTCCACTTAGTAGGACCTGAATTCTCACTTGCACGTAACACAATATCGTCGTCCGCTAGGCGTAGGACACCACTGTCAATTAGATTTTGGATAAGGTGGCGGAGTGACCAACATTCTTCTGTGCTGTGACCGCGAGACTGCGAGTGATATTGACATACTCCATCAGAGTTGTACCTCCCTGAACGGGGGTTGATTGGAGGTAGAAGGGAACTGATCCTTCCTTCATTGATTAACATCTGAAGGATTTCCTCCATAGGTTGGCCCAAATAGGTGAATTCCCTTTTGTTGGCAAAATCCCGACGGGCCTTGGCATTTGCTCTCTTTGTCACTTTGTCTTCCAGCATTTCATTTTCGGAAAGTGACGAGGGCATATTCATGATAAGAGGTAGGAGACTGGCATGCTCCTGGCTGATTAACTGACGTGTCACTTGGTGTTGATAAGTCACCAATTTCGCCAATTGCTCAATTTGCTTGCCTAAAGCTTTTATCTTTCATTCCATTGTGAACTAAAACTTGGCATAATCTCATTTGTCATCACCGTCTTTGAGGGTTTGGGAGGATTCGCAGCTGAAATTGGAATTCTGTCCGCTACTCCAATTTATCATGTTGACATCTTCTTCTTTGTGTTGAGAAAGAGGGTTGTCTTGAAAGTGAGGTTGATCTGGTTTGGTGACCATGATCTCCCCGTTGTCTATCAGGTCTTGGATCTTTTGTTTCAAGGCCCAATAATCCTAAGTATCATGTCCAGGTGCCCCGGCATGATAAGCACATTTTTGAGAAGCATTGAAACCCTGTCCATTAGGGCTGGCTGATGGAAGAAGATGCGTAATTTTCTTTTATGTTGTCAGAATAGTTAGAATGTTCTCGAGGGTATCCCCTAAGGGTGTAAACACTCGAGGGCGTTTGACTTCTCCGCCTTTTGGTATTGGAGGGTTCATAGACTATGCTTGAAAGGGAGTGTAGTTTCTCCTTTGAATAGGCATGTTCTGATTACCTTTTTGCCCCTGTAGTATCAGGGAAACATCTTCCTTTTTCTTTTTATGGACCCTTCGGGAGTTATTTCCATAATTTCTGGATTGGATGTGATCAGCAATAGCTTTGAGTGCAGCTAGGTGTTGAATTTTCTCGGACTTCAATCCCATCTCAGCCATCTCCCCATGTTTGACCATTTCTGAAAATGGTTTGCCGATGCCTGCTAAAACTCTCTCATAGAAATGAGCTTCTTGTATGTCTATGAAAGTCATGACCATCTCTTATTCTGTCATGGAAGGACTAACTTGGGCAACCATGCATCTCCACCTTTGAGCATACTCTTTGAAAGACTCGTTAGACTGTTTCTTGATATTGGTAATTTCATACCGATCAGGAGTCATCTGAGTTTGAAAGCTGTATTGAGTGAGGAAATCATGTGCTAGCTCTTCCCAGCTATGAATCTTTGAATTGTCTAATCTTGTGTACCACGACCGGGCTTCTCCAGTTAGACTTTTCTGGAACAATTGCATTCTAAGCTTTTTGTCCTCTGCATAAGATCCTAGTTCCCCAATAAACACCTTTAAATGTGTGTAAGGATCTCCTAACCCGTCATATTTTTCAAAGTCAGGGGTTTTAAATTTTTTTTTGGATAATGAACACCAGGGAAAATACACAGATCAGCTTATGAAACACTCTCATGTGTTCCAATTCCTTTGATAGCACGAAGTGTCTCTTCTATTTGGAGGACTTTCTTTTTGATGTCACCAGTGTTTGGATCTCCAGTGGGATGGGCAGCATCATGAGTTTTGTTGGTCGTATCCAACTGCAGTTCAGGCATTGTAATGACCTAGGTTCCCACTCGTGTGGAGGATTCAGCATGTATGGGTATTTTTGGACCCTGAGTAGACTGGTGTAATTATTTGAATTGAACAACCAAATCTGTAATTTGTTTGCTTAATCCATCGAATTCTTTGCGAGAAATTGGATTAAGTTCAGTCTGGTCGGATGACGACATGGTTGATTGTAGGCATGTTGCCTTTTTAGACTTTGAACGGGTAGTAGGTCCGATTGGTTCCCTGCAAAAGACTTGCATAGTTTAGTCTTTGGGGAATGTATATAATAACATGCCATTTGATGTGTCCATTTTAGGAATTTTATCCTGCAAAATGGATGTCAGCTGTTTGTAGCATGTTAATATGTATGTGTACATATTTTTTCATATTTCTCATTACATGGAGATAGATATGGAATGTAATTACAAGTAATTTGAAATGAGAGCATGAAGAGACTTTCCTCCGTTTTGGGTTTATCAGAGGCTGACCTATCTTAGGTTACTCTCACGGCTTTTTGGCATGAAGGTTCCCAAATCATCTCAATCTACTTGACTGGAAGTTAATCCGGTCTTTCAACTGGAGCGAATTTGGGTGGTGCCTTTCCTGAGCCTCGGAGAATTAGTCTTCTCACGAGTCTAGTAATCAAACACCGACGGGATAGCCTCCTGGTGGAGGGACCACACAACATACATTCACATACATCGCGTCTCACCAAATGAAAATGATGACATTGCGAAGCACTAATATCACAAGCAGATATGATGCGAAGCACTAATTTCACAAGCAGATATGGTGCGAAGCACTAATATCCCAAGCAGTTATGGTGCGAAGCACTAAGTGCAATAAGGAAATGCATTCATACACATTCATCAAATGTAAATGCAACATCCACACACAAGCAGATAACAATTTTGAAAAGATTGAAATAGCGGCTTAAGTCCTCTTACTGGAGTCCCCAGCGGAGTCGTCACCTATCGACGACGAAATTTTTAGATGTCCCTTTCCATTACTTGTTCTTTGGTGTTCTCATTTTAGGTGAGATTTGTTTGAAAAAACAAGTGAAAAAGGTCTGACATGTATAATGTCGACGATGGACTGTTAAGAGTCACCAGTTGGTTTTTTAAATGGTTGTACCAACACAACCGAGAAAAGGTTTGCACATTGACCCAGTAATGTGACACTGCTAAACGGGTCAGTGAAACCGAGATTCATTAAGGTCTGAGGACTTGGTTATGCGGAGGGAAGGTGTTAGGCACCCCCCGACATTCGTGTTACCACGGTGACCGCCTCTTTTCAAGAAACTATTATCTGAATGTGTGTGTGTGTGGGTCAATGTGCTGTTATTTGGAAGTAGTGCGAGGCCTCGTTAGAACCTATATACACAGGGTTTGAATTTATGTAAAAATTCAGTTTTTAACAAGATATAGAAATGATGTTTTATAAAAAGGTTTTTCAAACCTTGATGCTCAATAGTAATTAAGACCTTTTAAACTCCCATTTTATTAACTGTTCGACTTGATTGATTTTATTTAACAGATGCGAGGCATCCGTACGAAAATAATGTGGAAAATAATGTCGACTTCTTCGTGGGTATGGAAACCATCTGAGAAAATTCAGACATCGCAGAATAATTTACAAGCTGCTTACAGCTGAAAATGTCCATCACGGGAACCGAATCCTGATCCAATAGGTTGAATCTGTGATCACATGATTCCTAGGCGCACAAGATACCACAATTTATATAAAAGCAGTAAGTAGGTATATATATAAAAGTTGTAAATATATATATAAGACATGATCACCAACCACGAAGCACCTCCATGGGGGATCAAAAAATGTAAATAAAGCTGTAAAAGCTATCAACCACCACGGAGGAAACTTCAGGTGGGACAAAATGTAAATAAAGTTGTAAAGCTATCAACCACCACGGAGGAACTCCAGGTGGGACGAAATGTAAATAAAGCTATACAAAGCAATCAACTGCCACGAAGTGAACTCTAGACAAGACGAAATGTAAAGAAAGCTGTAAAAGCGATCAACCACCACGAAATGAACTCTAGGTGAGACGAAATATACATATATATATAAGCAATAAACGTACCGGATGTAAAATCCAGGCTCAGCGAACAAAGTTCGATAATAGTTCATATATATAAAGATATATATATATATATATAAAAGCAAGTAAACGCACCGGATGTAAAATCTAGGCTCAACGAACAGAGTTCGACAACAGTTCATATATATATATATATATACACACACACAAAAGCAGAGTAAACGCAACGGATGTAGAATCCAGGCTCATCGAACAGAGTCCGACCAAAGTTCATATATATATATATATATATATATATATAAGCGAATAAACGCATCGGATGTAAAATCCAGGCTCATCGAATAGGGTCCGACCACAGTTAAACACTGCCAAAGAAGACTTCTATATCTTTAGAGTGGGTAAACATTGGCTTTTGTAGGTACAAAAGGGCTATATATAAGCTCATAAGTGTTTAAAATGAGAAAGTACACTGCATGGGGTGAGTGTAGAGCAAAATGGGCAGGGCTTCCTCGCCGTTTTTTCTTGCAAAATGGGTAGCCCAAGCTCTCTATTAATAGAAGATTTAGCCGTAGGTGTACCATAGGCAACCCGGGTGGGCTTGGGTTTTTCGGGTGGGGTCGTTTTGAAGTACGTGCACTCAGGCACTGTAATGTCCACTCAAACTTTTAAGAAGTGCAATTCGGGCATCCGTTTGAGGTATACAGGACCTATTTCGGACCACCGTTGTCGATTATTGTATGATAGCATAGGATTAGAGTTTGTACGAAGTCATTGAAGATGGGACGATGGCCTCCGGTCTTCAAGCTTCAACTTTCATCCGTTACCCCTCACAATAGTCACTCGGGATTGGTTAGTCTTGTGGGACATCATTGCATAGAGATGTTGAGACGACGTGGCATGACATTGCGTTGGCTATATGACGATGTTGCCCCTCACCGGTGTTATCGTCGGATTGGGCTGATAAAGCAGACGTTGCTCAGGCTTCACTGAGATTGGACTGCTGTAATTTGTTGAAGGTCCTCATTATCATCTTTGAGGTGTGCCTGTCTTCTCGATGTTATCGCCGGGTTGGTACAGTGTTTGAGCGCCGAGATTGAAGCTGGTCGCATTTGAAATAAGCATTTCTGGAGTTATCGCCGAAACTGCATTCCTTGGGGTTATCACCGAGGTTGGTGGCTATTCCCCTGGTTGGGACTGAGACTAGATACCTCGGGGTTATCTCCGAGATTAATCGGTCTTCTCCGGTGTGTGTTCTGGTATTGGATCTGCATGCCTTGGGGTTACATCCGAGGTTGGAATTGTTACTCCCAGAGTGGGATCCGGGGTTGATGCTGAGCTTCCGGTAGTATCCGGTATGGATGTGGATTGTCTTTCAGGGTTCTCTCTTAAAAGACAAAACTGTCCTCTTGCAATGTTAGTGACAGGTGTACAGAAAATTTCGAGTGTCTACAATGACTAAGATAATATAGAATAAATTATCGTTATTCCTCAACAGGGAAAAATCTAATAGAATACAATAAACAACAAGTTTTAAATCAATATTCGCATCGGAAATAATAATTCATTAAAAGAGTTAAGTAGAGAATGAAATCTACTATCTTCTATATATGAATTTAAAAGTTCATCCTCAATATTTTATCCCTGTAACATCAATCAATATATATAGCTGGAATCAAATATTCATTTTTGCACTACAGGCCAAAGATATTTATCAGTTGGTCATGTTCATCTAAACACATGTCATCTTTGCACTACGAGCTAAAGATATTCATCAGAAAATCATTCATCTTTGCACTACATGCCAAAGATATTCAGTTATATCATCATTTAGGACTGAGGATGATGAAAAATATTTTAAAGAAAATGAATCCAGTGAAACAAAAGAACAAATATTAAGGATTCGTACTTTAAACAATCCAAGTTCAAAAATACTTCATAAATAACCATAGTGGAGTAAACTTCATGAATGAAGATCAAAATATGGATACAAACAAAGCTAGTATCCATAATAGATATCTTGGACAAAAAACAAAAATTTAATTTTTCTGTGAATAGTGTCGTATTTATGAATAGTGATGTATAAGTGAATAGTGACCCCGACACTAAAAGACCAGAATTTCACAAGAAAAATCTTACCAATATTTTGGCATAATTATATTGAAAGAAGTAATATCATTTATAAAAAAAATAACATCCCTTACCTCGAAAAGACAGTACTTCTTACTGAAAATACTGGATATAGTGCTGAAGGAAACTTGCACCGTATAGCAACACTCAAAGTACCAAAATACTCATAAGAATATGCTCGATATTATAGAGAGAGAAAAATTTAGTTTCTGGTGTAATTTTCAATTCTAACCGGGTTAAATGCAAGGTCGACCACTGGACGTTTCTGATATTTGGGTATTGAGCCCCTTTCTATTCAAAAATTTAAACTTGAACCCCTAGGCGCCACATGTGTGTTGACATGCTGATGTGGCACACGTGGCAGGTCTAACATGGTATTTAATATAGTAATTTGACACGTGTCAGCTGCTGATGTGGCGTCTTTTAAATTTTTCCCAAAAATTTGACTCTAAAAAGATTTGAACTTGCAACCTCTTGTTTAAGACTTTGATCATATGAAAACTAGAGCAACCAAGTTCAACTATTAATTTCTTCCAAGGAATAAGCTTTATATCAAAACATGAGATTTTCCCCATATATTCCTTTCTTCTCCTATATACTACAATAATAATAATAATAATAATAATAATAATAACAATAATAAAAATAATAGTACAAATAACAATAATAATAATAATAATAACAATAACAATAACAATAACAATAACAATAACAATAACAATAACAATAACAATAACAATAACAATTACAATAACAATAACAATAACAACAATAATAATAATAATAATAATAATAATAATAATAATAATAATAATAAATAACAATATTCTGTCCAGAGATAATTTTAGTAGGGGAAAATCTCATGTGACTATTACTATTACTATAATATTAGCGAAGAGCTGGCTATTTGAGCATATAATCTGTCTAGAGATAATATTTTCTAACATATGCAACTAATAAACAGAAAGATTCATTGTGGGATCCCAAATTTTATGTAATAAAAGTATTAAATTTTTTTATATAATTATTATTTTATTTCGTAAATGGTTAAATTAATAAAAGGTTAAATTTAAGGGTGATATTTGAAATTTTTTGCAAAGTAAGCAAGTTGTTATTCGTTGTGTCGGGTAATATTCGATTGGTCGGGGAATATTCATTTTAACAGGGAATATTCGTACAACGACACAATCATTGGTGGCCCCCACAACGGAATTATTGTCGGATTGAGAAAACGACAAAAATACTTTATGAAAATAACGGCAGAAGTTTTATCGTTAACTGTTGAAACACCCGGTGTTAAAAGTATAGTAATACACGTGGTTGCATAGTAACACACGGTATTGATTATTGATGCTTACGTGAGAAGTCACTCAATTATACTCAATTATTGCTACAGTAATTGTTGCATTATATCTCTCATATTATTGATTCAATTATTGTCACAGTATCATCTGCATAATATTTATTATTATTAAATCAATAATTGAGATGACAAAGTTATTCATATTATTATTTAAAATATTGACAATGTCTAGAAGTTCTGTCAAGGAGATATTTGGTCACCTAATTGTGCGCCAATAAGGAGAAATCCTTATCGGAAAGCCCCCTCTTTCTTGGAAACGACCTGGTTGTTAAATATTGTGAGTTATAATATTAATGATGAATAAGTTGTGTTGATTAAAAATGAATTTTGATAGTTCCATTGTGTTGGGATTATTAGTGTTATTGGAAATCGACATCTATTCCGATGATAATTGATGTCTGGGGGTTATATTGATAAATAGGGTAATTTATCGGATAAATGAGTAATTAATTGCTACTAATTAACATGCTTATATAACTATTTGTTCACATGTTTGTACTATTGAATCACATTCTTGTACTATTAGGGGAGTTAGTGCAAGATTGATAATACTTGCATGACTAAGTTAAAAATGGAGGTATAGATAGAGGTAATATACTGTAATTCATATTTTTTACATGATTATACTATTGATTCACATGATTAAACTATTGATTAACATTATTTACTATTAGGGGAGGTGGTGCAAGTTTGATAATATTTACAGGACTAAATTAAAAATGAAAGAAAAGTTGGAGGTATTGTACTGTAATTTTTCGAGCTCCAAAACATGCAATTATCGAAACTATATTTTCCTATAAATAGAAGCTCATTCTTCCTTCATTTCTCACCAATTCACAAAAGCTTTAGAGAGATTATTATAGAGAGAAATTATAGAGAGAGAAAAAAGAAGAGAAGTCTGATACCTCTCTATTCCAGTATCCAACTTTATTCTAAGGTAAGGGATATTATTATTGTGGTAAGGGATATTATTTGTTGCTCCTGTAAGTGGTATTATTTCTTTCTTATTCATGAAGAGAACTTCTGTTAGTCTATTCTTTATTATTATGTTAGAATAACCTGTATATCCAAAGTATTGCATACATGATGAAATTTTCTATTATTCCATTCTTTACTATTCTGTCAGAATATCCTGTCTGTGCGTTTTATGCCAGACCTGGTTCCATTATTTATTATTCTATCGGAATATCCTGTCTGTGCATTTACGCCGGACCTGGTTCCATTATTTATTATTCTGTTAGAATATCCTGTCGATGCGTATCACGCCTGACCTGGTTCCATTCTTTATTATTCTATTGGAATAACCTGTCTATGTGAATTACCACATGCATGGTGAATGATCCTTTGTATTCATTCCTTATTAAATTGTGGAAAAGATCTGTTTATGTTGTTTATGATGAGAGTCATAATAAAAACTTTGGACTGACAAAAATCATGGGTATATGAAGTATTAGTAAGTGTTATGATGAGTTATGTTGGTAGTTATGTGAAAACATGAAAGTTATTAGAAATCATAAAGGGTTGAAAAATCAGATTTTGGTGAAAACGGAACATGAAATTCAATTGACCAAATCTCCTATTATATTTCGAATTTTTGAGTGTGTTCAAGTTCTAGAGTTAGATCTATGAGTTTTGTAGCATCTCCAAGTGGAATCACCGTAAAAGGTGTTGTAGATTTTCGTGTGGACTGATTTTAGCAAAGTAGTCAAAAGCTGCAAATACCGAAAATGCTACTGCACAGATTTTTAAAAGGGCAGTTTCGGCAACTTAATTTGTGAGAAAAATTCCGGCCTTTCGGGAAATGAAAGTATATGGTATAAAAAACATCCTGTCCAAAAATGAGCTCATTCCAACTGAAAATGAGCAAGTTATGACCATTTCAATATTTAGGTTTTTTTGACGAAAAACACTCTAACTGGAGTTCTATAACTCCGATGACCATGAAATTTAAACTGAAAGTTCACATTAACATGTGTAATATTCTGCCAAGATTTGGGAATTTTTAGAGTTAAACTTGAGATAGCTAATTTCTTAAGGAATTAATTAGAAATTAATTTTTGAAAATTAGTAAATGAATTTTAAAAATTCCGAGAAAAATATATGTGTAGTATAAGACTATATTCTGCTAAATTCCAAAAAAGAAATATTTATGGGACTGATTTGGTTATTTTTGAACGCTGGATAAATTGTATTATAAATGTTTAATATTTATCATTTATCTCATTTGATTGATTCTTTATATCATTGTCATTATCCTCATACTTATATTATGATGAAAGTCATATGTGGCCTATAGTGCATTGATGGACTTGGTATGGTTATGACCAGGGATTATTCGATATAATCATGACCATAATTTACAAATGATGTGGAAAAAGTCCTCATTGGCCCGTAGTGCATTGATGGACAATTTTTGGTATGATTATGGCTATGGATTCTCTTCGGCCAAGGGTGCAAAGATGAATTGTTTTATGGCATGATCATGACCGTTAATGAAAACACGGTTATCTTTGGCCGTAGTGCATGGATAATTTGTGGTCATGATACTAACGAATATCCTTATCCTGTAGTGCAGGGATGATTCGATGATGTGGATTAATTATTGACCTGGGTCTCAGCGATGAAATATTAATTCATGGATGTGATAATAATGAATAACCTTGGCCGTAGTGCACAGATAATTCATGGATGTGATACTAACGAATATCCTTGCCGTAGTTCATGGATGATTCCATGACGTGGATTATTTATTGAGCTGAGTCTCAGCACTGAAATATTAATTCATGGATGTGATAATAATGAATATCTTTGGCCATAGTGCGAAGATGATTTAATAATTATGAGCATGAATTGTGATTTGGTATAACAATGATTTCTGATGTTTCAGGTGAGGATATATGATGAAAATTATCTTCGTCCTAGGTGCGAAAGGGAATTCAGAATCACAATTATGATTATGAGTTATTCATATGATTGTGGATAGGAATTGTTGATTGATGTTACAGGGATAAAACATTATTGGTGGACTTTTAACATGGAGAAGATAATAGACCTGATAGTCTATTTGACTCTTCTAATGGATTGCTCGTTCCGCAGCAACTATGGTTAAATTTTTTTATCATCCACCATAAGTTCTAAATCTCTGATTTATTATTGATGAAAGCTATTGATAATTTAATTATCTTTAGTCATGATATTCTTTACTGGGCTAGTTTTGCTCACCCTTTCTGCTTCACAATTCCTTTCAGGTAATAAGAGTGTTGTCGTAATATTGTTACCAGGTCGAGCGGGGATAATAGGGGAATAGAACAGTGGTCTCTAGTTGTGCAGGTTCTCCCTAAACAGTATAGAAAAGTGTGTAGTATTCTATACATTATTTAGTAGTTATATTTGGTGAATCAAATAGGGTGAGGCGAACCCAACTTTGGAATGGTGTTTTGCCCCTTTCACACAAGATGTCTAATGACATACAACCTCGTGTTATCATAAGACAGGGTTGTGCGCATCCACTTGCTGAGTATACCTACGGGCCTATATGATCTTGGAGTTTATTTGAGATATAATATTCACTTGGAGACAGTGGAGATAATTATATGTCAAGAGAAGACTCACCATTGGAAAGAAGATAATAGTAATCTTCTCATTTTTCTTTGGGGTCTATTGGGACAACCAATGATAATTATGTGGCCATATGATATCTATTATAACCTAGACGCATGGCCTCCCATGTACGAAGGTTTCCTTGAGCACTTCTCAAAGATTTTAATTTCTAAAACAATCTTTGACTATACTTTTATGTAAACTACCATTGTAAGGTTGTGGTCGAGGAACCATGAGAGTTACATACATTTATATTAAAACTCACAGTTAACTGTAGTCGTATTCTATACGACAGCTTAACAGTTGTATAAATGAAGTTGTATCTGAATTTTGTACTATGTATCTGACGACTCAGAATGAGTGATGTATACATAATTTTGGGGGCGTCACAATTATTATTATTATTATTATTATTATTATTATTATTATTATTATTATTATTATTATTATTATTATTATTATTATTAATGAAAACAAACATAAATGTGAAAACACAAATTGACACATGCCATTATTGTTATTTTATTATTATTATTATTGTTGTTGTTGTTGTTATTATTATTATTATTATTATTATTATTATTATTATTATTGTTATTATTATTATTTTTTATTAGTATTATTATTATTATTATTGTTATTATTATTATTATTATTATTATTATCATTATTATTATTATTGTAGTATATAGGAGAAGAAAGGAATATATGGGGGAAATTTATTTAATATCATGCGAGTGTATCTTATATTTTGGTTCTAATCCCTCAAATTTACTGTAAAGTTTCATTCTTTTTGCCAAAATAGAGCAAATCCATCTTATTTGATTACCGTTTGAATGGTAATTAATTCATTAATCTGCCTACGCAATATAGTTGATTATTGTTATTTATTTATTTATTATTATTATTAATATAGATTATTGTTATTTATTTATTTATTTATTTAATTATTTATTTATTATTATTATTATTATTATTATTGTTATTGTAACGCCCGAGAATTTCAAATTTTCAATAAATTAAAATTTTATTTGATTATGTGGATTAAACGAAATTAATTGATTTATTATGTGAGTAAGATGTTCGAAGGTCGTTCTATGACCTAGAATATAAGGATGTGGTTAGTATTATGGCTTTGTGCTAGAATTAATTGTTGTTAATTATCAAAACAAGAACGAAGTTTTTCTAAGATTGTTTGCGTAAAAACACTAATCATCTGATGTCGTTCGGAGCTAGGGTTTGAAATTCTGAGAAACGCGTAATGTTAGAATATGACGATATTATGGAATATCCAATAATATTTCCGTTATGGCAAACGAAGTTTTCGCCTGCGAACTTAAAACCTAAGGGTTTGTGAAAGAGGTTTCCGAAAAGGAAATCTAATGCGTATAGTCGTTTCGATTATTATACGTATGGAATATGAGTATTATACTAGTATGTATACGAGTATGGTATGAAGAATAGTACAACGTATAATGTGATTATTATGTGAATATTATACGAAGAGAATACATAAGTAATACGCGTAGAATACGAGTTGTATTATTAGAGTATGAGTTAAGGATTCTATCCAATCCAATTGGACTTGGATTAATAACAAGCTCAATGAATTAAGTATACAAGCTCAAGTCAAGGCCCAATATTAGATTGGTTAAAGCCCAATGTTTATTAAAGTTAAGCCCAATCAAAAGAATTAAACCGTGGCTCGAACCGACGGGTCGTGGGATGGGTAAAACCCATGGGGCAACCCATGGGAATGACCCAGTGGCATGGTGGGCCGGCCACTTGGTGTGAAAGACAAGATTAACACTTGGTCACCAAGTATTTTATTTGGTGACAAAGTGGTAAATATATAAGGAGGTGGAGATTTGGACTATTTTGCCCCTCATTTGGTTTTCTATATATACAAGTCTTAGGTTAGATTTTTGTTGTTTTAAAAAGCTTGTCCACCATATTTGAGAGAGAAAGAGAGCTAGACTTAAACTATTCTTCTACCTTGAAGCTTTTTCATTAGAAGTTCAACAAGAACACTAAGAGTTCTTAAGGTAATACTCTTCAATTCTAATTCCATCTCTTTTGGTTTTCTTTTATCATGGAGAATCATAAATGGGTGGGGTATGGCTTGTAGGGTGGAATGAGAGTGATTTACCATAGATTCAATCTCTATAAGTCATGACCAAATAGAAATCGTAAGTGTTTACGTAAGTTAAAAACGTAGAAAGTCTTGAAAGTTCACTTAGTTATAATTGAACATTTTGGAAACCGTTGTAGCTAAGGTATGTGCATCTTGATTGGTTAGGATGTAGATATGAAGTCCATGAAGTATTCCATGTGATTTGGCTCAGAGAACATTAGTAACGAAGTTATGACTTATTATACGGAAATAGACGTTAAACGTTGGAATCATATAAAGTCTGGATTAAAGGTCAAAAGTTGTTGTGTGACTTAAAAATATTTGTTTCCAATGTCAACACATGAGATAAAGTAATTAAGAGTCGTTGGCGAAAGAATCGTCGAATTCTGACTTATTATGAAGAAAACGAGTATCGAACAGACGAAAACGTTAAATAAACGCTCAAAAATGAACTTAAAGGTGAATTCCGAGTTAACGAATTCGGAAATATGAAATTCTTATATGAACAAGTAAAGGAAGTAATAACTGACTTGTAGGAATTCGAATGGGTCAATTTGGATGTAAAACGAACAAATTATGAAGTCGGGAGTTTCGTTAAGAAACCAAACTATTTTGGTCAACTGGTGCACAGGTTCGGCGCCGAAGCGCCAAACCCTATGTTATCTGTCACGCCGTAGCGCCAGTTATGGCCGGGAGAAAATAAAAAGGTCTGGAGACTCGCGCCGCAGCACCAAGTCCGGGAAAAACCTCTGGAGAGTGGCACTGCAGCGCCACTAGAATGCATAGGATGTCGCGCCGCATCGCCGACAGTAGAAAAATGTTGACCAAGTTAGTTTTTGTTCCATTTTGAATGAAGACTTAATGTAAGATTTTGAAAGTACATAATGTACATTATAAGACTTACCTTAACTCACTTGTAAGGTGTTAATGTAAGAAGATCTAGTAAGGTTTAATAGTAATTAAACGAAGAACGCAAAGACGTAATGAGTGAGTGAACCATGAATGACGTTCAACGTTGGTAATTAACCATTTATGATCGAATGACGGTTAAGGATGTAAGAACATTAATAAAACGTAACAAAATATAAAGAGTTGAATCGACTTTAATAACGAAGTTAATTCAAATAAAACATAAAAGAGAAAGAAGTTGGTTAGAACCGTAAAGATAGATTATGTGATAACTAATTACAGTGTGCTATTTGAATGTATCATGTAGATCCTGTAAAGACTGAGAATAGTTGAATTATAAATTTGAAGATGCTTGAAGGCAAGTCTTTCTTAACTCTTGTCTGACCTTCGCGTTAGCCAAGTTTTTACGTGATACATGTTATAAAATGCATGAATGGTAAATAGAAAAGAGTCGATGCCTGTTTTATTCTGGCTAGACAAGTATTGAAGAGTTGATTGATTTGTTTACAAGTTTGTTGATATAGAACTGTTAGCGCTATCTTATGCCAAGTATTTGGTACGGATGAGAAGGTAAGTTTGTCTATGTACAAACAAAAGTATTTTCATCGATTATTCGATGGGTACGCGAGGTTGCCAAATGTTGAAGGGTGTTGATCAACATAGAGTACAATAGGCTGATCACCTAGAAGTGCTCGTAAGTAAAGACGAATGGATGGCCTTAGTGCCAGATGTCCTTTTCAAGTATGAAAATGAAAAGAGTATGTTCATGGTCTATTGACCGGTTCATCATTCCTAAGCTATTATATATACTCAAGCATTGTTGTATGAGAAGTATTAGTCAAGTATTTCATAATGCTTCGTAAATAATTGTTCAGATATAGAGATAAAGCATGTAATTGTTGATGTGATATTCATATGATTCTGTGTTAAGACTTGCTGAGCTAGTTATGCTCATTCTTGCTTGAACCATATGTTTGCAGCTAAAGCCAAACGAACTGAGAGTTCTAAGAGAGATAAGGGCAAGACTAAGATGGATAATTAACCATCCTGTAATAGATTAGTGTATTGTATGTAATATACTTATGAAGAACGACGAATGTATTCGGTTATGAACCTGGGAAAGGATTTATTATGAATGTAATATAAAGATAGTAATTACAATAATTTTTTTGTTGTTTCAATGGAATGTTTGTATGAAATGTAGTATCGTGGAGAACCATCTGTCGAGTTGGAAGATACCTGGATTTGGGGGCGTCACAGGTTGGTATGAGAGCATTAGGTTATAAAACTTAAGGGGGGAAGAACCTTAGGCTAATAACCTCTTAGGAAAGGAAGAGTCCGAAGAAAGTTAACTCGAGTCAAATGAGTTAATAAGGTATTGAGGAAACTAGTACCAAAAGATTTAAAAGATGGAAAGTAACTCTAAATGGATTAAATGTGATTTGTGCTTATATTATTGTGTATTATGTAATAATCAATTTGTTATGTGTTATTGTAGATGTCGGTTGATAGCTTGATGTATAGGGATATACATGTGATCAGCGAGGAGTCCGTGAACTGAGTTGAGACAGTACATGTGCCTATAGCAGACATACCTGTAGTGATTCTAGAGGAGTCAGAGCTCGAGGAATATTACTTGGAGGAGGATTATTCTGAGGAGACCATGGGGATAACATCATATTTTAATAGGATGATTGATGTGGAGGTAACATCGATTAATACGGTGATGCCTGCCCTAGAGTCTACACCTATCGAGATTATGATGGCAATGTACCTCTTAGTGCTTGACCGTAACGTGCAACTGCACAATATGGTGCAGCACCAGAAGGAAGAGATCAGTGATCTCTATGGGGCGAAAGAGTGTGCAGAGTCAGACTATGAGATAGAGCACGATGAGAAAGTGCTCATGACTGACAAGGCCCAGGACTATAAGAACGAGGTCATAGAACTTCGCAAGAAACTTGTTGAAAAAGACCAAAAGATAGCACGAATGTCATATATAAATGACAATGCGCACAAGGATTTCAAGCTTAAGATAGCTTGTTATTCTATTGAGTCGGGACAGGCTCGACATACAATAAGTAGAGATATTGTGTCGATTCTAGCGAATCAGAAGCATGAGAATGCTGTTAGACAATATTAGGAGTAGTATGCTGAATACTTTTGTGTAGTGACGTAAAACCCTCTTTTGTATAATTAAAGGGTAGTCTTTTTGTAAATTCCAATTTTTGTAGAAGTCAATCTCGGGATAAATATGTAATAGCTTTTGGGCTATGGAAAGCAACTTGTAAATAGTTTTGAACTATAAAGAAGCATTTTAATATAAGGAAGTTTTTATTTTTAATTTGCTTTGTTGTGTATGAGTTATCGTCCAATTGTTTGACGACTAATAACGAAGTAAGTAAATAAGTAATAACGAAAATTTATTTATTTAATCAGAAATGCCGCCAAGAAGAAGACAACGTAACCAAGAAGCGGAATTACATAATGAGAATGAGAGGGGGTCCTAATAACCCAATGCAAGAGTTCGTTAATTTATTAACAGCTGCATTTAACCAAGCTGGGGGTAGAGCACCTGCAGGACCTAGGGTAGCCCGAACGACTACCTTTAAGGAATTTAAAAGTGTAGGTCCACCTGAATTTAAGGGAACAGTGGACCCAATGGAGGTCCAAACATGGGTCAAGGAAATAGAGAATGCGTTTGTTATTACAAACATAGTTGAGGCGCAAAAGACCTCTTTTACGACCTATATGATGAAGGGGGAAGCCAACTACTGGTGGGAGGCTCACCGGGGTGGGGCTGGAGCGGAAGTTGTTATATGGGAACAGTTTAAGAAGTTATTCTTCGAGAACTATTTCCCTACTAGCATGCAAGGGAGAATGGAGATTAAGTTCTTAGAACTTAAGCAGGGGGACATGACTGTTCCCTAATATGCGGCCAAATTCAATGAATTGGCGAGGTTCGCTCCACACTAAGTGGACACGGAGGAGAGGAAGGCTCATAGGTTTGAGCAGGGCCTAAAACCCTGGCTCTATAGTAGAATATCGGTTTTTCAGAGTGCTTTCTACGGGACCATTCTGGAGAAGGCGATAATAGCGGTGGTAACGAGGCGTTGACCCAGTACCACAAGGATATGAAGAATAAGAGTAAGGGAGAGAGAGGAAATAAGGCAGAGGTTGCCAGTGAAAGTGGCAATATGCCTAAGAGGAAGAACATTAACCTTGGGAATACTGGGGCAAAATAAGAGGATCCTAAACGTAGGATGGAGGCATGTAAGACATGCGGTAAGACTCATCTGGGAGTCTGTCTGAATGGGAAGATCGGTTGTTATAACTGTGGGCAGGAGGGTCATATATCTCCCAACTGTCCTAATCCTAATAAAAGTCTGGGATGTTTTGTTTGTGGGTCGGTAGACCACATGGCAAGAAATTGCCTAAAGAAAGGGGCAGAGGGTAATAAGGGTTCTAGTAGTGGTAATTTAGTCATTACTGGACCAACACCGTCATTGGGTAGACCCTCAGCCCGAACGTTTAATATGATAGTTCAAGATGCGGTTGCATCAACGGACGTAGTAGCAGGTATCATTCCAGACAACGAAATAAATGCTTACATGCTATTTGACTCGGGTGCTACTCGTTCTTTTACAGCATGCAGATTTGCTCAACGATTTGGATTAAATCCTGAAAAATTAGAAATACCTTTAGACGTTAAGGTAGCAAATGAGGAGGTAATTCCCATTGAACACATTCATATGAATTGTTTCATAGATATCAGGGGTAATAGATTATCGGTAGATCATTTACCGATAAGGTTAAGGGAATTCGATGTGATTCTCGGTATAGATTGGTTAATTAACCATAAAGCAATAATAGATTGTCATAAAAAGAGTGTAAACCTGAGGCTTCCTAAGAAACATGAGGTGGTGTTTTATTGAAATAAATCACCGGAACGTTCTTGTTGTTTAACCATGACACAAGCTAGGAAGATGCTGAAAAAGGGGTGTAAGGGTTATCTGTGTCACGTGGTGGATACCCAAAGGTTGGGAACATCATTGGAACAGATAGCAATGGTTCAAGAATTCATGGATATGTTTCCGGAGGAGTTACCTGGTATTCCGCTAGATAGAGGTGTAGAATTCGTGATTGATTTGTTGCCGGGTACGACACCAGTTTCAAAGGCACCATATAGGATGGCGCCAGTTGAGATGAAGGAGTTAATGGTTCAGTTATAGGAACTATTAGATAGAAAATATATTCAACCGAGTGTTTCTCCATAGAGAGCACCGATATTGTTTGTAAAGAAGAAGGATGGATCGTTACAACTTTGTATCGACTATCGGGAGTTAAACAAGTTAACTATTAAGAATAAATACTCGTTGCCAAGGATTGATGATCTATTTGATCAGTTGAAAGGGGAAAAGTATTTTTCTAAGATAGATTTGCGCATGGGGTATTATCAACTGAATGTGAGGAAGGAAGGTATACCTAAGACGATGTTCAGAACTCGTTATGGGCATTACGAGTTTTTGGTTATGTTGTTTGGGTTGACGAATGCGCCATCCGCGTTCATGAATATGATGAACAGAGTGTTCAAATAGTATCTGGACAAGTTTGTCGTAACGTTCATTGATGATATTGTAATCTATTCTAAGATGCCAAAAGATCATGTTGAACACTTAAGAATAGTGTTGGAAACACTACGAAGGGAGAAGTTATATGCGAAATTCACTAAGTGTGAATTTTGGCTTGAAAGAGTGCAGTTTCTAGGACATGTTATAGACAAAGATGACATATCTGTAGATCCAGTGAAGGTGGAAGCAGTGAATGAGTGGGAGCAATCGAAAATGCCAACCGAGGTTAGGAGTTTTCTGGGGTTAGCAGGATACTATAGAAGGTTCATTCAGGACTTTTCAAATTAGCCACTCCTCTGACAAATCTGACAAGAAAGTCGGTGAAGTACGAGTGGACAGAAAAGTCTAAGCGTAGTTTTCAAGAACTAAAAAGGAAGTTGAGTGAGGCACCTATATTATCTTTACCAGATAATACGGGAAATTTTGTAGTTTATAGCGATGCTTCGCATAGAGGACTAGGTTGCATGCTTATGCAGCATGACAAGGTCATTGCGTATGCGTCACGTCAGTTAAAGGATTATGAGAAGGTCTATCCTACTCATGACCTAGATTTGGCAGCTTTAGTATTTGCTTTAAAAATATGGAAACATTATTTATACGGGGAGAAGTGTGAGATATACACGGACCATAAAAGTCTAAAATATATCTTTACACAGAAGGAGTTGAATATGAAGCAGAGAAGGTGGTTAGAATTATTAAAAGATTATGACTGTGATATCTTATATAATCCGGGGAAGGCGAATGTAGTAGCCGACGCGTTGAGTCGGAAGGGTAGAGAGAAACTGCCAATGTTAACGACTAAGAATGAGTTAATGACAGAGATGGCGAGGATGGAATTAGAAGTTAAGTTACCAAGTGAAATGGGGGAGATGTTATTTGCAATAGAAATTGGACCAACGATAGTGGAACGAGTTAAGGAAGTACAATTAAGTACTGAAGAATGCAAGCAGATGAAGAAGATAATGAAGGATGATGTGAAGACTAAGTATAACCTTGATAAAGAAGGTTTACTTCGTTTTGAAGAAAGAATTTGGGTTCCAAATAATTCTGAGTTGAAAGAAGAGATTATGTGTGAGGCCCATAGTTCGAGTTACTCGATACATCCCTGTAGTACCAAGATGTATCAAGACCTTCGTCAGAACTTTTGGTGGCCGAACATGAAGAGGGAGATTGCAAAATATGTTAGTAAGTGCTTAACTTGTCAGAAAGTTAAGGCTGGACACCAAAGACCGAGTGGATTGATACAACTACCGGAGATTCTAGAGTGGAAATGAGAGCATATCACCATGGACTTTGTGGTGGGACTTCCAACAACAAGAAAGGGATACGATGATATTTGGGTAATAGTGGATCGATTAACTAAATTGGCTCATTTTCTACCAATAGGAGTTAGGTATAACCTAGAGCAGTTAGCTAAGCTTTATGTCAAGGAAATCATTTCTAGACATGGAGTACCTGTTTCGATTGTGTCCGATCGTGATCCACGATTCCCATCGAACTTTTGGAGGAGTTTGCAAGAGTAAATGGGAACGCAGTTGAGATTGAGTACGGCGTATCATCCACAGACGGATGGACAAAATGAACGGACAATTCAAACGCTAAAAGATATGTTAAGATCTTGTGTTATGGATTTCAAGGGGAGTTGGGACGAACATCTACCTTTGGTAGAATTCGCTTACAACAATAGTTTTCATGCTAGTATAGGCACGTCGCCTTACGAAGCGTTGTATGGAAGGAGGTGCAGAACACCGCTCGGTTGGGATGAAGTAGGTGAACGTCGAATGGTGGGACCTGAAATGGTACAACAAACGGCACACATGGTGAAGCTAATAAGAGCTCGATTAGTAGTGGCTTAAGATAGACAACGAAAGTATGCAGATCCTCATCGAGAGAAGAGGGAGTTTGAAGTAGGGTCTTATGTCTTTCTAAAAGTATCGCCTTGAAAAGGGAAGATACATTTTGGGAAGAAAGGGAAGTTAAGTCCAGGGTTTGTAGGACCTTTTGAGATTTTGAGAGGGATAGGATATGTAGCTTATGAAGTAGCCTTACCTCTAGAAATGGAAAGAATACACAATGTGTTTCACGTGTCTGTGTTGCGTCCTTATAAACTGGACTACAAGCACGTAATAGAGTATGAGTCTATTCAAGTAGAAAAAGACTTAACATATGAAGAACTTCAGATTCAGATTATTGATAGGAAGGAATAAGTCTTGAGAAATAAAGTGATACCTTCAGTAAAAGTAATTTGGAGTACTAACTACGATGCTGAAGAAGCAACGTGGGAGCTCGAAACTAAAATGAAGGAAAAGTTTCCTCATTTATTTATGTAAGAGTATCGAGATTCTGGGGACAGAATCCTTATAAGGAGGGAATAATGTAATGCCCGAGAATTTCGAATTTTTAATAAATTAAAATTTTATTGATTATGTGGATTAAATGAAATTAATTGATTTATTATGTGAATAAGCTGTTCGAAGGTCGTTCTATGACCTAGAATATACGGATGTGGTTAGTATTCTGGCTTTGTGCTAGAATTAATTGTTGTGAATTATCAAGACGAGAACGATGTTTTTCTGAGATTGTTTGCGTAAAAACACTATTCATCCGATGTCGTTCGAAGTTAGGGTTTGAAATTCTGAAAAACGCGTAATGTTAGAATATGATGATATTATGGAATATCCAATAATATTTCTGTTATGGCAAATGAAGTTTTCGCCTGCGAACTTAAAACCTAAGGGTTTATGAAAGAGGTTTCTGAAAGAAAAATGTAATGCGTATAGTCGTTTCGATTATTATACGTATGGAGTATGAGTATTATACTAGTATGTATACGAGTATGGTATGAAGAATAGTACGAAGTATAATACGATTATTATATGAATATTATACGAAGAGAATACGTGAGTAATACGTGTAGAATACGAGTTGTATTATTAGAGTATGAGTTAAGGATTCTATCCAATCCTATTGGACTTAGATTAATAACAAGCCCAATGAATTAATTATACAATCCCAAGTCAAGGCCCAATATTAGATTGGTTAAAGCTCAATATTTATTAGAGTCAAGCCCAATACAAAGAATTAAATTGTGGGTCAAATCGACGGGTCGTGGGATGGGTAAAACCCATGGGGAAACACATGGGGATGACCCATGTGCATGGTGGGCCGGCCACTTGGTATGCAAGGCAAGATTAACACTTGGTCACCAAGTATATTACTTGGTGACAAAGTGGTAAATATGTAAGGAGGTGGAGAATTGGACTATATTGCCCCTCATTTGGTTTTCTATATATACAAGGCTTAGGTTGGATTTTTGTTGTTTTTAAAAGTTTGTCCACCATATTTGAGAGAGAAAGAGAGCTAGATTTAAACTATTCTTCTAACTTGAAGCTTTTTCATTAGAAGTTCAACAAGAACACTAAGAGTTCTTAAGGTAATACTCTTCAATTCTAATTCCATCTTTTTTGGTTTTCTTTTATAATGGAGAATCATAAATGGGTGGGGTATGGCTTGTAGGGTTGAATGAGAGTGACTTACCATAGATTCAATCTCTATAAGTCATGACCAAATAGAAATCGTAAGTGTTTACGTAAGTTGAAAACGTAGAAAGTCTTGAAAGTTAACTTAGTTATAATTGAATGTTTTGGAAACCGTTGTAGCTAAGGTATGTGCATCTTTATTGGTTAGGATGTAGATATGAAGTCCATGGAGTATTCCATGTGATTTAGCTTAGAGAACATTAGTAACGAAGTTATGGCGAATTGTACGAAAATAGACGTTAAACGTCGGAAACGTATAAAGTCCGGATTAAAGGTCAAAAGTTTCAGTGTAACTTGAAAATGTTGGTGTCCAATGTCAACACGCGAGATAAAGTAATTAAGATTCATTGGCGAAAGAATCGTCGCCTTCTGAATTATAACGAAGAAAACGAGTATTGAACGGACAAAAACGTTAAACGAACGCTCAAAAATGAACTTAAAGGTGAATTCTGAGTCAACGAATACAAAAATATGAAATTCTTATATGAACAAGTAAAGGAAGTAATAACTGACTTGTAGGAATTCGAATGGGTCAATTTGGATGTAAAACGAACAAATTATGAAGTCGGGAGTTTCGTTAATAAACCAAACTATTTTGGTCAACTGGTGCACAGGTTCGGCGCCGCAGCGCCAAACCCTATGTTATCTGTCACGTCGTAGCGCCAGTTATGGCTGGGAGAAAATAAAAAGGTCTGGAGACTCGCGCCGCAGCGCGAGAGTTTGTACATGGACTCGCGCCGCAGCGCCAAGTTCGGGCAAAACCTCTGGAGAGTGGCGCCGCAGCGCCACTAGAATGCATAGGATGTTGCGCAGCAGCGCCGACAGTAGGAAAAGGTTGACCAAGTTAATTTTTGTTCCATTTTGAATGAAGACTTAACATAAGATATTGAAAGTACTTAATGTACATTATAAAACTTACCTTAACTCACTTGTAAGGTGTTAATGTAAGAAGATCTAGTAAGGTTTAATAATAATTAAACGAAGAACACAAAGACGTAATGAGTGAACCGTGAATGTCGTTCAACATTGGTAATTAACCATTTATGATCGAATGATGGTTAAGGATGTAAGAACGTTAATGAAATATAACGAAGTATAAAGAGTTGAATTGACTTTAATAATGAGGTTAATTCAAATAAAACATAGAAGAGAAAGAAGTTGGTTAGAACCGTAAAGATAGTTTATGTGATAAATAATTATAGTGTGCTATGTGAATCTATCATGTATATCCTGTAAAGACTGAGAATAGTTGAATTATAAATTTGAAGACGCTTGAAGGCAAGTCTTTCTTAACTCTTGTCTGACCTTCGCGTTAGCCAAGTTTATATGTGATGCATGTTTTAAAATGCATGAATGGTAAATAGAAAAGAGTCGATGCCTGTTTTATTCTTGCTAGACAAGTATTGAAGAGTTGATTGATTTGTTTACAAGTCTGTTGATATAGAACTGTTAGCGCTATCCTATGCCAAGTATTTGGTACGGATGAGAAGGTAAGTTTGTCTATGTACAAACAAAAGTATTTTCATCGATTATTCGATGGGCACGCGAGGTTTCCAAATGTTGAACGAAAATACGTTTAACGTAAGAGTGTTGATCAACATAGAGTACAATTGGTTGATCACCTAGAAGTGCTCATAAGTAAAGACGGATGGATGGCCTTAGTGACAGATGTCCTTTTCAAGTATGAAAATGAAAAGAGTATGTTCATGGTCTATTGACCGGTTCATCATTCCTAAGCTATTATATATACTTAGGAGTTGTTGTATGAGAAGTATTAGTCAAGTATTTCATAATGATTCATAAATAATTGTTCAGATATGGAGATAAAGCATGTAATTATTGATGTGATATTCATATGATTCTGTGTTAAGACTTGCTGAGCTAGTTATGCTCATTCTTGCTTGAACCATATGTTTGCAGCTAAAGCCAAACGAACTGAGAGTTCTAAGAAAGATAAGGGCAAGGCTAAGATGGACAATTAACCGTCATGTAATAGATTTAGTGTATTGTACGTAATATACTTATGAAGAACAACGAATATATTCGGTTATGAACCTGGGAAAGGATTTATTACAAATGTAATATAAAGATAGTAATTACAATCATTTTGTTGTTGTTTCAATGGAATGTTTGTATGAAATGTAGTATCGTGGAGCACCATCTGTCGGGTTAGAAGATACCTGGATTTGGGGGCATCACAATTATTATTATTATTATTATTATTATTATTATTATTATTGTTGTTGTTGTTGTTGTTGTTGTTGTTATTAGTACTATTATTTTTACTATTTTTATTATTATTATTGTAGTATATAGGAGAAGAAAGGAATATATGGGAGAAATTTATTTAATATCATGCGAGTGTATCTTATATTTTGGTTCTAATTCCTCAGATTTACTGTAAAGTTTCATTCTTTCTGCAAAAATAGTGTGAAATCCTTCTTATTTGATTACCGTTTGAATGGTAATTAATTCATTAATATGCCTACGCAATATAGTTGATTATTGTTATTTATTTATTTATTATTATTATTATTGTTATTATTATTATTATTATTATTATTATTATTATTGTTATGGTCATTATTATTAATATAGGTTATTGTTATTTATTTATTCATTTTATAATAATTATTATTATTATTATTATTGTTATTATTATTATTATTGTTATCAGTACTATTATTTTTATTATTGTTATTATTATTATTATTATTATTATTATTGTTGTTGTTGTTGTTGTTGTTATTATTATTATTATTATTATTATTATTATTATTATTGTAGTGTATAGGAGAAGAAATGAATATATGGGGAAAATCTCATGTTTTGATATAAAGATTATTCCTTGCAAAATATTAACAGATTCCTTGCAAAATATTAACAGTTGACCTTGGTTGCTCTAGTGGTCATATGATCAAAGTTCTAAACAAGAGGTTGCAAGTTCGAATATTTGTAGAGTTAAATTTTTGGGGAATATTTAAAAGATGCCACGTCAGCAGCTTACACGTGTCAAATTATAATATTAAATACCATGTCAGACCTGCTATGTTAGCAGGTCAACACACATGTGGCGTCCAAATTTTTGGATAGAAAGGGGCTCAGTTTGCATTGACTAGAAGAAAGTGGGTAAATACCCAAATATCAAAAAAGTTCAGTGGTCGACTTTGTATTTAACCCAATTCTAACCTAAGAACCCTATTTATAGGAAAATGCTTAGAACACCAAAGCAAAAAATTTAATAAAATAATAATATATTTTTTCCTAAACTTCCTACGCACACCACCATTCCCAAAACATCAGCCATCCACCCAATAAAAGTAAGAAAAACATTTTTCTTAAATAAAACAATTAAAACTTCCAATAATCAATTATTCCAGAACTTTGGAACTTCAATAATTCATAATAAATAGCCCTTTTATCAGAAAAATTCAAATCGTTTGTCCATTCCATAGGAAATTCAATTCTCTACAACTTTGTAGTTTTAAGTTTTTCCGAATTCTAAACAGAAATTAACCAAAATCTACATATAAGCGATTTTACAGGCTATAATCAAATTTCAGTCAAGAACTGGGGTCCACAAACATGAAAAACATGTTTTAAATATTTTTAGTAACAAAAATACTCTTCCTCCTCATTTACTCATATATCCCACAATCATTGTAAAAATACCACCATTATTATATTATTATAATATAATATAATAATATATTTAATTGAATTATTTTATCAGAAAATACAAAATAATAATTTTCAACAATTATCACATTAAAAATTTTCTCTATCTATATCTACATAAAATGAATATTTTCGTTATCATATAAATCAATAATTAATTATTCATAAATAATATTACAAAATCACAATACTGATAACCGGCCGTTCCTAGGAAAGTGGGGGCTTTTCAATAATAATTTCTCCTAACTGGCACGCAATTAGGTGACCAAACATCTCCTTAGACAGAACTTTCTAGACATTGCCAATAATGCTATCTAATAATATTATTCAAATAATATGAATTATTGATTTAATAATGGAAAATACTATGTAATGATAATTATTGAAACAACAATAATATAAAATATCAACGTAGCAATTATTGAATTAATAAAATAAAATATTGAACAGTAATTACTGTAACAATTATTGAGTAGTGTCTTCTTACGTAAGAATCAATAATTGGTGCAATACCGTGTGCAACTGTGCAACAACGCGTATTACTGTGTTTTAACCACCGGGTATTCCAACAGTATTAACGGTAACAACTACGTCGTTATTTATAAACAACTTATACTTGTTGTTTTCTTCATCCAATCACTTTCTGTTATGGGGCCTAGACAAGGTTGCGCTGTCGTACGAATATTCCCTACAGTAAGAATATTCCACGACCAAACGAATATCCCCCGACAATAATGAATATTTTATAACCACTTGCTTATTTGAAATATTTGCATATTTTATCCATAACTAACCACATTAATAAATTCAACCCTTACTATTTCAAAATAATAAATAGAGAAATTCAATTTCATTTATAATAAGTTGAGGTCTTACAACCTCCCCTCCTTATGAAATTTCGTCCTCGAAATTGACGTACGTACATGGTGTTTTGAAAAGGTGAGGATACCTCGCTTTCATTTCCGTTTCCAACTCACAGGTCATTTCCTCAATAGCATGGTTCCTCCACAAAACTTTGACTTGTGGTATGACCTTTGTGCGTAGGACATGCTCCTTTCCATCCAAGATCTTAACAGGTACCTCCTCGTACGTTAAGTCTTCGGCTATCTCGTCTGGTTCTAACTCAATAATGTGGTTCAAGTCTTTCACATATTTATAAAGCACATATATGTGAAAAACATTATGAACACGAGACATGTTTGGAGGCAACGCGAGTCTATAGGCCACATTTCCTACTTGGTCAAGAATCTGAAATGGGCCAATAAATCGTGGATTGAGCTTTCCTCTCTTCCCAAATCTTGTAACTCCCTTCCATGGAGCAATATGTAACCATACATGATCCCCAATATCAAATTCCACGTCCTTTCGATGAAGATCCGCATAACTCTTTTATCGATCCTGTGCCGTTTGTATACGTTGTCGGATCATTTAGATCTTTTTCGTAGTTATACGTACCAACTCTGGTCCCAACAATGTTGCTTCACCCACCTCATCCCAATATATTGGAGAGCGACATTTTCGTCCATACAATGCTTCAAATGGAGCCTCACCTATACTTGTCTAGTAACTGTTGTTGTAGGAAAATTCCACCAATGGTAAATACTTATCCCAACTCCCTTTAAAGTCTAGGACACAGAGTCTTAATAGATCTTCAAGAGTTTGAATAGTCCTCTCTGATTGTCCATCCGTTTGAGGATGGTATGCCGAACTAAATCGTAAATCAGTGCCCATAGCTTTTTTGCAAGCTAACCCTAAATTGTGAAGTGAATCTTGGGTCACGATCTAAAACTATGTATACTGGCATTCCATGCAATCTCACAATCTCATTTACATACATACTAGCAAGACGTTAAAGGGAATAAGTTTCCCGTATAGGCAAGAAATGGGCAGACTTGGTTAATCTATCAACAATAACCCAAATCGCATCTATGCCTTGAGAAACCTTGGGAAGACCTGTAACAAAATCCACAGTAATGTGTTCCCACTTCTATTTTAGAATCTCAAGTGGTTGCAATGGACCCTTCGGCACCTGATGCTCCGCTTTTACACGTTGACAAGTTAAACGCCTCGAGTTAAACTTTGTGATCTCTCTCTTCATATTGTTCCACCAAAATGTATGTCAAAGATCACGATACATTTTGGTGCTTCCAGGATGGATTGCAAACGGTGTATTGTGTTCCTCCATCATGATCTTGTATTTTAAATTAGAGTCGTTGGGAACACAAAGTCTGGAGTGAACTCGAAGTATTCCTTCTTCATCGATTCTTTTTTCTGGAATAACACCTTCTTGTACTTTCTTCTTTATACGCATCAGCTCCGGATCTATGGCTTGAGCAATTTTAACTTTCTTGATTAAAGTTGGCTCTATGCGTATACTTGACATCATCGCATGGGTCCCCATAATCTTGAATTATATCTTCAACGTTTGTAAATCATACAAAATGGGCCTTTGTGTTGACAACATCACACTCGTTCCTGCATAAGATCTTCTACTTAATGCGTCAGCTACAACGTTCGCTTTTCCAGGATGGTATTGAATGGTATGGTCGTAATCTTTCAACAACCCAAGCCAACGTCGTTGCCGCATATTGAGTTCTTTTTGGGTGAAGAAATATTTGAGACTTTTATGGTCTGAATATATCTCCACTTTCTCCCCATATAAATAGTGCCTCCAGATCTTTAGCGTAAAAACGACTGCTGCTTACTCTAGATCATGAGTAGGATAATTCCTCTCATATTCTTTAAGTTGTTGCGAGGCGTAGGCTATGACTTTCCCATGTTGCATTAGAACACATCCTAACCCTTTGCCCGAAGCATCACTGTAGATAATAAATCCATCCGAACCAGACGGTATTGTCAGAACAGGTACCGAAATGAGTCTCCTCTTGAGATCTTGGAAACTCTTCTCGCATTCCTCGCTCCATACGAATTTTGTATCTTTACAAATCAGTTGAGTTAACGAAGTAGCGATTCGAGAAAATCCTTCCACAAATCTCTGATAATAACCAGCTAAGCCCAAAAAGCTACGTACTTCGGTCATCGATTTTGGTTGCTCCCAACTTTTAATTTCTTTAATCTTCGTCAGGTCAACAGATACTCCATGTTTTGACACCACGTGCCCAAGGAATACTACTTCCTCAAGCCAGAACTCGCATTTCTTCAGCTTGGCATATAGCTTGTTTTCACGAAGCCTTTGCAGTACCATCTTCAAATGGTGCTCATGATCTTCACGACATTTGGAATATATGAGGATTTCATCAATAAAGACAACAACGAACTGATCCAAATATTCCTTGAATACTCAGTTCATCATATCCATGAAAGCAGCAGGAGCATTAGTCAATCCAAAAGACATGACTAAGAATTCGTAATGCCCGTACTGAGTTCTGAAGGCAGTCTTTGGAATATCCTCAGTTCTAATCTTCAGCTGATGATATCCAGAACGAAGATCGATCTTTGAAAAGAATTGTACTCCTTGTAACTGGTCAAACAGGTCATCAATGCGAGGTAGCGGATACCTATTCTTGATGGTGACATGGTTCAATTCTCGATAATCAATACAAAGTCGCATACTCCCATCTTTCTTCTTTACAAATAAAATAGGAGCACCCCAAGGAGATGTACTAGGACGAATGAAACCGATGTCCAACAACTCTTGTAGTTAGACCTTTAACTCCTGAATTTCAATAGGAGCCATTCGATATGGGGTTTTAGAAATGAGCTTTGTACCAGGTTTAAGGTCAATAAAGAATTCAACTTCACGTTCTGGGGGTAGACCGGGAAGTTCTTCAGGAAATACGTCAGGAAATTCACTAACAATAGAAATATTATTCAAATCTGACGTGTTTTTGTTCAAGTTCGTGACATGGGCTAAGAAAGCTTGACATCCGTTTTTCAATAAACGAGTAACTTTATGGCTTGATATGATAATGATTGACTTTAGTTGTTTGGTTATTTGAATTCGCATAACAGGTTGGTTATGAATATGAAAACTAACAACCTTACGAAAGCAATCAATTTTAGCATGATGAGTGGTTAACCAATCAATCCCTAAAATCATATCAAATGCAAGTATTTTCAACGAAATAAGATCGGTAGGTAATCTGATGGTTCCAACTTGAATCAAACAAGATTTATAATCAATAGATGTAATGAATGTTTCTCCTAATGAAGTCTCAACAGATAAGTCAAGGTCTAATTTCTCCGGAGTCAAGTTTAAATATTGAGCACAAGCAGGAGAGATAAAAGAATGGGTTAAACCGGTATCTAATAAGGTATAAACTTTGCAAGAGTTTATGATTAGCTTACTCGTGATCACCTCGTTTGGGTTCCTTGTACTTTGACCAGTCACAACAAATGCTCTTCCAGGAAACGCTGATTTTGTCTTTTCTGGGACAGCCTTTTGAGTCACCATCCCCGTTGGACTTGGTTTAGCTACAGTACAATCTCGAGCGATATGTCCTTCCTTTCCACAATTATAGCATACATTGAACTGTTGTGGACAGTTTTGGGCTGATGTGTCCCTCTTTTCCACATTTATAGCATACGACCGGCGGTCGTTCTCCTCCCTTAAAACCAGTTGTTGCTGGTGCTGACGTCTTTAAATTGTCATTGTTGAATCTCCTCTTTTTAAAATCTCCCCCCGACTCGTTTTTTCTATTTTTATGGCCACGATTACCACCAGAGTGGTTACCTCTTTTGTCTGTATTTTTCTTTCCTTGTTGGTTATCGTTGTTCCGATGACTGCTGTCACCGGTATGACCCTGGTTGTGGTCCCTCGGTTGAACGTACTCGTTATCTCACTCTAATAATTGAGCCATGTTGACAATATCTGAATATATAGAAAATTTATGAGAAATGAGATACTGACGTATGTCGGGTTTCAAACCTCTCAAAAACATCCGCGTCATACGTTCCTCATTATCCACCAAATGAGGTACAAACCAGGATAACTCCGCAAACTTCGCCTCGTATTGGGACACCGTCATGTTGTTTTGTTCCAGCCTAATAAACTCTACCTCATTCATATGGCGAATACTTTCAGGAAAGTACTTGTCATTGAAAAGTTTCTGAAATGTTTCCCAAGACATGCTGAGTGCGACAGGCTGGGTACGCTTCACAGACTCCCACCAGTAGTCTGCCTCACCACGAAACATAAAGGTGGTGAATGGAACCTTCTGTTCCTCCGTGCATCCCAAGACATCGAATATGTTGGTAATTTGTTTAACCCACATTTCTGCCTTGATTGGATCCGGCTTTCCCGCAAATTCTGGTGGTCCCAACTCTTTAAACTGCTTGGCTATGACAAGTCGTGCATTGTTATCATTTCCACCCGTATTTTGTGTACGAGTCTCCCTCGTTTGATTTTGCATGAACTGCAAAAAGCTTCTAAACATCCCATTATTCATCATTTGTTTGGTAGTGTTGTTTAAAGGAGGAATATTGCCTTCCTGTTGCACGTTCGCCTGGGTGGTGATTAAAGGTGTCTCCACGGTCTCATTCACTCCACTATTAATATTCTCAACTGCCATTCTCAAATACTGCCATAAAACAAGGGTTAATTAAAGAAATTAACATGCCACATAATATCCTTATTATGACCGACCAATAAATAAGCTTAGGCATAACACACTAGCAAAGGATTTACTCGTCTCTCCCCTCCTAGTACTATTCCCCGATCTCCGCCAGAGATCATATCGCTAAGCTCTGATACCAACTGTGATGCCCTGAAAATAGGTATACAACACCCATTCTGAGTCGCCAAATACATGGTACAAAAACAACTACAACTTTATTAATACAATTATCGTGTAAAATACGACAACACATAAACTGCGAGTTTAAATACAAATATTATCATCTAGACAATATCCGCACTCAAATAAGTCCTCATTACAATTATTGATACACTATTTTATAAAATAGTAAGGACTACTAAAATAACTTCTAGAACCATCATTCCACACCCCGACTAGTACTCGCTACATTCTCGCCTCCTGAGAAGAAAAATGGAACAAGAAGAAAAATGGTGAGCTCAACTAGCCCAGCAAAGAACATTATGACTAAGATAATATAGAACAAATTATCGTTAGTCCTCAACAAGGAAAAATCTAATAGAATACAATAGACAACCAGTTTTAAATCAATATTCGCAGCGAAAATAATAATTCATTAGAAGAGTTAAGTAGAGAATGAAATCTACTATCTTCTATATATGAATTTAAAAGTTCATCATCAATATTTTATCTCTGTAACATCAATCAATATATATAGATGGAAACAAATATTAATCTTTGCACTACAGGCCAAAGATATTCATCAGTTGGTTATGTTCATCTAAATACATGTTCATCTTTACACTACGGGCCTAAGATATTCATCAGAAAATCATTCATCTTTGCACTACATGCCAAAGATATTCAGTTATATCATCATTTAGGACTGAGGATGATGAAAAATATTTTAAAGAAAACGAATCCAGTGAAACAAAAGAACAAATATTAAGGATTCGTACTTTAAACAATCCAAGTTCAAAAAAACTTCATAAATAACTATAGTGGAGCAAACTTCAAGAATGAATATCAAAACATGGATACAATCAAAGCTAGTATCCATAATAGATATCTTGGAAAAAAAATGAATAGTGACCCCGACGCTAAAAGACCATAATTTCACAAGAAAAATCTTACCAATATTTCAGCATAATGATATTGAAAGAAATAATATCATTTATAAAAAAAATAACATCTCTTACCTCGAAAAGACAATACTTCTGACTGGAATACTGTATATAGTGCTGAAGGAAACTTGCACCATATAGCAACACTCAAAGTACCAAAATACTGACAAAAATACGCTCGATATTATAGAGAGAGAGAAAACTTTAGTTTCTGGCGTGATTTTCAATTCTAACCTAAACACCCTATTTATCAGAAATTGCTTAGAACACCAAAGCAGAAAATTTAATAAAGTAATAATATATTTTTTCCTAAACTTCCTACGCACACCACCATTCCCAAAACATCAGCCATCCACCCAATAAAAGTAAAAAAACCGTTTTTCTTAAATAAAACAATTAAAACTTCCAATAATCAATTATTCTGGAACTTCAAAACTTCAATAATTCATAATAAATAGCCCTTTTATCAGAAAAATTTGAATCTTATGTCCATTCCATAAGAAATTCAATTCTCTACAACTTTGTAGTTTTTAGTTTTTCCGAATTTTAACAGAAATTGACCGAAATCCACATACGAGCGATTTTACAGGCTATAATCAAATTTCAGTCAAGAACTGGGGTCCACAAACATGAAAAACATGTTTTAAATATTTTTAGTAACAAAAATACACTTCCTCCTCATTTACTCATATATCCCACATTCATTGTAAAAATATCACCATTATTATATTATTATAATATAATAATATATTTAATTGAATTATTTTATCAGAAAAGACAAAATATCAATTTTCAACAATTGTCACATTAAAAATTTTCTCCATCTATATCCACATAAAATGAATATTTTTCTTGTCATATAAATCAATAATTAATTATTCACAAATAATATTACTAAATCACAATACTGACAACCAGACCGTTCCTAGGAAAGAGGGGGCTTTCAAATAAGGATTTTTTCTTACTGGCGCACAATTAGGTGACCAAACCTCTCCTTAGATAGAACTTTCTAGACATTGCCAATAATGCTATCTAATAATATTATTCAAATAATATGAACTATTGATTTGATAATGGAAAATATTGTGTAGTGACAATTATTAAAACAACAATAATATAAAATATCAACGTAGCAATTATTGAATCAATAAAATAAAATATTGAACAGTAATTACTGTAACAATTATTGAGTAGTGCCTTCTTACGTAAGAATAAATAATTGGTGCAATACCGTGTGCATCTATGCAACAACGCGTATTACTGTGTTTTAACCACCGGGTATTCCAACAGTATTAACGGTAACAACTACGCCGTTATTTATAAACAACTTATACTTGTCATTTTCTTCATCCAATCGCTTTTCGTTATGGGGCCCACACAAGGCTGCGCCGTCGTACGAATATTCCCCGACAGTAAGAATATTCCACGACCAAACAAATATTCCCCGACAATAATGAATATTTTATAACCACTTGCTTATTTGAAATATTTGCGCATTTTACCCATAACTAACCACATTAATCAATTCAACCCTTACTATTTCAAAATAATAAATAGAGAAATTCAATATCATTTATAATAAGTTGGGGTCTTATAGTGTATACATATGGTTTGTGAAAGTACAAAACTCGATGGTCAATTTGTATTATAATCTGTAAATTGAATCTTGATCGTGTTAGTTCATTAAGAAACAAGCATCACGTAATTGAAATGAAGTGATTTGGCCAAGTATAGAGATTACAGTGATGTTTTTTCTAAGAGATATCAAAAAATGGAGTTTTATATGAAAAATATGAATTTTGAGAAATTAAAATAGTTTTAGTTGGTGTTCAATTGTTCTAATTGGTTGTAAATGTTAACAAACATGTTTATGATAGTTGTATACTTTTTATGTATTAATTTCATTGTTTGGTGGGTGAAATTTGTATTTGTTGGGCTAAAGTCGGCTACTGTTCATCAGCCGTCTCTGCCTTTGTCTGTGCACCGGCGCAGCTGCGCCGGTGCCAAGGCAAAATATGGCGCAGCTGTGCCGGTCCCAGGCTTGTGTGTGGCGCAGTTGCGTCATACCCTGTCCTGAGATAGTTAGTTCAACTGCTGCTGCAGACCTTGAAATACCACTATAGATTGGTCTAGGGTTATGTTAAGGTGTCAAACATGTATCAAAGAGGTTTATTCAGTACCGTGTCATGTCATTGATAATTTTAACTTTATAAAATGAATTATAAGCTATGAGCATGATATGTTAGAACTTAGTGTATATAATGAATAGTAAACAAGTGTTGTGAAGGTTGTAAGACCCCAACTTTTAGAAATAAAAATGAATTTTCTATAAATATCATTTTTAAATATTATGGAATGAATTTGATATAATGTTATAGTTGTGGGTAATATTTATAAATTTTGCAAAGTACGCAAGTTGTTATATAATATTCATTTGGTCGGGGAATATTCGTTTTAACATAGAATATTCGTACGACGGCACAATTATTGGTTGACCCCACAACAAAATTATTGTCGGATTGAGAAAACGACAAAAATATCGTTTTATAAAAATAACGGCGGAAGTTTTACCGTTAACTGTTGAAAAATCCGGTGTTAAAAGTATAGTAATACGCGTGGTTGCATAGTAGCACACGGTATTGATTATTGATGCATACGTGAGAAGTCACTCAGTTTTGTTCAATTATTGCTACAGTATTTGTTGAATTTATGGACCCCCCCATTTACCCATTTTTCAAAATAATCGGTAGAAAGTTATTCAGTATATATATATATATATATATATATATATGTATATATATATATATATATATATATTTATTATATATATATGATTAAGTGGCATGAATGGGTGTAATTCACGGGTAATCATCCCATGACATTTTTTTAGCCATGTGATTTATATAATATATAATATATAATATATAATATATATTATACCTAAAAGATTTTATTTTATTAGAATATTTTATTAAATTAATCTGGACCGTCCGTTTAAAAATAAATCAATTTGGACTGTTCATGAATTAGTTACTATGCAGTCCATTCTTCTATAAATAGAAGTTCATTCATTCATTATTTCTTACGAATTCACTAAAACTCTAGAGAGAGAAATTATAGAGAAACTATAGAAAAGTATTCTGCTACTTCCCTACTCTTATATCCATTTTCTTTTATGGTAAGGGGTATTATTTCTTTTGTATTCATGAAGAAAACTTCTGTTCTTCCATTATTTATTATTCTGTTAGAATAACCTGTATACGCAGGCTACCCTATACTTGGTGAAATTCTTCTGTTATTCCATTCGTTATTATTCTGTTGGAATATCCTGTCTGTGCATTTTACGCCGGACCTGATTCCGTCTTTATTATTCTATTGGAATATCTTGTCTGTGCGTTTTACGCCGGACCTGATTCCGTCTTTATTATTTTGTTTGAATATCCTGTCTGTGCGTTTTACGCCAGACCTGATTCCGTCTTTATTATTCTATTGGAATATCCTGTCTGTGCGTTTTACACCGGACCTGGTTTCGTTAATTATTATTATGTTGGAATAATCTGTCTGTACAGTCTATCGCATGCCTGGTGATTTCTTTTTTTATTCCATTCCTTATTATACTCAGTTGGTTAAACTTTTGACTTCTATACTCCATGAAATTAGTGGAATATCCTTGATATTTACCTTTTATCCAGTATCTTTTTATAGAACTATTCTTTTGAGCATTCTTGAATTTTACTGCACAAAGCAGTATCATGTTGACAATTTGGACGTTATTAGTTCCTAAATAAATTACTTCTTGAACTTGTTTTATTTAATTCTTATATCATTGTCATCATCCTCATGTTTATATTTTTTTGAAAGTCATCTGTAGCTTGTAGTGCATAAATGGACTTGGTATGATTATGACCAGGGATTATTCGGTGTAATCATGACCGTAATGTTATAAATGATGTGGTAAAAATCCTCATTGGCCCGTAGTGCATTTATAGACCGTTGTTGGCATGATCATGACCATTAATGAATACACAAATGTCCTTGGCCCGTAGTGCATGGATAATTTATGGTCGTGATACTAAAGAATATCCTTGGTCGTAGTGCAGGGGTGATTCGATGATGTGGATTATTTTTAAGCTGAGTCTCAACGATAACAATGATGAAAAACCTTTTAAATCATAAAAGATAGTAGATTTTATTCTCTACTTGACTCTTTTAATGGATTTCTTGTTCTGCTGCAGTTAAAATTGATGTTTGTTATATTGTATCAGTTTAACACTATTTAAGGCTAATGATAATTTATTCTGCATTATCTTAGTCATAATATTTCTTACTGGGCTAGTTGAGCTCATCCTTTCTTTCACTGTTCTCTTCAGGAAATGAGAATATAGCTGGGACGAGTCGGGGAACGGAGTGATGGATCAGAAGATACTATTAGTAGTCCTCACTATTTTGTTAAATAGTGTGACAATAAATGTAATGATGAATTATTCTGAGAGTGGATATTATCTAGAAGACAGTATTTGTATTGAAACTCACAGCTCTCTTGTTGTATATTAAAGATTATATTTGTATTTTGTACCATGTATTTGGCGACTCAGAATAGGTGATGTATACTTATTTTGGGGGTATCACAGTCGGTATCAAAGCTTAGGGATATGATCCCTGGCTAAGATGTAAGAATAGAACTAGGAGGGGAGAGACGGGAAATTCCTTCGCTAGTATGACCTACCTATGTTTATTTGGTATTTAATCGGTCGGTCAAAGTATAGGGATAATATGTTATATGTTAATTAACCTTTATTTTGTGGCAGTATCTGAAAATGACATCCGAGAATGTTGAGAATAGCAATGGAGCACAGGAGACCGTTGAGTCTCCACAGATCAATAATCAGGATAATGTGCATCAAGAAGGCGATAATTCGCATACAAATAACAACACTAACCAAATGATGAATGATGGAATGTTCAGAGGCTTTGTGACACCACCAAATCCGGGATACCTGACTCCCGAGTTTGGTGTTCACGATCCACAATATAAATAACATTTAACTACCCATAATATATATATAGATAGTATCTTACATAAGTTTTTATCAGAGTTTCATAATACATCACCCAGGTTCTCTAACCTTAACATTACAAACATACTCTTTAGATATACAAAAAGGGTTTACAATACAACATAATAAATATATTCAACATAACTAATTTATAACTACGCCTTTTCCCTTGTTCTGCTTCACAGCACCTCCTGTAAGTCCCTAGCTGAAATGTTTTATTTATAGAAAGGGTGAGCAACTAATTTGCTCCGCAAGTTAAGACATACAATAAATGTATATGAATCAACAATAATATCCTATCTATTTTGATAGTATGAAACCAAAGTTCGGGGAACTTTGAAATAGCTGAACAAATTGTTATTCAATAACAAGGCTTCCCCTTTTCTATGCAACACCATAATTTGATAATGAAAGAGTACAACGCTTTCAAAATTCTACAAGAATCAATTCTACACAATAACAAAGTGGATTAATTTCCAGATTTATACTGAGTGATCACACAAGATCTTTGAACTTATTTTCTCGGGCATCTATCAAAGATTTACTTTGATATATACCAGGAGTATCAGATAACCATAAAGATTAAATCATACCCCTCTGCAAGAACTTGGAGCCGGCCAACTCCTTGTACCCTATATTATGCATAATACTCAAAACGCGCGCAAACGTCGAATTCACGACCCAAAATGTTCACTTTATATAAAAGGTTGTTCTTCTCAGTTTTAGAATCAATATTTTGATTTTACAATAAAATACTGTGATTTCAAATTCTACTTACTTATCGATCTTGCCGAAATAATTGGCATCGATTCTACCAATAACAATTGAATTATTTTCTTGAATTTATCAAGTTCTAACAAATGTTTGTCTAGCCAGAATAATTAGCTAAGACATTTCTCAACACAATTTGACAATGAACATGAATTATCTGTACTGTCAATTCTAACTTCTACAGATTTGAATATTCAACAACAGTAATTCTACGAATGTATATTTCAGAATCAGTAATTCAATTTGAATTATTAAGCATGCACTAACTGCGAATAATCAACAATAACTTCCCTGGATGTGGTGTAATTAGCAATAATTAACCACTATAATAATTGAAGGAAATATAACTCAAGGTTGAGTTAGGAAACTTGCCTTCCACGTTGATTACAGCTACACAATATAATTAACTGCGTTCGTAAGACCTATATTCAACAATGTCGGTCTCACAATTAGTACAAACATTTATAACACATAACACTATATTTTACAGTTAAACTTCTCCTAGGCATATTACCACATAGCCACATTAGTGTTTATAACCTACATAAACACTTATCACGTCTAACTATTTCGGTCTGGTTGGATTTCGGTCCATTCTCGGTGTTCTGGTCACCCTATCCGACAATTAACACATTGATTGTCAATTAAACTTGGTCTCTAAGCTTCAATATTATTTTAGATAAGTCAAATATCGTTTATAATATTTTTCGGAAGCTTTTAATAATTTATAAACACTTATTATAATTTATAATAATTTTTCAAACACTTAAATCATTTTTAAATGATTTAATTATCAAATAATCTTATCATTATTAATATTTAATAATATAAAAATATTAATAACATACATTCCAAAGTATTAAAGTTATTATCAATAACTTAAAATATGTTTAAATCATCAATATTCTACTTAAATGAGTTTTAAAATAATTAAAATTATTTTTAAATCATCACCATTAATAAATAAATATTAATGAAATTATTATCTAAATATTAAAATTCATATTTTATAACCTAAAATATTTTTAAACTATTTTTCTCATTTTTAAATGATTTTTAAATCAATTAAATCATTTTTAATTCCTTTATTTAATATAATAATTAAATAAATCAAATATCATTAATATTAATTTATTAATAAAAATTCTCCAAAAATATTAAAAATTATATTTTATAATTTAAAATATTTTCTAACACTTTATTCTTAATTAAAATGATTTTTAAATCATTTTTATCTTATTTATTTAATTTAATAATCAAATAAATATAATATCCTTAATATTAAATTATTAATGAAAATTCTCCAAAAATATTAAAAGTTACATTTTATAACTCAAAATATTTTTAAATACATTTTTCTTATTTAAAATGATTTTTCATAATATTAAATCATTTTTCTCTAATTTATTTAATAAACTAATTAAATAAATTAAATACCTTTAATACTTAAATAATTATAAATATTAAAGAAAAATATTCCAATTGGTCAAAAATTATTTTTTATAATTTAAAATAATTTTTAAAACTATTTTTGGTAATTTTTATAATTTATTTCTATTTTTTTATTAATTTCCGAAAAAAATCAGAAAATAATTAATTAATCCGTCGTTAATGGCATATAGCGACACTTTCTGTCGCTATAGGTGTTCTTGAGCTTCAAGCCCAGAAAATCACCAGCAGCGAGATGCCTACTTTGACCGAACTTTAATCTGTGTTCTTCTTACTTTCTGGTCTCGTAATTGCTTTCATATTGTAGTATAAATGTGATACTACAACTACATAACAAGTTTCATCACTAAACAACAACAGATCGTAGAGATCTAAGTCTCCAAAGTCTCTGACAAAGCTGTTCTTCACGAAGAACAGATCGAGGTGCCTACTTTGGACCTCTATAACTTGATGATCGTGCAACGATTATACGATCTATCAATTCCAGTGTGTAAACAACATGTAGTACTACAACTACCGATCATAATAACACTAAAACATCAAAACAGGAGCTAGATCTATCAGGTCAAACTTGAACACGGAAGTTAGGCTTAAAATTTCTGGGTTCGTGTTCTTGACAGATTTCGGTCAACGGGTTTTGACCGTCTATAACTTTTTATCTAAAATTTATCTGGCTTACATTCTTTTTGCATCTTAAAGACCACATATTAGTCTACATGTTACAAGCTTTAAACATCAAAAACACTTAACACACACGGCGTTATAAGATCTGACATTTGACAAAAAAACACAATTTTCCAGATTTCCAGATTTTGAAAAACTTTAAATTCGTGCACTTTGATGTTACGGGTTCATGATTTATCAACCCAGATCATCAAGTGACACCTTATTACACATCTTTGAACAATCAATTGCAATTTTTAACAAGGAATAGAATGATTTCAAAATTAGGGTTTATACCTCTTTTGAACTTTGATATTGATCTTGGCTCTCCAATCTGTTTATGGATGATCTATGGATTGTTTCTAGGACTGATCTACAATGGATTTTCGAAGGTTGAGAGAAAATGAGAGTTGGTGAGACCTTGTGTACAAAATGGCTAATTTTTGTGATTTTCTCTCTCTTAAATCTTTATATATAGCTTGTAAAGTTGTTGGATCTGATCAAATTTCGGCTGGAAGCTGATTTGCTGAGATTTTGAGAGCCACAAAGTCAACATAGTTGGTGAACAACTCTTGATTTGGCAAGGTTTTCAAGTTATTACATAAAATATCCATAAAGGGCATTATGGTCATTTCCAATTTTTTTTCTAGAACTTGGATTTGATGAAACCCTTAGGGTTTAGGGTTTGGACAATAAGGTTTAGGGCTTGAACCCTTTTAGGTTTTAAAAATTTCTAGTTCCCATAATTTTCAATTTTAGGGTTTAATTAGAAAAATAAATTTTCTAAAATAAAATTAAGGTTTCTAAAATAGAAATTTAACATACAAGAATATAATTAGAGTTTTCTAAACATATTTAGGTTTAATGAACTCATAGACTTGTCAATTAGGATTAGGGCTTCCTAATTTAGGGTTTAAAATTCCCGGTTTTGAAATTAGGGTTTTTCGACGTACAATTAGGGTTTCTAACAGCACATTAGGGTTTCTAAATTCTGAGATTAGGGTTTCTAATCTCTTATTAGGGTTTATTAATATTAAACCTTATCCGATCAATCATTGATCAAAAATTCTATACCGTTCAAACACATACATAATAATATAATTATTTTAATTACATTTTCTATCGAATCCCGTTCCAAAAATTAGGGTTAGGGTTTCTATTCTCCGTTAAGCACAACTCTACTCTAATTTTATTAGTCAATACATAAATTGACCTTCTCTATATACGTATCACAAAAAAACTTGTCACAAAATTGATAATTAAAATTAATATTAATAAAAAAAATTATTCGTAAATTTTGGATTATTCGAAATCCTGGGTTATCACATTCACCCCTCCTTAAAAGGATTCCATCCTCGGAATCACCGCTTTCTTATATTCTACAATCTTTTAAAGTTGTATCATCAATTTATTTTGATCAACACAATATTAATTTTATTTCAAATTCTAACCTGTGACTTGAGTCTATAAAAGAAAATAGTTCATAGAATTATCTAACTCCTATTATTCGCGTAATGAAATCATTACCTGCTGCCACGTCCTGAGTTACCACATCTTGCGCCGTCATGTTGAATGTACGGGTCGTTGGTCTTCCTGGCTGTGCAGGTCCTCGAATCGTCAAGCTTCCGCCACCGGGTCCCTTGTTGGCGCTTTCCTTTTCAGCATTTCTTTTCGGACAGTTTCGAACAATATGTTCGGTCGATCCGCATCCAAACCAACCTTGAATTTTCTTCGGACTGGGATAATTGGGTGACATATGCCCCTCTTGCCCGCAGTTATAGAAAACTCCCTTCTTCTTCAAGCAAACTCCAGCGTGGTGCTTCCCACAATTCGAACATGGCTCCCTTCCCTTCCTATTATCTTCTATCTTATTACCCGACTGGGTATTCTCATTCCATTTTCTCTTATTCGGATTACTTCCTCCACTACTTCCACCATCATTTGTTTTCTTCTTCTTTTCCTGATGAAATCGAAACACTGCTTCGCTCCCTCCTTCAGCAATTAGCGCTTTCTCCAATAGAGCCGCAAAAGTGTTGATCTGTAGCACAACTACTTTGTTGAATATCCCCGGCTTCAGCCCATTCTCAAATCTTCGCGCTTTTCTTGCTTCTGTGTCTACTTGATGGGGTGCAAATCTTGCCAGTTCGTTGAATTTGGCAGCATATTCATATACCGACATGTTCTCCTGTTTAAGTTCCAAGAACTTAACTTCCATCCGAGCTTGCATACTCGGTGAGAAGTAGTTCTCAAAAAACAACTCCTTGAATCTTGTCCACAACACCACCTCTGTACCAGCTCTCGCTTGGTTCGTCTCCCACCAGTAATTGGCTTCTCCCTTCATCAGATAAGTTGCAAAAGCCGTCTTTTGCTCTTCTGCCACACGTGCAATGATGAATGCTTTCTCCATTTCCTTTACCCAAGTTTGGGCTTCAATCGGATCGGTGGTTCCTTTGAATTCTGGCGGTCCTACCGCTTTAAAATCCTTGAAGTTAGCTAATCTATCAGCTGGCTGTTCTCTCGCTCTTCCTCTTCCTGCGGGAGCTCTATTCTCCATAGCTTCGGCTATCATATTTGCAAAATTTTGCATTGGGTCAACTTGACCTCCTTCGTTATTCACTGAATGTTCTTCTCGTTGGTTTCGATTCTGTCGTCTAGGCGGCATGATCTGATTTAAATAAAAAATCTTATATTAATACTTTTTCTCTATACCAATTCTTAACACAATAAGAATTCAACACATAATTCTCAAGTAATTGCATGTTTATCCAAATAGCACATAGTACATTTAGTACTTCACATATTACTATCCCTTTTTTTTAAAAAATCATATCAGGATTAACAACACAACTTTACACAAAAAGTTGTTATTCTTCATTTTCACATTACTATATCCAGTTCATCAAACTTACCACACTTAGGAGTTCAGTAACTTGCCACAATTATATGAGTGTATGAACTTATCCTAGTCAGACCTTTAATTGGTGTCCATTCGCTGAGGGGTTCAAAACATTTCATATAACTATGAGTCATTAACATACCATAAGTATGAGTTTTAAGAACACACAAATTTATTTTAATCTTATATTCATATAGAAAATAAAGATTTCATTCATACAAACATATCATTACATTTATATTCATGCAAATATTACATAGTACTTTTTTGTACACAACCCATACAACTACAAATAGGTACTATCCCTTTTTTGACAAAAGTCAAGATTCATTACTACAACTTTACACAAAAAGTGGAGTCATACAAAAGTTATCTCCTATCAAAGAAAATATTATTTTCCACACACTTAATCCTTCTTCTTTTTAGGACAATTCTTAACCTTATGACTCGTTCCACCACATGCAAAACATCCTCCTTTCTTTGGTTTAGGACAATTTGGGGATAGATGTCCTTTCTGGCCACAATTATAACACACATTCTGACCCCACATACATTCTCCCAAATGGCTCTTTCCACACTTGCCACATGCTTGCTTCTTCTTCGAGCTTGACTTTTCTAAATTAGGGCTATCGTTGTCCCTCTTCCTTTTCTTCTTGTCCTTCTTGCTGGTCCCTTCCGCCTTCATTCTGTCTACCTGTGCCTTGAGTTCGTTCCTTTCTTCAGTCATTTCGCTTAGCGCTCGTTCTGTCTTCCATAGCTGCTCCAAGAGAAACGCCTTACTCCGGAGTTCTTGAACTTCTGCAACTAGTTGATCTTGTTCTTCAACTGTAGTCTTATTCTTTATTTCTACCATAGCTGGCTCAGACTCTACCTCCTCATCTCCACTCAGATACATCACGGGATAATCGTCATGATCGCTCCCCAGATTAACCATAGGTTCATCTTCTTCCAACTTCTCAACCGATTCGCTTTGTGCTGGCACCCCGGCTACTGGCACCGGTGCAACAGCCGCTAGCATCTCCGCACTCTTTTCACCTTCTTCAGAACTCCTACAATCAGTTTGAACAACTTGATTAGTACTTCATTAGTACAAACTCCTCACACTATATGTCCCCATTTCTCACTATCGTTACACTTCGGCAATCTCTCACTTAGTACTCTAAATGAGTATTCTTTATTTCGCTTAAGGTTATAATCCTAGGTCTTTTCCCACCCCACTTAAGGTTTATAACCTACATCTCCACTACCAGCTGGTGACACCTTGGTCACTACAGCTCTGATACCAACCTGTGACACCCCCAAATCCGGATTACCTGACTCCCGAGTTTGGTGTTCACGATCCACAATATAAATAACATTTAACTACCCATAATATATATATAGATAGTATCTTACATAAGTTTTTATCAGAGTTTCATAATACATCACCCAGGTTCTCTAACCTTAACATTACAAACATACCCTTTAGATATAAAAAAAGGGTTTACAATACAACATAATAAATATATTCAACATAACTAATTTATAACTATGCCTTTTCCCTTGTTCTACTTCACAGCACCTCCTGCAACTTCGTCCCTAGCTGAAATGTTTTATTTATAGCAAGGGTGAGCAACTAATTTGCTCCGCAAGTTAAGACATACAATAAATGTATATGAATCAACAATTATATCCTATCTATTTTGATAGTATGAAACCAAAGTTCGAGGAACTTTGAAATAGCTGAACAAATTGTTATTCAATAACAAGGCTTCTCCTTTTCTATGCAACACCATAATTTGATAATGAAAGAGTACAACGCTTTCAAAATTCTACAAGAATCAATTCTACACAATAACAAAGTGGATTAATTTCCAGATTTATACTGAGTGATCACACAAGATCTTTGAACTTATTTTCTCGGGCATCTATCAAAGATTTACTTTGATATATACCAGGAGTATCAGATAACCATAAAAATTAAATCATACCCCTCTGCAAGTACTTGGAGCCGGCCAACTCCTTGTACCCTATATTATGCATAATACTCAAAACGCGCGCAAAGGTCGAATTCACGACCCAAAATGTTCCCTTTATATAAAAGGTTGTTCTTCTCAGTTTTAGAATCAATATTTTGATTTTACAACGAAATACTGTGATTTCAAATTCTACTTACTTATCGATCTTGCCAAAATAATTGGCATCGATTCTACCAATAACAATTGAATTATTTTCTTGAATTTATCAAGTTCTAACAAATGTTTGTCTAGCCAGAATAATTAGCTAAGACATTTCTCAACACAATTTGACAATGAACAGGAATTATTTGTACTGTCAATTCTAACTTCTACAGATTTGAATATTCAACAACAGTAATTCTACGAATGTATATTTCAGAATCAGTAATTCAATTTGAATTATTAAGCATGCACTAACTGCGAATAATCAACAATAACTTCCCTGGATGTGGTGTAATTAGCAATAATTAACCACTATAATAATTGAAGGAAATATAACTCAAGGTTGAGTTAGGAAACTTGCCTTCCACGTTGATTACAGCTACACAATATAATTAACTGCGTTCGTAAGACCTATATTCAACAATGTCGGTCTCATAATTAGTACAAACATTTATAACACATAACACTGTATTTTACAGTTAAACTTCTCCTAGGCATATTACCACATAGCCACATTAGTGTTTATAACCTACATAAACACTTATCACGTCTAACTATTTCGGTCTGGTTGGATTTCGGTCCATTCTCGGTGTTCTGGTCACCCTATCCGACAATTAACACATTGATTGTCAATTAAACTTGGTCTCTAAAGTTCAATATTATTTTAGATAAGTCAAATATCGTTTATAATATTTTCCGGAAGCTTTTAATAATTTATAAACACTTATTATAATTTATAATAATTTTTCAAACACTTAAATCATTTTTAAATGATTTAATTATCAAATAATCTTATCATTATTAATATTTAATAATATAAAAATATTAATAACATACATTCCAAAATATTAAAGTTATTATTAATAACTTTAAATATGTTTAAATCATCAATATTCTACTTAAATGATTTTTAAAATAATTAAAATTATTTTTAAATCATCACCATTAATAAATAAATATTAATGAAATTATTATCTAAATATTAAAATTCATATTTTATAACCTAAAATATTTTTAAACTATTTTTCTCATTTTTAAATGATTTTTAAATCAATAAAATCATTTTTAATTCCTTTATTTAATATAATAATTAAATAAATCAAATATCATTAATATTAATTTATTAATAAAAATTCTCCAAAAATATTGAAAATTATATTTTATAATTTAAAATATTTTCTAACACTTTATTCTTAATTTAAATGATTTTTAAATCATTTTTATCTTATTTATTTAATTTAATAATCAAATAAATATAATATCCTTAATATTAAATTATTAATGAAAATTCTCCAAAAATATTAAAAGTTACATTTTATAACTCAAAATATTTTTAAATATATTTTTCTTATTTAAAATGATTTTTAATAATATTAAATCATTTTTCTCTAATTTATTTAATAAACTAATTAAATAAATTAAATACCTTTAATACTTAAATAATTATAAATATTAAAGAAAAATATTCCAATTGGTCAAAAATTAATTTTTATAATTTAAAATAATTTTTAAAACTATTTTTGGTAATTTTTATAATTTATTTCTATTTTTTTATTAATTTCCAAAAAAAATCAGAAAATAATTAATTAATCCGTCGCTAATGGCATATAGCGACACTTTCTGTCGCTATAGGTGTTCTTGAGCTTCAAGCCCAGAAAATCACCAGCAGCGAGATGCCTACTTTGACCGAACTTTAATCTGTGTTCTTCTTACTTTCTGGTCTCGTAATTGCTTTCATGTTGTAGTATAAATGTGATACTACAACTACATAACAAGTTTCATCACTAAACAACAACAGATCATAGAGATCTAAGTCTCCAAAGTCTCTGACAAAGCTGTTCTTCACGAAGAACAGATCGAGGTGCCTACTTTGGACCTCTATAACTTGATGATCGTGCAACGATTATACGATCTATCAATTCCAGTGTGTAAACAACATGTAGTACTACAACTACCGATCATAATAACACTAAAACATCAAAACAGGAGCTAGATCTATCCGGTCAAACTTGAACACGGAAGTTAGGCTTAAAATTTCTGGGTTCGTGTTCTTGACAGATTTCGGTCAACGGGTTTTGACCGTCTATAACTTTTTATCTAAAAATTATCTGGCTGACATTCTTTTTGCATCTTAAAGACCACATATTAGTCTACATGTTACAAGCTTTAAACATCAAAAACACTTAACACACACGGCGTTATAAGATCTGACATTTGACAAAAAAACACAATTTTCCAGATTTCCAGATTTTGAAAAACATTAAATTCGTGCACTTTGATGTTACGGGTTCATGATTTATCAACCCAGATCATCAAGTGACACCTTATTACACATCTTTGAACAATCAATTGCAATTTTTAACAAGGAATAGAAGGATTTCAAAATTAGGGTTTATACCTCTTTTGAACTTTGATTTTGATCTTGGCTCTCCAATCTGTTTATGGATGATCTATGGATTGTTTCTAGGACTGATCTACAATGGATTTTCGAAGGTTGAGAGAAAATGAGAGTTGGTGAGACCTTGTGTACAAAATGGCTAATTTTTGTGATTTTCTCTCTCTTAAATCTTTATATATAGCTTGTAAAGTTGTTGGATCGGATCAAATTTCGGCTGGAAGCTGATTTGCTGAGATTTTGAGAGCCACAAAGTTAACATAGTTGGTGAACAACTCTTGATTTGGCAAGGTTTTCAAGTTATTACATAAAATATCCATAAAGGGCATTATGGTCATTTCCAATTTTTTTCTAGAACTTGGATTTGATGAAACCCTTAGGGTTTAGGGTTTGGACAATAAGGTTTAGGGCTTAAACCCTTTTAGGTTTTAAAAATTTCTAGTTCCCACAATTTTCAATTTTAGGGTTTAATTAGAAAAATAAAATTTTTAAAATAAAATTAAGGTTTCTAAAATAGAAATTTAACATACAAGAATATAATTAGAGTTTTCTAAACATATTTAGGTTTAATGAACTCATAGACTTGTCAATTAGGATTAGGGCTTCCTAATTTAGGGTTTAAAATTCCCGGTTTTGAAATTAGGATTTTTCGGCGTACAATTAGGGTTTCTAACAGCACATTAGGGTTTCTAAATTCTGAGATTAGGGTTTCTAATCTCTTATTAGGGTTTATTAATATTAAACCTTATCCGATCAATCATTGATCAAAAATTCTATACCGTTCAAACACATACATAATAATATAATTATTTTAATTATATTTTCTATCGAATCCCGTTCCAAAAATTAGGGTTAGGGTTTCTATTCTCCGTTAAGCACAACTCTACTCTAATTTTATTAGTCAATACATAAATTGACCTTCTCTATATACGTATCACAAAAAAACTTGTCACAAAATTGATAATTAAAATTAATATTAATAAAAAAAAATTATTCGTAAATTTTGGATTATTCGAAATCCTGGGTTATCACATTCACCCCTCCTTAAAAGGATTCCATCCTCGGAATCACCGCTTTCTTATATTCTACAATCTTTTAAAGTTGTATCATCAATTTATTTTGATCAACACAATATTAATTTGATTTCAAATTCTAACCTGTGACTTGAGTCTATAAAAGAAAATAGTTCATAGAATTATCTAACTCCTATTATTCGCGTAATGAAATCATTACCTGCTGCCACGTCCTGAGTTACCACATCTTGCGCCGTCATGTTGAATGTACGGGCCGTTGGTCTTCCTGGCTGTGCAGGTCCTCGAATCGTCAAGCTTCCGCCACCGGGTCCCTTGTTGGCGCTTTCCTTTTCAGCATTTCTTTTCGGACAGTTTCGAACAATATGTTCGGTCGATCCGCATCCAAAGCAACCTTGAATTTTCTTCGGACTGGGACAATTGGGTGACATATGCCCCTCTTGCCCGCAGTTATAGAAAACTCCCTTCTTCTTCAAGCAAACTCCAGCGTGGTGCTTCCCACAATTCGAACATGGCTCCCTTCCCTTCCTATTATCTTCTATCTTATTACCCGACTGGGTATTCTCATTCCATTTTCTCTTATTCAGTTTACTTCCTCCACTACTTCCACCATCATTTGTTTTCTTCTTCTTTTCCTGATGAAATCGAAACACTGCTTCGCTCCCTCCTTCAGCAATTAGCGCTTTCTCCAATAGAGCCGCAAAACTGTTGATCTGTAGCACAACTACTTTGTTGAATATCCCCGGCTTCAGCCCATTCTCGAATCTTCGCGCTTTTCTTGCTTCTGTGTCTACTTGATGGGGTGCAAATCTTGCCAGTTCGTTGAATTTGGCAGCATATTCATATACCGACATGTTCTCCTGTTTAAGTTCCAAGAACTTAACTTCCATCCGAGCTTGCATACTCGGTGAGAAGTAGTTCTCAAAAAACAACTCCTTGAATCTTGTCCACAACACCACCTCTGTACCAGCTCTCGCTTGGTTCGTCTCCCACCAGTAATTGGCTTCTCCCTTCATCAGATAAGTTGCAAAAGCCGTCTTTTGCTCTTCTGCCACACGTGCAATGATGAATGCTTTCTCCATTTCCTTTACCCAAGTTTGGGCTTCAATCGGATCGGTGGTTCCTTTGAATTCTGGCGGTCCTACCGCTTTAAAATCCTTGAAGTTAGCTAATCTATCAGCTGGCTGTTCTCTCGCTCTTCCTCTTCCTGCGGGAGCTCTATTCTCCATAGCTTCGGCTATCATATTTGCAAAATTTTGCATTGGGTCAACTTGACCTCCTTCGTTATTCACTGAATGTTCTTCTCGTTGGTTTCGATTCTGTCGTCTAGGCGGCATGATCTGATTTAAATAAAAAATCTTATATTAATACTTTTTCTCTATACCAATTCTTAACACAATAAGAATTCAACACATAATTCTCAAGTAATTGCATGTTTATCCAAATAGCACATAGTACATTTAGTACTTCACATATTACTATCCCTTTTTTTTAAAAAATCATATCAGGATTAACAACACAACTTTACACAAAAAGTTGTTATTCTCCATTTTCACATTACTATATCCAGTTCATCAAACTTACCACACTTAGGAGTTCAGTAACTTGCCACAATTATATGAGTGTATGAACTTATCCTAGTCAGACCTTTAATTGGTGTCCATTCGCTGAGGGGTTCAAAACATTTCATATAACTATGAGTCATTAACATACCATAAGTATGAGTTTTAAGAACACACAAATTTATTTTAATCTTATATTCATATAGAAAATAAAGATTTCATTCATACAAACATATCATTGCATTTATATTCATGCAAATATTACATAGTACTTTTTAGTACACAACCCATACAACTACAAATAGATACTATCCCTTTTTGACAAAAGTAAAGATTCATTACTACAACTTTACACAAAAAGTGGAGTCATACAAAAGTTATCTCCTATCAAAGAAAATATTATTTTCCACACAATTAATCCTTCTTCTTTTTAGGACAATTCTTAACCTTATGACTCGTTCCACTACATGCAAAACATCCTCCTTTCTTTGGTTTAGGACAATTTGGGGATAGATGTCCTTTCTAGCCACAATTATAACACACATTCTGACCCCACATACATTCTCCCAAATGGCTCTTTCCACACTTGCCACATACTTGCTTCTTCTTCGAGCTTGACTTTTCTAAATTAGGGCTATCGTTGTCCCTCTTCCTTTTCTTCTTGTCCTTCTTGCTGGTCCCTTCCGCCTTCATTCTGTCTACCAGTGCCTTGAGTTCGTTCCTTTCTTCAGTCATTTCGCTTAGCGCTCGTTCTGTCTTCCATAGCTGCTCCAAGAGAAACGCCTTACTCCGGAGTTCTTGAACTTCTGCAACTAGTTGATCTTGTTCTTCAACTGTAGTCTTATTCTTTATTTCTACCATAGCTGGCTCAGACTCTACCTCCTCATCTCCACTCAGATACATCACGGGATAATCGTCATGATCACTCCCCAGATTAACCATAGGTTCATCTTCTTCCAACTTCTCAACCGATTCGCTTTGTGCTGGCACCCCGGCTACTGGCACCGGTGCAACAGCCGCTAGCATCTCCGCACTCTTTTCACCTTCTTCAGAACTCCTACAATCAGTTTGAACAACTTGATTAGTACTTCATTAGTACAAACTCCTCACACTATATGTCCTCATTTCTCACTATCGTTACACTTCGGCAATCTCTCACTTAGTACTCTAAATGAGTATTCTCTATTTCGCTTATGGTTATAATCATAGGTCTTTTCCCACCCCACTTAAGGTTTATAACCTACATCTCCACTACCAGCTGGTGACACCTTGGTCACTACAGCTCTGATACCAACCTGTGACACCCCCAAATCCGGATTACCTGACTCCCGAGTTTGGTGTTCACGATCCACAATATAAATAACATTTAACTACCCATAATATATATATAGATAGTATCTTACATAAGTTTTTATCAGAGTTTCATAATACATCACCCAGGTTCTCTAACCTTAACATTACAAACATACCCTTTAGATATAAAAAAAGGGTTTACAATACAACATAATAAATATATTCAACATAACTAATTTATAACTATGCCTTTTCCCTTGTTCTGCTTCACAGCACCTCCTGCAACTTCGTCCCTAGCTGAAATGTTTTATTTATAGCAAGGGTGAGCAACTAATTTGCTCCGCAAGTTAAGACATACAATAAATGTATATGAATCAACAATAATATCCTATCTATTTTGATAGTATGAAACCAAAGTTCGGGGAACTTTGAAATAGCTGAACAAATTGTTATTCAATAACAAGGCTTCTCCTTTTCTATGCAACACCATAATTTGATAATGAAAGAGTACAACGCTTTCAAAATTCTACATGAATCAATTCTACACAATAACAAAGTGGATTAATTTCCAGATTTATACTGAGTGATCACACAAGATCTTTGAACTTATTTTCTCGGGCATCTATCAAAGATTTACTTTGATATATACCAGGAGTATCAGATAACCATAAAGATTAAATCATACCCCTCTGCAAGTACTTGGAGCCGGCCAACTCCTTGTACCCTATATTATGCATAATACTCAAAACGCGCGCAAAGGTCGAATTCACGACCCAAAATGTTCCCTTTATATAAAAGGTTGTTCTTCTCAGTTTTAGAATCAATATTTTGATTTTACAACGAAATACTGTGATTTCAAATTCTACTTACTTATCGATCTTGCCAAAATAATTGGCATCGATTCTACCAATAACAATTGAATTATTTTCTTGAATTTATCAAGTTCTAACAAATGTTTGTCTAGCCAGAATAATTAGCTAAGACATTTCTCAACACAATTTGACAATGAACAGGAATTATCTGTACTGTCAATTCTAACTTCTACAGATTTGAATATTCAACAACAGTAATTCTACGAATGTATATTTCAGAATCAGTAATTCAATTTAAATTATTAAGCATGCACTAACTGCGAATAATCAACAATAACTTCCCTGGATGTGGTGTAATTAGCAATAATTAACCACTATAATAATTGAAGGAAATATAACTCAAGGTTGAGTTAGGAAACTTGCCTTCCACGTTGATTACAGCTACACAATATAATTAACTGCGTTCGTAAGACCTATATTCAACAATGTCGGTCTCACAATTAGTACAAACATTTATAACACATAACACTGTATTTTACAGTTAAACTTCTCCTAGGCATATTACCACATAGCCACATTAGTGTTTATAACCTACATAAACACTTATCACGTCTAACTATTTCGGTCTGGTTGGATTTCGGTCCATTCTCGGTGTTCTGGTCACCCTATCCGACAATTAACACATTGATTGTCAATTAAACTTGGTCTCTAAGCTTCAATATTATTTTAGATAAGTCAAATATCGTTTATAATATTTTCCGGAAGCTTTTAATAATTTATAAACACTTATTATAATTTATAATAATTTTTCAAACACTTAAATCATTTTTAAATGATTTAATTATCAAATAATCTTATCATTATTAATATTTAATAATATAAAAATATTAATAACATACATTCCAAAATATTAAAGTTATTATTAATTACTTAAAATATGTTTAAATCATCAATATTCTACTTAAATGATTTTTAAAATAATTAAAATTATTTTTAAATCATCACCATTAATAAATAAATATTAATGAAATTATTATCTAAATATTAAAATTCATATTTTATAACCTAAAATATTTTTAAACTATTTTTCTCATTTTTAAATGATTTTTAAATCAATAAAATCATTTTTAATTCCTTTATTTAATATAATAATTAAATAAATCAAATATCATTAATATTAATTTATTAATAAAAATTCTCCAAAAATATTGAAAATTATATTTTATAATTTAAAATATTTTCTAACACTTTATTCTTAATTTAAATGATTTTTAAATCATTTTTATCTTATTTATTTAATTTAATAATCAAATAAATATAATATCCTTAATATTAAATTATTAATGAAAATTCTCCAAAAATATTAAAAGTTACATTTTATAACTCAAAATATTTTTAAATATATTTTTCTTATTTAAAATGATTTTTCATAATATTAAATCATTTTTCTCTAATTTATTTAATAAACTAATTAAATAAATTAAATACCTTTAATACTTAAATAATTATAAATATTAAAGAAAAATATTCCAATTGGTCAAAAATTAATTTTTATAATTTAAAATAATTTTTAAAACTATTTTTGGTAATTTTTATAATTTATTTCTATTTTTTTATTAATTTCCAAAAAAAATCAGAAAATAATTAATTAATCCGTCGCTAATGGCATATAGCGACACTTTCTGTCGCTATAGGTGTTCTTGAGCTTCAAGCCCAGAAAATCACCAGCAGCGAGATGCCTACTTTGACCGAACTTTAATTTGTGTTCTTCTTACTTTCTGGTCTCGTAATTGCTTTCATAATGTAGTATAAATGTGATACTACAACTACATAACAAGTTTCATCACTAAACAACAACAGATCATAGAGATCTAAGTCTCCAAAGTCTCTGACAAAGCTGTTCTTCACGAAGAACAGATCGAGGTGCCTACTTTGGACCTCTATAACTTGATGATCGTGCAACGATTATACGATCTATCAATTCCAGTGTGTAAAAAACATGTAGTACTACAACTACCGATCATAATAACACTAAAACATCAAAACAGGAGCTAGATCTATCCGGTCAAACTTGAACACGGAAGTTAGGCTTAAAATTTCTGGGTTCGTGTTCTTGACAAATTTCGGTCAACGGGTTTTGACCGTCTATAACTTTTTCTCTACAAATGATATGGCTTACATTCTTTTTGCATATTAAAGACCACATACTAGGCTACATGTTACAAGCTTTAAACATCAAAAAAACGTAACACACACGGCGTTATAAGATCTGACATTTGACAAAAAAACACAATTTTCCAGATTTCCAGATTTTGAAAAACTTTAAATTCGTGCACTTTGATGTTATGGGTTCATGATTTATCAACCCAGATCATCAAGTGACACCTTATTACACATCTTTGAACAATCAATTGCAATTTTTAACAAGGAATTGAAGGATTTCAAAATTAGGGTTTATACCTCTTTTGAACTTTGATTTTGATCTTGGCTCTCCAATCTGTTTATGGATGATCTATGGACTGTTTCTAGGACTGATCTACAATGGATTTTCGAAGGTTGAGAGAAAATGAGAGTTGGTGAGACCTTGTGTACAAAATGGCTAATTTTTGTGATTTTCTCTCTCTTAAATCTTTATATATAGCTTGTAAAGTTGTTGGATCTGATCAAATTTCGGCTGGAAGCTGATTTGCTGAGATTTTGAGAGCCACAAAGTCAACATAGTTGGTGAATAACTCTTGATTTGGCAAGATTTTCAAGTTATTACATAAAATATCCATAAAGGGCATTATGGTCATTTCCAATTTTTTTCTAGAACTTGGATTTGATGAAACCCTTAGGGTTTAAGGTTTGGACAATAAGGTTTAGGACTTGAACCCTTTTAGGTTTTAAAAATTTCTAGTTCCCACAATTTTCAATTTTAGGGTTTAATTAGAAAAATAAATTTTCTAAAATAAAATTAAGGTTTCTAAAATAGAAATTTAACATACAAGAATATAATTAGAGTTTTCAAATCATATTTAGGTTTAGTGAACTCATAGACTTGTCAATTAGGATTAGGGCTTCCTAATTTAGGGTTTAAAATTCCCGGTTTTGAAATTAGGGTTTTTCGGGGTACAATTAGGGTTTCTAACAGCACATTAGGGTTTCTAAATTCTGAGATTAGGGTTTCTAATCTCTTATTAGGGTTTATTAATATTAAACCTTATCCGATTAATCATTGATCAAAATTTCTATACCGTTCAAACACATACATAATAATATAATTATTTTAATTACATTTTCTATCGAATCCCGTTCCAAAAATTAGGGTTAGGGTTTCTATTCTCCGTTAAGCACAACTCTACTCTAATTTTATTAGTCAATACATAAATTGACCTTCTCTATATACGTATCACAAAAAAACTTGTCACAAAATTGATAATTAAAATTAATATTAATAAAAAAAAATTATTCGTAAATTTTGGATTATTCGAAATCCTGGGTTATCACAGGCTTTATGCAATTCATGCAACAGCAGGAAAGAGCGACTCCTGTCCAAAATATCGGTGGAAACACTGGAAACTCTCGGATGGTCACCGCTAAACATTTCAAGGAACTGTGACCACCGGAGTTTATTGGAGAGCCAAAACCACTTAAGGCGGAATCATGGATAAAGCAGATCACCAAGATATTTGGTGTCTTGGGATGCTCCGAGGAGCACAAGGTTCCCTTTGCCGCATTTATGTTGCGAGGAGAGACAGATTACTGGTGAGAATCGGTAAAGCGTACTCAACTTACCTCACTGAAGATGTCTTGGGAGAAGTTCAAAGAACTATTCAACGACAAGTACTTTCCCGAAAGTATTTGTCACATAAAAGAGGTAGAGTTCATCAATTTGGATCAGAATAATATGGCCGTGTCGCAGTACGAAGCAAAGTTTGCCGAGTTATCTCGGTTTGCGTCCCACTTGGTGGATAATGAAGAGAGAATGATGCAAATGTTTTTAAGAGGTTTAAAGCCGGAGATACATCAACATCTTATTTCTCATAAACTATGTTTGTATTCAGATGTTGTAAATAAGGCTTAGTTAGTAGACCGCGATAATGAGTCAACGCAACCAAAAGAGAGCAGCCGGCAAAATAATAATACCAATGAGAGCAGTCATCGAAGCGGTGACAACAAGCGTGGAGGGAATCAACAGGCTAGAAGTGGTAACCACTTCGGTGGTAATCAGGGCCAAAACAATAAGAATTAACATTTCAAGAAGAGGAGATTCAACAATGATGGAAGGACGTCAGCACCAGCACCCGTTGTTAAGGAAAGAGAACGACCACCTATCATATGTTTCAATTGCGGAGGGGAGGCACACATCAGTCCAAAACGTTCGATGCCGTCCAAATCATGTTATAATTGTGGAAGAGAAGGTCACTTAGCCCAATTTTGTCGTTCACTGAAGATAAGTTCAGCCAGGATGGAGGCACCAAAGGCCGTCTCAGAAAAGTCAAAGCCGGTAGTGCAATGGAGAGCATTTGTTGTGACCTCCCAGAAAGTAAGGAACCCGAATGATGTCATCACGAATAAGCTTATCATAAACTCTAGCGAAGTCTATACTTTATTTGATACCGGTTCTGCCGATTCTTTTATTTCTCTTACTTGTGCTCAACGATTAAATTTGACTCCGGAGAAATTAGACTTTGACTTATCTGTGGAAACTCCGTTGGGAGAAACTTTCATTACATTCACTGTTTATAAGTCTTGTTTGGTGCAAATTGGTACCCTCACATTACCGGTCGATCTTATTTCATTGAAAATACTTGCATTTGATGTGATTCTAAGGATTGATTGGTTAACTACTCATCATGCAAAATTGATTGTTTTCGTAAGGTTATTAGCTTTTATATTCCTAACCAACCTATTATGCGAATTCAAGTAACCAAACCATTAAAATCAATCACTGTCATCTCAAGCCATAAAGCTATTCATTTATTGAAAAACGGATGTCAAGCTTTCTTAGCTCATATCACGGATCTAAACAAAAATACGTCAGTTTTGAATAATATTTCTATTGTTAATGAATTTCCTGACGTATTCCCTGAAGAACTTCCTGGTTTATCCCCATAGCGTGAAATTGAATTTTGTATCAACCTTAAACCCGGTACATAACCCATTTCCAAAGCCCCATATCGAATGGCACCTATTGAACTATAGCAGTTAAAGACTCAACTACAGGAATTGTTAGACATTGGATTTATTTGTCCTAGTACTTCTCCTTGGGGTGCTTCTGTTCTATTCGTGAAGAAGAAAGATGGGAGTATGCGACTTTGTATTGATTATCGGGAGTTAAATCATGTCACCATCAAAAATAGGTACCCATTGCCACGTATTGATAACCTGTTTGACCAGTTACAAAGAGCCAAATTCTTTTCAAAGATTGATCTTCGTTCTGGATATCACCAATTGAAGATTAGAATCGATGACATTGCACAGACGACTTTCAGAACTCGGTACGGGCATTATGAATTCCTAGTCATGTCCTTTGGATTGACTAAGGCTCCTGCTGCCTTCATGGATATGATGAACCGAGTATTCAAGGAATATTTAGATTACTTTGTGGTCGTTTTTATTGATGACATCCTTATTTATTCCAAAAGTCATGAAGATCATGAGCAACACTTGAGGCTGATACTCCAAAAGCTTCATGAATACAAGCTTTATGCCAAGTTGAAGAAATGCGAGTTCTGGCTTGAGGAAGTACCATTCCTTGGGCACGTGGTATCAAGTCATGGAATATCTGTTGATCCATCAAATATTGAAGCTATTAAAGGTTGGGAGCAACCTAAATCAGTAAACGAAGTACGTAGCTTTCTCGGCTTAGCTGGTTATTAACGGAGATTCGTAGAAGGGTTTTCTCGAATCGCTACTCCATTAACTCAGCTGACTCGGAAAGATACAAAGTTCGGTTAGAGCGAGGAATATGAGAAGAGTTTTCAAGAACTCAAGAGGAGACTCATTTCAGCACCTGTTCTGACAATACCATCTGGTTCGGAGGGATTTGTCATCTACAGTGATGCTTCGGGCAAAGGGTTAGGATGTGTTCTCATGCAATATGGGAAAGTCATAGCCTATGCCTCACGACAACTCAAAGAATATGAGAGGAATTATCCTACTAATAATCTAGAGTTGGCAGCTGTTGTCTTTGCACTAAAGATTTGGAGGCATTACTTGTATAAGGAGAAAGTGGAGATCTTTACGGGTCATAAAAGCCTCAAATATTTCTTCACTCAAAAGGAACTCAACATGCGACAACGACGTTGGCTTGAACTATTGAAAGATTATGATCATACCATCCAATACCATCCTGGAAAAACGAACGTGGTATCTGATGCATTGAGTAAAAGATCATATGCAAGTCTGAATGCGATATTGTCAACGCAAAGGCCCATTTTATGTGACTTGAAAAGGATGGAGATAGAGTTAAAGACTCCAGGGACCCAGGTGATGATGGCGAATATACGAGTAGAACCGACTTTAATTGATAAAGTTAAAACTGCTCAAGATACAGACCTGGAGCTAATGCGTATGAGGAAGAAAGTGCAAGAAGGTTCTATGCCGGAAGCAAGAATCGATGAAGAAGGAATACTTCGAGTCAACTCTAGACTTTGTGTGCCTAACGACCCTGATTTAAAGTATAAAATCATGATGGAGGTGCACAACACACCATTTGCAATCCATCCTGGGAGTACCAAAATGTATCATGATCTTCGACATACATTTTGGTGGAGCAATATGAAGATAGAGATAACGTTGTTTATCTTAAAATGTCTAACTTGTCAACGAGTTAAAGCGAAGCATCAAGTACCAAAAGGTCCATTGCAAACACTTGAAATTTCAGAATGGAAGTGGGAGCACATTATTATGGATTTCGTTACCAGTCTTCTCAAAGTTTCTCAAGGCATTGATGAGATTTGGGTCATTGTTGATAGATTGACCAAGTCTACTCATTTCTTACCAATACGAGAGACTTATACATTTAAACGTCTTGCTCGTATGTACATAAACGAGATTGTAAGACTGCATGGTATACTAGTATCCATAGTCTCTGATCGAGACCCAAGATTCACTTCACGATTTTGGGTTAGTTTGCAAAAAGCTATGGGCACGGATTTACGATTTAGTTCAGCATATCACCCTCAGACGGACGGATAATCAGAGAGGACTATTCAAACTCTTGAAGATTTATTAAGACTCTGTGTCCTTGACTTCAAAGGAAGTTGGGACAAGTTCTTACCATTGGTGGAGTTTTTCTACAACAACAAATATCAAGCAAGTATTGGCATGGCTCCATTTGAGGCGTTGTATGGAAGAAAGTATCGTTCTCTAGTATGCTGGGATGAGGTGGGTGAAGCAACGTTGTTGGGACCGGAGTTGATACGTATGACTACGGAAAAGATTCAAACTATCCTACAACGTATAAAAACCTCACAAGATCGACAAAAGAGTTATGTTGATCTTCATCGAAAGGACGTGGAATTCGATATAAGAGATCATGTGTTGTTACGTGTTGCTCTATAGAAAGGAGTTACGATATTTGGAAAGAGAGGAAAGCTCAATCCTCGATTCATCGGCCCATTTTTAATCCTCGATCGAGTAGGAACCGTGGCTTATAGACTCTCTTTACCGCCAAGTATGTCTCGTGTTCATAACATTTTTCACATATTCATGTTACGTAAATATGTGGAAGACTCGAACCACATTATTGAGTTAGAACCGGACGAAATAGAGAAAGATTTAACTTATGAAGAGGTTCATGTTCAAATCTTGGATAAGAAGAAACATATTCTACGCTCCAAGGTTATTCCTCAAGTCAAAGTTTTGTGGAGAAACCACGATGTTGAGGAAATGACCTGAGAGTTAGAATCTAAAATGAAATTAAGGTATCCTCACCTCTTCGTCATACCAGGTATGTACCCTAATTTTGAAGGCGAAATTTCATAAGAAGGGAAGATTGTAAGACCCCAATTTTTAGAAATAAAAATGAATTTTCTATAAATATCATTTTTAAATATTATGGAATAAATTTGATATAATGTTATAGTTGTGGGCAATATTTATAAATTTCTCAAAGTACGCAAGTTGTTATATACTATTCATTTGGTCGGGGAATATTCGTTTTAACAGGGAATATTCGTACGACGGCACAATCATTGGTGGACCCCACAACGGAATTATTGTCAAATTGATAAAACGACAAAAATATCTTTTTATGAAAATAACGGTGGAAGTTTTACCATTAACTGTTGAAAAACCCGGTGTTAAAAGTATAGTAATATGCGTGGTTGCATAGTAGCACACGGTATTGATTATTGATGCTTACGTGAGAAGTCACTCAGTTTTGTTCAATTATTGCTACAGTATTTGTTGAATTTATGGACCCCCCATTTACCCATCTTTCAAAATAATCGGTAGAAAGTTATTCATTATATATATATATATATATAAGTAATATATTTATAATATATATATATATAGGATTCATGAGAATCCTGTGGATTCATGGAAAATGGGGGGGGGGGGGGGTTATACACGGGATATGTATATATAATATATACACTTATTATATATATATATATATATATATATATATATATATATATATATATATATATATATATATGATTAAGTGGAGTGAATAGATGTAATTCACGGGTAATCATCCCGTGACATTTTTTTAGCCATGTGATTTATATAATATATAATATATATATATATATTATATTTAAAAGATTTTTTTTATTAGAATATTTTATTAAATCAATCTGGACCGTCCGTTTAAAAGTAAATCAATCTGGACCGTTCATGAATTAGTTACTATGCAGTCCATTCTTCTATAAATAGAAGCTCATTCCTTCATTATTTCTTACTAATTCACTAAAACTCTAGAGAGAGAAATTATAGAAAAACTATAGAAAAGTATTCTGCTACTTTCCTACTCTTATATCAAGTTTCTTTTACGGTAAGGGGTATTATTTCTTTTGTATTCATGAAGAAAACTTTTGTTATTCCATTATTTATTATTCTGTTGGAATAACCTGTATACGCAGGCTACCCTATACTTGGTGAAATTCTTCTGTTATTCCATTCGTTATTATTCTGTTGGAATATCGTATCTGTGCATTTTATGCCGGACCTGATTTCGTCTTTATTATTTTGTCTGAATAACATGTCTGTGCGTTTTACGTTGGACCTGATTCCACCTTTATTATTATGTTGGAATATGTTGTTTGTGCGTTTTACGCCGGACCTGGTTCCGTTAATTATTATTCTGTTGGAATAACCTGCATGTGCGGTCTATCGCATGCCTGGTGATTTCTTTTGTTATTCCATTCCTTATTATATACTCAGTTGGTTAAAGTTTTGACTTCTATACTCCATGAAATTAGTGGAATATTCTTAATATTTGCACTTCATCTAGTATCTTTTCATAGAAATATTCTTCTGAGCATTCTTGAATTTTACTGCACAAAGCAGTATCATGTTGACAATTTGGACGTTATTAGTTCCTGAATAAATTAATTCTTGAACTTGTTTTATTTAATTCTTATACCATTGTCATCATCCTCATGTTTATATTTTTTTGAAAGTCATGTATGGCCTGTAGTGCATAGGACTTGGTATGATTATGACAAGGGATTATTCGGTGTAATCATGACCGTAATGTTATAAATGATGTGGTAAAAATCCTCATTGGCTCGTAGTGCATTAATGGACCGTTGTTGGCATGATCATGACCATTAATGAATACACGAATGTCCTTTTGCCCGTAGTGCATCGATAATTTGTGGTTGTGATACTAAAGAATATCCTTGGTCGTAGTGCAAGGGTTATTCGATGATGTGTATTATTTATTAAGCTGAGTCTCAGCGATAACAGTGATGAAAAATCTTTTAAATCATAAAAGATAGTAGATTTTATTCTCTACTTGACTCTTTTAATGGATTGCTTGTTCCGCTGCAGTTAAACTTGATATTTGTTATATTGTATCAGTTTAACACTGTTTAAGGCTAATGATAATTTATTCTGCATTATCTTAGTCATAATATTTCTTACTAGGCTAGTTGAGCTCACCCTTTCTTTCACTGTTCTCTTCAGGAAATAAGAATATAGCTGGGACGAGTCGGGGAACGGAATGATGGATCAAATGATAGTATTAGTAGTCTTCACTATTCTATTAAATAGTGTGACAATAAATGTAATGAGGACTTATTCTGAGAGTGAATATTGTCTAGAAGATAATATTTGTATTGAAACTCACAGCTCTCTTGTTGTATATTAAAGATTGTATTTGTATTTTGTACTAGTATTTGGCGACTCAGAATAGGTGATGTATACCTATTTTGGGGGCGTCACAAAGGTTAACACTTGAAATTTCTGATATTTATCTAGTAGCATAAGACTTGTACTAAATTAACAAGTTTAGCTAGAAATGGGTGTTATTTTGGAAGTGGGTGTTAACATGTCTAATAGATATTGTGATTGCACTAAATGTGTAGGATATTGGAGTACGTGAATTGTAATTGTATAGCTTATGCAAGAGGTAAGTTTCCTAACCTTTGCTACTTTATTATTCAGTAAGGTTACTTTTCACTATTACGTTATACTTATGCAAATTCTTCAACTCTAACCTCTTGTTTAACGATTTATTGTCATTCGAATTCTTTAACTCTCATTTATTGTTGAAGCATGTTAGTTAATCTTTATTTCTTTATTCTTACGTTATACTTATGCAAATTCTCCAACTTTAACCTCTTGTTTAACGATTTATTGTCATGCGAATTCTTTAACTCTCATTTATTGTTGAAACAAGTTAGTTAATCTTTATTTCTTTATTCCAAACGAGATTACTTTGGTTATTCAAAGTCTGCAATGTTGTTGTATGAAATGTGTTTATTCAGCTTCTAATAACCGTTGTTTAATCTTCGTTCTCCAATGTCATTGTACTATCTTACATTGTTGTACCAAACTCTAAGTTGTCTAGCGATTCTTTACCAACTCAACTAATCCTTAGTTGATGAATGTTCTAAATTTTAAATTTTCCTTGAAGTCAACCCAAACCAAACTTCCTTTGGTTTGCATATGTACTCACACAAATTTTGAAAGCATGTTGTCGATGATAAAATTTGTTCAATTTAGAAATTTTTAATACTCTACTTATTATTGATTCATCGATATACCTTGTTCATGAAGATATTATAATCAAACTCTTGAATAGTTATTTGTTTCTATCTGATTCAACCAGTACTTGGTTGATGAGCATTCTAAAGATCTTGAATTCCTTAGAAGCTAATTCCCAACTAAACTTCATTTGGATCGGAACCTGATGATCTAAGATGAAATGAACAACCCTATTATTAGGGGATTATTTTAGAAATACGCAATAGCGTTAAAATATTTGCGCAATACATAGTAAAAGGGCTGATCACCTGGAGTACGGAATGATGATCCATATAGACGTTTAGATTGTTAAAGGTTACAGTAGAAACACATGTTAACTGTGACAACCCGAGAATTATGAATTTTTTTTAAAATTTTAATTAATTGATTTAAGGTTCAAAATTAGAACCTAGACATAAAATTAGTGTATGCGTTTGATATTTTTAAGATAGAATTTTGAGGATTTCAAAATTCTGTGAAGGATTTAGGTGAATTGTTCAGGATTAAGGAAATACGTGAAAATATTCTATGTATATGGTTGTATATGTGTACAGTATGTGGTTAAGGGCTGACCAGATAAACGATATCTGTAACAAACCCTAAGTATATATTAAGAACGACAATGTTTGGTTAGAAAACTCTAGCGTTTAACAAGAAACCCTAAAACAGGTTCTGGAAACCCTAATTTCAGTTTCGAGAAATTTAAAACCCTAATTCGGGAATTTAAAACCATAATCTGGTCCGTGTGGCCACGGATCGCACATTTCTGGGCGGAGCCATGTCTTAGGCCGAGCCTGTGCGCAAAGCCTGGTCCGGGGTGGGGAGACTTAGTCCGACTGCGGTTGGAAAACTCCACATTAACAAAAAAAGTGTTAATTTAATACTTTTAATGTTAATTAGGAACCTTAATCCTAATTTTTGAGTTAATAGTAATTAGAAAACCCTAATCTAATTAGGAAATCTAATTTCGGGATTAGAAATATTATTTTTCTAATTAGAAACCCTAATTTGTGGATTATAAACCCTAATGATCAATATTGACCATAATTGCTAAATTAACAATTTTAATTAGGAAATACTAATCCTAATTAGCAAGATTTAATTTGTGATTAAGAAATTTTAATATAATTAGAAAATCCTAATTATAATTTAGAAATATTAAATTTCTATTTTTAAAACCTAAATTAGAAATTTTAGAAAATTAAATTGCAAACCCTAAGGGTTTCAAACCCTAACTGTGATGCCCCCAAAATAGGTATACATCACCTATTCTGAGTCGTCAAATACATTGTACAGAATATAAATACAACTTAATTATACAACTCTCGTGTAAAGTACGACAAAACATAAGCTGTGAGTTTTAATACAAATATTGTCGTCTAGACAATATACAAACTCAAATTCAATATTATTACATTTATTTTCCACTATTTCACTGAATAGTGAGGACTACTAATGCTATCATCTGGTCCGTCACTCCATTCCACGACTAGTCCCTACTACATTCTCATTTCCTGCAGAGAACAATAAAAGTAAAAGGGTGAGCTCAACTAGTCCAGTAGGAAATATTATGACTAAGATAATGCAGAAAATATTATTGTTAGCCTTCAATAGTGTTAAACTGATATTATATAACAACCATCAAGTTTAACTACAGCGGAACAAGCAATCCATTAAAAGAGTCAAGTATAGAATAAAATCTACTATCTTTTATGATTTAGAAGGTTTTTCATCACTTTTATCGCTGGGACTCAGCTTAATAAATAATCCACATCACTGAATCACCCCTGCACTACGACCAAGGATATTCTTTAGTATCACGACCACAATTATCCATGCACTACAGGCCAATAATATTTGTGTATTCATTAATGGTCATGATCCTGCCAACAATTGTCCATCAATGCTCTGCGGGCCAATGAGGACTTTTTCCACATCATTTGTAACATTACGGTCATGATTACACCGAATAATCCCTGGTCATAATCATACCAAGTCCATCTATGCACTATAGTCCACAGATGACTTTCAACAAAATATAAACATGAGGATGATGACAATGATATAAGAATTCAATAAAACAAGTTCAAGAATTAATTTATCCAGGAACTAATAGCATCCAAATTGTCAACATGATACTGTTTTGTAGAGTAAAATTTAAGAATGCTCAGAATAATATTTCCATGAAAAGATACTCAATAAAGCGCAAATATCAAGGATATTCCACTAATTTCATAGAGTATAGAAGTCAAAACTTTAACCAACTAAGTATAATAAGGAATGGAATAAGAAAAGAAATCACCAGGAATGTGATAGACCACACAGGCAGGTTATTCTAACAGAATAATAAATAACGGAATCAGGTCCGGCGTAAAACGCACAGACAGGATATTCCAACAAAATAATAAAGACGGAATCAGGTCCGGCGTAAAATGCACAGACAGGATATTCCAACATAATAATAAAGACGGAATCAGGTCCCGCGTAAAACGCACAGACAGGAAATTCCAGCAGAATAATAAAGACAGAATCAGGTCCGGCGTAAAACGCACAGACAAGATATTCCAATAGAATAATAAAGACGGAACCAGGTCCGGCGTAGAATGCACAGACATGATGTTCCAACAGAATGATAAAGAATAGAACAACAGAAGAATTTCACCAAGTATAGGGTAGCCCGCGTATACAGGTTATTTCAACAGAATAATAAAGAATGGAATAACATAACTTCTCTTCATAGATCAGAAAGAAATAATACTCCCTACCTTAGAAAAACTGGATACTTGAATAGTGAGGTAGCAGACTTCTCTTCTTCTTTCTATAATTTCTCTCTATAATAATCGCTCTAAAACTTTTGTGAATTGATGAGAAATGAAGGAAGAATGAGCTTCTATTTATAGAAAAATATAGTTTCGATAATTGCACATTTTGGGGCTCGAAAAATTACAGTACTAGTTGAATCAATAAAGTTCACTAGTCTAATAAGGTTCAACAATAATGATATTCAATTCGAATAATAATCTCAAGAAGTATACAATAGAACAATTATTGTATAACTGAATCATGCTTTGAAAAGATGATAAATCTTTAATATAACATTTGAACTTGAATAATAGCAATGATAATTTACTCGGGGTAATTAATAAACTTGAATAATAATGACAAGTAGGGTTAGAAAACTTGCCTCGTGCGTAGATTACACTTTAACTAAGCACGTTCTTTGAATTTAATCCTACATACCATTCACATTCACAATACCAGTTAATTATAACTTAACTAATCATAAATGATTATTCTTTTTGTTTAAACTTAAGTTATTAACTATACATAGTTAATTTACTACTTTGTCACATAATTTACACATCATGATTAACAAGCTAATTATGTATTCAATAACTCAATCCACATGTAATTATGTTATTTACATGTTAAACAACTATTTTAATATCTCATTATAATTCTAACATGTTTACATGTTCATTAAATTAATTTACTAACACATTGTTAGACTTAAACATTTAAAAAAATTACATTTCTGAACTTTCTAGAGAGTGGCGCTGCGGCGCCACTTTTGTACTGATTCTCGGCGCTGCGGCGCGGCCCGCGCTACGGCCTGGTAAATGGTGTTGCGATGTGGCTCGCGCTGCGGTACGACTCTTATGCCCGTAGCCTACGCTACGGCGCGGCGTACCAGACACAGAAATGGCAGTTCGCAAAAAATCGCAGAACATGCCAATTTCTTCCAATTTCTTATTTCCTACTCGTAATTAGACATACCCACATGATATAATTCGTATACAAACATTACTCAACATCTAAAGACTGATTTTAACCAATTAAAACATATAATTACTGAATTAAAATATGCAATTTGTACTGTTCTTTGTGTTCTTGAAGATTTTGAACAAAAAAACATAAAATTTAACATTACAGATTCGTTATAACACCAAATCCGTTCATTTAAGGTTTACACTCTTCGTATCAACATGCATAATAATAAACGAGTGTAAAATTTAGAGATAATATACGATCAATACATGAAATATCACCTATAAAGCCATATGGCCAAAACCCAAACTCTGTAAATTTATGAAATAGCAAGTCATCATTTACTGAAACTTATGATATGGAATCATATAAAATATGTTATGCTACTCGAATTTTTACATATATTCCTAACTCAATTTCCCAATTTACAGAAATTCCACAGAACTTGATTGAAAGCCATTTTCATAAAAACTAAATGACGTAAAAGTACAATTTGGGTTGGAGAGAATTACTCACAGATTAGTGCAGATAGGAGTGATTAAACTTTCTCAATCAATCAAACAACTCACAATTCTATCAATTTCTTAATTCTCTCTCTCTGTGATAATTCTCTAGACTTAGCAATAATGGAATGAATAAAGAAGAAGACGTCGCATATAATAATTAAACTGACGTAGTTGTGGTCAGTTAACCAATTCGTGGTTAACTGCCCTCAACCACTACTAAGGCCTTGTTTGGCTATTCAATATAATTCATTCTCATTTAATTTGATAAACTTCTTATACTATAGTTTAATTAATGCCACTCTCCCTATAAAATAACTCCAATATTTTATTTAATATATTTTAAATAAAATATAATAATTTCTCAGAAATTCACATAGTCCTATAAATAATTTTCTCATTAATAAATAATGTTAAATTATTAATTTTCTAATTAATAATTAAATAACATCATGCTTAATTAAATATTTCTTTTAATACAATAAGCTCACATAAAGACATACTTCGAATAATAATTATTCTCTATATTATTTTAATAAATGTAACATATATAATTAAATTAATCTACCACAATTGCATCAATTAATTATTTTATCTAATAATTAAATCATCGAAAATATTTATTTAATCCAATAAATATTAAAATTAATTACAAAATTCTCGTTCGTCACATCTTCCCCCCCCCCTTAAAAGGATTCTGTCCCCAGAATCACGACTCAATAAATTCAACCCCGTTACATTCTCCCCCCCCCCTTACATAGATTCTGTCCCCAGAATCGCTTACACATAATTAAGTAAATAAATGAGGGTAATTCTTCATCATATTCTTTTCGAGTTCCCACGTAGATTCTTCAGCATTGTGGTTCCTCCAAATTACCTTAACAGAAGGTATAACTTTATTTCTTAGAACTTGTTCTTTTCGGTCGACAATTTGGACAGGAATTTCTTCGTAAGATAAGTCTTTCTCAAAATGCAAGGGTTCGTATTCAATTACATGTTTGTAATCGGCTTTGAATGGTCTTAATACAGAAACGTGGAAAACGTTGTGGACATTCTCGAGTGCTGGAGGTAAGGCTACCTCGTACGCAACTTCTCCGATTTTTCTCAGTACTTCAAAGGGTCCAATGAATCTTGGGCTGAATTTTCCTTTGTTTTCGAATCTGATCTTCCCCTTCCAGGGAGAGACCTTCAAGAAAACATAACTACCCGATTTAAACTCGATATTTTTACGATGTGGATCAGCGTATTTCTTCCGTCGATCTTGAGCCGCTACTAGTCGTGCTCGGATCACTTTGACTATTTCTGCCATTTGTTGTACTAATTTTAGCCCTAGCAATTGTCTTTCACCAACTTCATCCCAATAAAGTGGAGTTCTGCACTTTCTGCCGTATAACGCTTCGTAAGGCGGCATGCCAATACTAGTGTGGTAACTGTTGTTGTAGCCGAACTCTACTAACGGCAGGTGATCATCCCAATTTCCTTTTAAGTCCATCACACAGGCTCTTAGCATATCTTCTAACGTTTGAATAGTTCGTTCGCTTTGTCCGTCTATTTCAAGGTGATAAGTTGTACTTATTCGCAATTGTGTACCCATGCATTCCTGAAGATGTTTCCAGAAATTTAATGTAAAGCGCGGATCCCTATCTGAAACAATTGACAAAGTCACTCCATGCCTAAAAACAATCTCTTTTACGTATAGCCGCGCCAACTGATCTAAGTTAAATCTTATTTTGATAGGAAGAAAGTGGGCAGATTTCGTCAATCGGTCAACGATAACCCATACTGCGTCGTAGCCTTTCTGAGTCATCGAAAGGCCAACCAAGAAGTCCATTGTGCTATATTCCCATTTCCATTCTTGGATCTCTAACGGTTGTAGTAATCCACTCGGTCTCTGATGTTCCGCTTTCACTTTCTGATAGATCAAACACTTGGCAACACATTCTGCAACATCTCATTTCAAATTCGGCCACCAAAAATGTTGTCGAAGATCTTGGTACATTTTGGTACTACAAGGGTGAATTAAATATTGTGAACTATGAGCCTCGCTCAAAATGTCTTCCTTAATTTCTTGTACTGGCGGTACCCAAATTCTACTCTAAAATCTCAGTATTCATTCCTTATCCATCTTAAATCTCGGTTCAGTTCCTTTAGATATCTTCTTTGTCACCTTTTTATATTCTTCGTCCTGAAGCTGAGCCTCCTTAACTTTATCCAGTAGGGTTGTACCAGATTTCATCTAAAATAGCTGCTCATCAATTTCTATAGGATACTTCACCTCTAACTTGTAGGGCTTCGGCACAGAAACGCACAGCGGAAATTAAAATTTTAAAGCAATTTCCGAAACCCTAAAACAGGATCCATGCGAAAAGCAATTAATTCAGAGGGTAGAAATTTTACCGATTAGATTTGCTAGAACCGATCCGGTCGAATCTCCAATGCAATTCAAGCAGACTGCGTCTCTACGGTATCCACACGAACGCTCTGCACGAATCGTCCTACGATCTGCAGAAAAGGGAGTATGGTACTAGCCACCAAGGATGGATTTTCAGAACTTTTCTCTCTAGCTTCTCTCTCAAGAGCGGCTAGGGTTTGGTTATGAAATGAGATGTTTTTTTTTTCAAAGTTGAGGCTACATATCATATATATAGCAAAATAAAAACCACTATTCAAATCCCTAATTTGTAAAATCCGAATTTATATATATATATATATATCTTAATTAAGTCTTACTTAATTAATATACCTATATATATAAATTATCCTATTAATTTAAATTCGTAATTTAAATACTATCAATCATATTGATATATTTAAATCCTTTAAATTAATTCCCTTTTAATAACGTTCTATGTGTGTGACCCTATAGGTTATTATTACGTTGGCAATAATTTTTAAAATCATATTATAAAATTATAAACAGTGAGCGGCATCTAGTAATGCATCACTGCTACCCAAGTAATAATAAGATCGATGATTCGATGCAACCTTTTGTGACCAATGTTTCAATGCAATTTAATCCTTTTAACCTTAATATCCTAGATTAAACTCGAGTCATGGAATGTGTCATACTCTTCATAATTTAATCTGAGTTTTATTGATCAATGAGTAGACTATATGAAACAAATCACTATTTGAGCATGGTCATGCATTTCATAGTCCTACTCAATAAAGAGGCCTATGGATATCACCCATAATATATAGGATGGTTAAATTCCATCTAGATCACTCATATTTCTCACATGATTAATGATGAACCCAATAATCACCTTTATAGTCCACCCGATTAAAGGTGACATTTGATGATATCAAAGTACATAAATTCTCGTGTAGTAATATAGCGATTTCAGGTCGGAGGACCATTACATCATTGTCACTATGAGAATTGCTAATGACACTTCGCATAATGCTCCATATAGAATTCTCATGGTGGGTCTGTCCAGTACATCGTTCTCTAACATGTACCTATGCATTGACTTAATATCTCATATATTTATGACCAATGAGATTTGGTCATCAGTCAATCCACATACTAGTCTCAATGCATCATTGTTGTCCCATCAACAATGATACTCGACTAGGGACATTTAAGAACACTGATACTAATGGTAATATATAATCACATGTTCAAGTCACATACTTGAAACTATATAATTTGTATCACTATTCTAAGGAATTTTATTATGTTAACAATTATATTACGCAGTAAATAAAACCATAATAAAATCATATATTTATTCAATCAAATATAATATCAAAACGTTAAACAATTATATCAAATAATTGGCCTCTAGGGCATAAACTCTAACATAACTGCAGTTTCTCCATTTCTGAAATTAGCTCCTCCTAAGTAGTTAACATCATCAATTTCTCACGACCCTTTCTACTTAAGGCGTCGACAACCACATTTTCTTTTCCCGGATGGTATAAAATCTCACATTCGTAGTTCTTAATTAACTCCAACCACCTTCTTTAACGCATATTCAAATCCTTCTGCATGAAAATATATTTCAGACTCTTATGGTCCGTATATATTTCACACTTCTCCCCGTAGAGGTAGTGCCTCCAAATTTTCAAAGCAAAAACAACTACAGCTAACTCTAAGTCATGGGTCGAATATCCCTTCTCGTAATCTTTCAATTGTCGTGATACATACACAATGACTTTGCCGTTTTGCATCAGCACACAACCAAGTCCTTTATGCGACACATCACTATAAACAACAAAATTTCCTGTATCATCCGGAAGGGATAACACAGGTGCCGTACTCAATCTCTTCTTCAATTCTTGAAATCTCTCCTCACACTTCTCCGTCCAAACAAATTTCACAGCTTTACGAGTTAAATTCGTTAACGGAGTTGCGATCTTGGAAAAGTCTTGTATGAATCTTCTATAATATTCTGCTAATCCAAGGAAACTTTTTACTTCTGACGGCGTTCTCGGCTGATCCCAGTGAATCACGGCTTTGACTTTTGATGGATCTACCAAAATTTCACTTTTATCAATCACGTGACCAAGAAATTGCACTCGTTCAATTCAGAATTCGTATTTCAAAAATTTAGCGTACAACTTTTCCCTTCTCAATACTTCCAACGTTAACCTCAAATATTCTTCGTGTTCTTTTTTGGTTTTGGAATATACCAAAATTTCATCTATAAATACCACCACAAATTTGTCCAAAAATGGTTTGAACACACCATTCATTAGTCCCAGAAATGCTACAGGAGCATTCGTTAGACCAAACGACATTACTAAAAATTCATAGTGACCGTATCGCGTTCTGAACGCTGTCTTCAGTACATCCTCTGGCCTCACCTTCAGTTGATGATAACCGCTTCTCAAGTCTATCTTGGAAAAGTATCTCGCTCCCTTCAATTGATCAAACAGGTTGTCGATCCTCGGTAATGGATATCTGTTCTTAATCGTGACCTTATTCAGTTCTCTGTAGTCAATGCAGAGCCACATCGATCCGTCCTTCTTTTTCACAAATAACACCGGTGCTCCCCACGGTGATACGCTCGGTTGAATATACTTATTGTCCAACAATTCTTGTAGTTGTACGATTAATTCTTTCATCTCTACCGGTGCCATTCGGTATGGTGCCTTCAATATTGGAGCAGTTCCGGGCGCCAAATCGATCACGAAATCTACTTCTCTATCTGGTGGAAGTCCTGGCAAATAATCTGGAAATACGTCGATGAAATCCCTCATAATCGGTATCTCTTCTACCTTCAGATTCTCTTTTCAACTGTTGACTATGTAAGCTAAGTATCCTACACAGCCTTGTCTTAATAACTTCCTGGCCTGCTTCATCGTTAGATAACTCGCTTGTCTAGGCGACTTGCTACCATAAAATACAACCTTTGATGGAGTCATAAGGTTAATACGCTTCTTTTGGCAATCAATTACAGCACCATAATTGAATAACCAGTCCATTCCCAATATAACATTAAATTCCCCAAGTCGAATAGGGATAAGATATACGTTCATGATATTACCCTTAATATCCACTCTACAGTTCTTATGTACATACTTAACATGGATTATTTTTCTATTCGTAATTTCTATGTTCATGGGGTAATCCAATTCATTCTTAGGCAAATCTAAATTCTTGGCAAAATCATCGGATATAAAGGAACAAGTAGCACCCGAATCAAATAAAATATAAGCATTAATTTTATTGATCGAAATGATACCTGACACCACATCACGGGATTGAACTGCATCTTATACCGTCATGTTGAAAGTCCGGGCTTTCGGACGGTTTGTTGCGGTAGGTCCGGTGATGGTTAAGGCATTTCCACTGTTATTTCCCCGATTTCCTCCTAATCATGACCCTCCCGATCCCTTCTTGGGACAGTCTCTTGCCAGATGGTCTTTCGAACCACAAGTAAAACAAGCACCCTTCTTTGGGTTTGGATAGTTTGGTGCTATGTGGCCTTCCTGACAACAATTGTAGCACATTCTTTTTCCATTCATAAAAACTCCCAGATGGGCTTTCTCGCAAGTCGGGCATGCTTCGATTCTTTTCTTCTGATTACCTTGCTGATTTCCCGATGATGAGCTGTCGTTCCACCTTTTCTTCTGATTGAAATTTCCACCTCCTGTGCCACTTCCATTGGCCTTGTTATTAATTTCACCTTCACTCTTCTTCTTCTTCAGATCTTGATTGTACTTGGTCACCACATCGCTCCCACCTTCAGCGAGGATGGCCTTTTCCAGTACTCCAGTAAACGTGTTTAGCTGAAACATTGATACCTTGTTGTACACCCAAGGCTTTAGTCCTTGTTCGAATCTTCTGGCTTTTCTCTGGTCAGTGTGTACTTGGTACGGGGTGAACCTTTCCAACTCGTTGAACTTAGCCGCATAGTCAGGTACACTTATGTTTCCCTACTTCAACTCTAGAAATTGGACCTCCATCTGGTTCTGTGAACTAGTTGGGAAATACATTTCGAAGAACATCTCTTTAAACTTCTCCCACGTAATTACACCTTCACCTCCTCGCACTTTGTTTACTTGCCACCAGTAGCTAGCCTCAGACTTCAGCATAAACGTTGCAAAAGCGGTCTTTTGGTCTTCTCTAACCCTAGCAACGTCGAAAATCTTCTCCATTTCCATAACCCGCGTTTGAGCCTCGATTGGGTTCATGGAACCTTTGAACTCTGGCGGTCCCATTGCCTTGAAGTCTTTAAACGTTGTGTTTGATGGAGCTTGAGGTTGGTTATTCATGGCTCCAGTTAGTAAGTTCGCCAACTGCTGAACAGGATTAGCATTGGCGTTATTATTATTATTTGTTGACTCTTCCTGAGTTGGTTGACGTGGTTCTCTTCTTCTTGGCGGCATTTTCTGTTAAATAAACGCTTATTAGAACTTTATTTATTCTCTAAATAGTTAAGGCATTACTCAACAATTTAACATATCGCTTAACACATCATCTCAAACAACTTGATATATTTTCATTCAAATCAAAGTTTTAACATTAAACGATAGCATAACTGCTATTTACATCAACTATCCTGGAATAAAGATTCCACAGGATTTAAAACATTCAAATATTCTTTCGTTCATAAATACGTCAGAATTTACATCTAAAAACTAATTAAGTTCTTCACATAATTAAATAAATCATATCACTGTCGGTTAAGGTACTGATTAGCCTTGCTATGCTCCTCTTCTAAGATACGATGCATCGTCCTGCGATCCATCATGTACAATGGTAGTCCCTCGAACTGGATTGCGTACCTCAAAACTCGATCTTGGGTCTTATTCATTGCCTTGTTAAGTGTAGAGTACGTTTTCCTAATCTTCGCTTTCTTTGCACGACTATCATCCTCTGCATGATCAGCTCGACCTGATTCTCTTACCCAGCCTTCCTCTGCTATTTTTAGTCTTCCGGAGGTTTCCTTCAGTTCCTTCTTCAGTTTCTCTATCTCATTGGTCTTATCTATCGTTTGACCCTTCTCATGGACCAAATTACATTCTACATTTGCCAGTCGAGAGTGAAGAGTAGAAATCTCCCTCTCCTTCTGCTCTAGAGTAATATGCTGAATAACCGCTCGCTCAGTCAAATCCTGGACCTTGTCTCGTAACTCCACGTTACGATTGTATAACGTGTCATACGTCTCATCATCAATGGTTTACCGTGGTAACTCCTTTTCTTCCTCTTCCTCTTCCTCAACAAATTCATCCACAAGATCCTCATCATGATCAGTCTCAGGTTAATGCTCCTGACCAACAACGGTGATCAATGGAGATGATTCCCTCAGCACCTGCTGCTCCCTAGCGACATGAATGTCTCGGGGCTCCTCCTCTGTCGGTACTATAAGTACACGGGGTTCCTCCTCAGTAGGTACTATAGGTACACGGGGTTCTTCCTCCCCAGCTTGACTAGCTTCTCCAACATTCGACATCCTGACAACAAAATTTTTAAGTTTTAGTTACTAAGTCGTATCATCTAACGCATACTTTAACACATAAACATATAAGGTATTTTATTATCTTCAATGAATTACATAAATTCATTTCTTATAACTCGATAAGAGTTTTGCATCACTATCTTCTTTCTATAAGGCTACTACCTAAGGTTGTTCCCCCACCTAAGGTTCATAACCTACGGCTTTGATACCAACTTGTGACACCCCCAAATCTGGGTACTTCAATTCCACGGGATTTGGTGTTCATTGTACAAATATCATCTATCTATCTACCCATAATAAATGCAAACCATGCAATAGATAGAATAAAAATCTTCCCCTTAAGGGTTACAACATCTGAATAATAATAATACAATCTCAGGTTAAACTAACCTTAAACATCTGTGCGGAATCATAAACAAATAAGTCTTAACAACATCATTAACTCAAGTCTTAAACATAAATACATCATCTAATAAAATAACAAGTCTTCATCATTTGCTAACTTTGCCCTTGCCCTTACTAGTGGAAGGTTCATCAGTTCTTTCGTTCTTAACTGTAATGTTATTATTAAGCAAGAGTGAGAACTATTGCCCACAAGTATAATAATGAAATAATAGTATAATAACTTGCGAGAGAAATAATAACTTCTGAAATAAAAGCTCAACTTTTGAATCAAGAATGAATAGCAAGAATCAAAAGATTTCTGAGGGTCATAAGACCTTGAACTATGTCCTAAGTTATCAAGGGTTATACTTGAAACCTTTAACAGTCATAAGACTATGGACCTTTCTACTCGTACTTAGGGGGATCAACCCTTAATACCATACTGTGCATAATATCTTAACGCTAACGCATAAGTAAATCCCTTTGCAGGGTTATTCATCTCAGTTTGACATTCGAGTCCGTACCAAAGGAAGTTTGGTTTGGATAATTCAATAAGGGTTCTGAAATTTAGAACGTTCATCAACTAAGGACTAGTTGAATAAATAAAGTTCACTAGTCTAATAAGGTTCAACAATAATGATATTCAATTCGAATAATAATCTCAAGAAGTATACAATAGAACAATTATAGTATAACTGAATCATGCTTTGAAAAGATGATAAATCTTTAATATAACATTTGAACTTGAATAATAGCAATGATAATTTACTCGGGGTAATTAATAAACTTGAACAATAATGACAAGTAGGGTTAGAAAACTTGACTCGTGCGTAGATTACACTTTAACAAAGCACGTTCTTTGAATTTAATCTTACATACCATTCACATTCACAATACCAGTTAATTATAACTTAACTAATCATAAATGATTATTCTTTTTGTTTAAACTTTGGTTATTACCTATACTTAGTTAATTTACTACTTTGTCACATAATTTACACATCATGAATAACAAGCTAATTATGTATTCAATAATTCAATCCACATGTAATTATGTTATTTACATGTTAAACAACTATTTTAACATCTCATTATACTTCTAACATGTTTACATGTTCATTAGATTAATTTACTAACACATTGTTAGACTTAAACATTTTAAAAAAATTACATTTCTGAACTTTTTAGAGAGTGGCGCTGCGGCGCCACTTTTGTACTGATTCTCGGCGTTGCGGCGCGGCTCGTGCTGCGGCCTGGTCAATGGCATTGTGGCGTGGTTCACGCTGCGGCGCGACTCTTATGCTTGTAGCCGGCGCTGCGGCGCGGCGCGGCTTACCAGACACAGAAATGGCAGTTCGCGAAAAATCGCAGAACATGCCAATTTCTTATTTCCTACTCGTAATTAGACATACCCACATGATATAATTCGTATACAAACATTACTCAACATCTAAAGACTGATTTTAACCCATTAAAACACATAATTACTGAATTAAAATATGCAAATTGTACTGTTCTTTGTGTTCTTGAAGATTTTGAACAAAAAACATAAAATTTAACACTATGGATTCGTTATAACACCGAATCCGTTCATTTAAGGTTTGGTCTCTTCGTATCAACATGCATAATAATAAACGAGTGTAAAATTTATGGATAATATACGATCAATACATGAAATATCACGTATAAGGCCATATGGCCAAAACCCAAACTCTGTAAATTTTTGAAATAGCAAGTCACCATTTACTGAAACTTATGATATGGAATCATATAAAATATATATAAAACATGTTATGCTACTCGAATTATTACATATATTCCTAACTCAATTTACAGAAATTCCACAGAACTTGATTGAAAGCCATTTTCATAAAAACTAAATGAAGTAAAAGTAGAATTTGGTTTGGATAGAATTACTCACAGATTAGTGGAGATAGGAGGGATTAAACTTTCTCAATCAATCAAACAACCCACAATTCTATCAATTTCTTAATTCTCTCTCTTTGTGATAATTCTCTAGACTTAGCAATAATGGAATGAATGAAGAAGAAGACGTTGCATATAATAATTAAACTGACGTAGTTGTGGTCAGTTAACCAATTCGTAGTTAACTGTCCTCAACCACTACTAAGGCCTTGTTTGGCTATTCAATATAATTCATTCTCATTTAATTTGATAAACTTCTTATACTATAGTTTAATTAATGTCACACTCCTTATAAAATAACACCAATATTTTATTTAATATATTTTAAATAAAATATAATAATTTCTCATAAATTCACATAGTCACATAAATAATTTTCTCATTAATAAATAATGTCAAATTATTAACTCTCTAATTAATAATTAAATTAATTAAATAACATCATGCTTAATTAAATATTTCTTTTAATACAATAAGCTCACATAACGACATACTTCGAATAATAATTATTCTCTACATTAATTTAATAAATATAACACATATAATTAAATTAATCTACCACAATTGCATCAATTAATTATTTAATCTAATAATTAAATCATCGAAAATATTTATTTAATCCAATAAATATTAAAATTAATTACAAAATTCTCGTTCTTCACATAATCCCAACTCAAACCATCTCGCTTTCCTAGCCTCTGTATCAACTTGATGCGGAGAAAACCTAGCTAACTCATTAAATTTTGCGGCGTACTCCATAACAGTCATATTCTCCTACTTCAACTCTAAAAATTTCACCTCCATCCTAGCCTGCATACTGGACGAGAAATAGTTCTCGAAGAACAGTATCTTAAACCAATCCCATGTAACTACACCTTCTCTTGCCCTCGCCTGATTCGCTTCCCACCAAAAGTTTGTCTCCCCCTTCATCATGTAAGTGGCAAAAGCATTCTTCGGCCCTTCAGCTACCCTAGCTATCACGAATGTTTTTTCAATCTCTTTGACCCAAGTTTGGGCTTCAACAAGGTCAGTGGTACCTTTAAATTCTGGCTGTCCCACAGCCTTGAAATCTTTAAAGCTCGCCAAGTGATTGTCCGACTGGATCCCTGCGACTGGTATTCCCTGTTGCATAGCTTGTGCTACCATGTTTACAAAGTGTTGCATTGGTTCTGCTTGTTGTTTTCCCTCAGCGTTGTTGACAGATTCTTCTACCCTTTAATTTCGAGATCGACATCTTGGCGGCATTATCTGATTAAATAAAATCATAAATTTAACTTACCCTAAACCTTATAACATAAGATGAGTATGTTAAACTTGTTTCATTGCTCAAACATAGATTCATATTCATTTAGCGAATATTTTACATAACATAGCACATACTGCTTTAAACATCAGCTATCCCTTTGTGACTACAAAAGTCAGAATTTACAAACTTGATCATTACAAAAGTTGAGAACATAACCTTACACAGACATACTTATCATTTATATTACATTAAACACACCTACACCACAGAACCTATACTACATATTCGCTACGCCTTTTTCCTTGGACAACATTTCGCATGATGACCTTCTATCCCACAGATAAAATATGATCCTGGTTTGTAGTCGGGACAATACAGAGTGGTATGTCCCTCATAACCGCAAAGGTAACATGTTCTTTTCCCTTTCTTCTTATCGGATTTTCCTAAGTCATGGTCTTCTATCTTTCTTTTCCCCTTCTTGCTCGGAGCTGCACACGATGTGTTGCTTGTGGCTCCCATTTGATCAAATTTGGATTTTAAGCTTATCTTGTTCTTCTATTGTTTCTATTAATGTGACGCCCCCAAATTCGGGTTCCCTAACCTCGGGTTTGGTGCTCACGATCCATCATATATATCACATCTAACTACTCATTCATTAATGAAAAACATCATTCATAATATTCCTTAATACAACTTATAACAATATCCCAAGTTAACTAACCTTGACATAACTTACATACCCTTATATAGTCAAAAGGTTTACATAATTAATTACACAATAAAACACAACCATTAAAAGTTGACACTAACTACTCCGAAGCCTTGTCTTTGCCTTTGTCCCTGCTAGAACCTTCTGCTACATCGGCATTAGCTAAAATATTTTATTTAAGCAAGGGTGAGCAACGAGTTTACCCGGCAAGTTAAAATATACAATAAATGATATATATGATGAATATAAGAGTCTAACTCCTTTAGAACTTCAGCAATAATCAAAATATTTCAAAGTAGCTGAATAATAATTCAATCTCAATAATAAAACTTTCTCCCATTTCATACTGAATAACATATCGGAGATGAAAGAGTAAAATTCTTTCAAAGATTCAATAATATTCAATTGAATAAGAAGAATTAACAATACTGCAATAATATTCAATAAAGTGGGATATACCCAGATTTCATTCTGAGTGATCACAAAAGGATCATGAACTAATAGAGGAATCATTTAGTTATTAAAACAAAATTTCCACAAGAATATAAAGTAGTTATAAAAACTAAACTATACTCTTCTGCAAGTACCTGGAGCGGCCAACTCCTTTGTACCTTATATTATGCATAATCGTCAATAATAGCGCATATGTCGATTTACGACATTAAAATTTGTTCATCTCAGTCTTACATCACGAGTCTGTACCACAATAATATGGTTTGAATTATTTTCAAAGAAATACTATGATTTCAATAATTAATAACAATACTAATCTAGCCTAAACCAATGGCATAGATCTTCCAATAACAATTCAGCTCATAATAAATAGAACATTTCATGCTTTAACAAATATTAGTCTTGCCAAAACAATTAGCTGAGACATGATTTATAAATAGTTCAAATAATAGAACAAGAATCAATTGCACTACGTGCAAATTACAACAATCATTTTAGATGTGAATAACTATCAATAATTATTCACTACCATGCTTGAAAAATAGTAACTCAAGTTAAGTTAAGAAACTTGTCTGATTTGTTGACTACTGCTACGCAATATAATTATCTGTGTTCGAAAGACCTATAATAGTATCGGTCTCACAATTAGCATCACATATCTTACTCATCGCATGTAATCACATAATCAATCATTAAAGAGTACAACTATACTACCTTAGACTTAACACTTACGAGTTCATTTATAAGTTTGAAATATAACTTGACAAACTATTTATGAACTCAGTAGACTTAATATATCATTTCAGTTTCCCTTTTAGCAAGCTAAAACAAAACTAACTTCTCTTCTTGACATTTCAGTTTCCCTTGTCAACAACCTGAAATATTCATTTCGGGAAGCTAAAATACACTATTCACAAAAATATGAAATCATCTTATTATTTTTTTAATCTTTTGGCCCATCATATATACATATATTCCATACATAAAAAGTATTTTTCTGGAATTTTTCAACTCCCTTAAGTATTTTTCAAAAATAAATTTCTAGTTAATTTCTTAAGAAATTAGCTACCTCGTGCTTAACTCCAGAAACTCTCAACTCTTGACAGGATCTTACACATGTTAACGTGAGCTCCCAGTTTAAATTTCATGGTCATCGGAGTTATAGAACTCCGGTTATAACATTTTTTGTCGAAAAACCCCAAATATTGAAATAGTCATAACTTGCTCATTTAAGTCGGAATGAACTCATTTTTGGACACAACCTACTTTATCCCATATATTTTAATCCCCAAAAAGGTCAGATTTTATCTCATTAAATAAGTGGCCAAAATAGTCCTTCCAATTTCTGGGCAGCAACTTTTTAAGCATTTCAAGATTTTTTTATCCTTTACTAAAATCATTCCACACGAAAATCTGTAAATCCTTTTTAAGTGATTCCACTTGGATATATTAGAAGACTCATATTTCTAACTCCAGAAATTGACCACACTCAAAAATTTAAAGTAGAATAAGAGATAAGGTCATTTCCATATCATACTTGATTTTCTCGAAAATCTGTTTTTCAACATTTGGTGTCTTTTAAGAAAACTTCTCTATTTTCACATAAAATCAACATAGCTCAACATAATACTTATAATAACTCATATACTCATGGATCTAACATGATCCATGGTTTAATTCTCCAAATAATCAACAAACATAAGATCAAACACAACAAAAGCTAACAAAAATTTTATTTTTTAACTTTTGAAAAACCTAACTCGTATTTCTTAGTTTAGATTCAACTTTTGATCTACAAAAGATTTGGATCTAAACATGAAACACCTTTAAACATATGAATCTGAGGGTTTTATCTTCAAGATCAAAACTTCATTATATCAAAAATCAAATCAAAATAAAAAGGAAATTTAATTTATATACAAATAGAAATCCGTATACCTTCTCTTGATTCCTCTTTTTCTTCTTTCTAATACATAGATTATGGAACTTGGAAACTTACAAAACTCTCCCTCTCTCTTTTCTTCTCTCTTGTCCGAAATCTCTCTTTGCTCTCTCTCTCTCTCTTACTTTGTTTTGTTAGCTAACTTGGGAAATAAAATGAAAGAGAAAAGAGTAAGTTTTTGTTTTGATTAAAATAAATATATATATATATATGACATATATCTATACATTATCACCACATCCTTGCCTTCTCTCTCTCATCATATAAGTTATTTCTTGCAAGATTAACTAAATGTGTTGTTTCAATTAAATGGATGACACCTAAACAAAGTTGTTCTAAAAGTTAGGTCACTCCTTTAATTCTTTGGGCTAACAATAAATAATCTATTGGACTTAAAATTTAATTCTTTGGGCCATGTAAATCAACACAGTCCAATACTTTTAATTTACATAACCTTATATATTTAATTAGGGTTTCTTTACACACATAAGTAAGTTAATTTCTTACTCATATATCTTTAATTTCATAAACCAATTAGACGTGATATTCTTAGGTAATAAAATTAATTAATTAAGATTTATAAAATACTTCTCTTAGGATTAGTATATCTTTTTAAATATCAACATTCTCTTAAATTATAACCCATTAGGTTATTTAATTATCATTCCTAATATATGTATTAGGTTACATAACTTTATTCTTTATCTCTTTCCAAAATAAATGTATACACATTATATAATACATATTTATTCAATCACGTACATAATTCACATATGTCCTAACATATTTCCCCTAGTTTATTAACTTATTAGCCCAAATTGACTTAATAAGTTATAAACACATACATACTCATATCAATAATCATTTGCTTAAGGATTGTAAATCCTTTTAATTTAATAATCAAGGCTAACATTCAAGCTATGTTAATTTCTTACATAACTTTCATTACTCTTCCTTGAAAATGATTAAGTATACTTCTTAGTTAATAAATTAACTATCTAGCTTAATTATCATATACACATATATGAAGAAAAAAAATTATAAAAAAAAAAAAAAAAATTATGTGAAATTTTGGGTTCTCACAATTAATGTCTAACGCGATTGATTATTTAACAGCTTTTCTATTTCCCACAGCCTTTCTAGAGAAGAAACCTTGTTCCTCGGATCCTGCACCTCCATTGATGCTTGATCAGCTTCAACTTTAGTGTCCGAATCACTATCTGTCAGCTCCATCATCTCCAGATCTAGTACTACATTTTCTACAATAACCACATCGTTCGAGTTGTTTTCATTGTGAGCCTCCATTTCAGCAATTGGCTTCGATATCAGCTCGGGTGTATGAGTTTGATCCTTCTTCATGCTATATGCACATAACAAGCCTTTTCCACCAGACATCTACACACATAAATTATCCTGATTAGAATATAGTATATACGCACATCAATTAAGAGTTTTATATAAGTTATCTTTTATTTTGTTTGACGATGAATTTATTTAATTTATCTTTTTTTAAACTCTATATGAGTTATTTATATTTTCAACGTTTCCCTATGTTCTAAGGTTATAGCCTAAGGTCTATCCCACCTAAGGTTTTTAACCTATAGCTCTGATACCAACCTTTAAAGCCCCCAAATCCGGGTACTTGAAACCCGAACTCGGTGCTTCACAATATCATTTCTATGAGCGGAATAATACTAATATTAATAACAATAATATAAAGACAAACTTAATTTAAATATCATCAAAGTCTAATCCCCAGGTACGAGACCTTTAAACATTCATTATAATACATGATAGATAATATATATCATACTTGCCTTAATAATATCGAACTAATGCATAAACTACCACAAATCTTATTTGGTTAGCTTTTCTTTTCCTTTGTTTCTGCATGAGCCTTCTGGTTCTTCACACTTAGCTAAAAACATTTAAATTAAGCAAGGATGAGCATTTGAGTGCCCAACAAGTAATAGCAATTATATTTATATATATAAGCTGAAAGAATTTAAATATTTTCTTTATACTACCCTTCTACAATAAATCAATAGTTGTGAAGTAATCTGAACCGATAATAATAACATAACAACCCTCGTTCAAATTTTTGAAACTACGTATTGACTATAAATAGGGTTAAGGTGGCATACTATGAACATTATTTTCATTTTTGAAAAGGTTAGACAAAACTTTATCTGTAAACCGTCATAACTTATGGGCACGGGGGTGATCAGCCTGTTGTACCCTGTATTGATCAACACTACATGCAAGAATGATGGTATCATTCACTTTGTCCGCCTTGGGCGCATAAAAGTTTTCCCATGTTTGGGATGTTCATACTTGTCTGGGTTCCAAACCAAAGCAATTCAATTGGATAATAGCAAGGTTTTATCTTATTCAACAATAATCTATAATTCAACATGTATATATACGGGTAATTAACAAAGGTGTATCAACATATGATTAAATATAATGATTATCCAAGTGGGGACACGTGTATAACCATTTATAGAAATTAACGAACATAATATATATCTGAATTACAATATACTAACATGTTGATAATCAATGATCGGATATATATATATAACAATAGGGAAAATAATCTAACATAATAATAATATAGTTCTGAAATATTCTTACTCATGTCCATTGTATAAAAAAAATGCAAAGGTAAAATAATTTCCTGGTATGCTGCTTATAGTATGCAACTTAGTTTTATCTTTTATATGACCACCTATCAGTAATAAGATCACTTTATTGATTAGAATAACATATCGTAACACATAATACTGCTTATTGTAGTCAGCATATAACCTAATCACATTGCCACATATGTTCAACAATCATTGGATAACAAATAAATATTAATATAATCAAAATATCTAAGTTCAGATCAATTTCTGAAATATGTCGGTGTACCGACGGCTTTATCGGGTAATTATCGAGTCTAAGACTTTATCCTATAGTTCAATAACTGAAAATATCAGTCATATTATTTTTAATTGACTTATAATAATTTTTAAACATTTATTATAATTTATCATGAATTTTCAGACACCTGAATCATTATTAAATGATTTAAATATTAAATAATTCAATTATCATTAATATTTAATTAATATTAAACTATTAATAAAATCATTCCCAAAATATTAAAGTTATTTATAATAACTCAAAATATTTTTAAAGTATTAATATTACCCTTAAATGATTTTTAAAACAATTAAAATCATTTTTAAATGATTACCATTAATATTTAATTATTAATGTACTATTTATCAAAATATTAAAAGTCATTAAGTATAACTTAATAATATATTTAATTCATTTATATCTTTTTAAATAATTTTAAAATTAATAAAACCATTTTTAAACTATTTTTTAATATAATTATTAAATAAATTTAATATCATAAATATTAAATTAATATCATTAATATTAAGTTATTAATGAAATTATCCTTTAAATATTAAAAGTTTTATTTTATAACCTAAAATATCTTTAAACACTTTATTTTCATCTAAAATGATTTTTTTTAATAATAAAATCATTTTAAAATAAATTATTTAATATAATTATTAAATAAGTTTAATATAACTAATAATAATTAATTAATGAAATTTACCTTTAAATATTGAAAGTTATATTTTTTAACTTAAAATATTTTTTTAATACCTTATTATTATTTAAAATGATTTTTAATATAATAACCTCATTTTTAATTTATTTTTTTTAATTCATTTATTAAATAACTTAATTATCATTAATATTAATTTATTAATGAATTTCATCAAAAATATTAAAAGTTATTAAAAATAACTTCAAATATTTTCTTATATCATTATATAATTTTAAATGATTTTTCAAATATTAAAATCTTTTTTAAATAATTTATTTAATATAATAATTAAATAAATTAAATATATTTAATATTTCAAAAATATTAAATATTTATGAAATATATTAAAAACTAATTTTCAGACCTTAAAATAATTTTTTATAATTTATTTGGTATTTTTAATAATTAAAAACTAATTTTCTATAATTATTTAATAAAAATATAATTTTTATAAATAATCTGTCGCTAAGGATCACGTATAGCGACAGAACCGTCGCTATAGGTGTTATTCGTGTTCTTCATCAAACCCCATATCTTCATACACAGTTTCGAGGGCACATGTTTGACCATCAACGATTCAGTGTGTATTGTGATTTTAGGAATGTTGTTGAGCAGATCGTGTAGAACTAATGCAAGACTACAATATCCAATAACAAACATGTTCATATATCACAAAACTAAAGAGATTTGAGCCATCAAAGTAGCTGTCAGAGGCTGTTCTTCATTTCTGGGTTGCCTAGAAATGAAGAACAGTTCGAGCATGCACATTTGGGCTTCCGCAACTTGTAATCAGTGTAATGTTTTTGTGATCTAAAAGTTTCAGTATATAGCCAACATGTAGGACAAGAGATATATCACATAAAATCATAACAACAACACAACCGCGAGATCTAGTCTGGTCAAACTATGTCAGTCGTCATGTTCTTATGTTTTCTGGGTTACCCAGAAAACAGAAAACATGATCGACTTAACTAGTTTGACCGGCCATAATTTTCAACGTGTTTACTATGTATGTTAGCTTAAGGCATGAGGATGTAGTACAAGCAACATAGTATAAGTTAGATGCATCCGTAAACACAGATCAACAACATCCTACAAGATTAGAGACGTCAAAGGTCTTGTCAGACCGTTCTGGGCAAGATCTGGGTTACCTAGATTTTGTCCAGTCATGGTCGGTCAACGACCTTTGACCAATAATATCTTGCAATATGTCCAAGCTATGACCTTGATTCAACTTCCAGAGTACAGATCTCATGACATACTACAAAAGTAAACACTTAAAACATAAAAATAAAACACAGACAAAGATCTACAAGGCCTGACATTTGGTTGTCAGAGCACATAGAAAATTTTTCCAGATTTTGAAAATTATCAAATTCGAGCCTATAGATGTTATGGATCTAACATCTATCTACCCAGATCATCATTATACACTGCTAACAACATGTTTAACACATAAAAATTAACATCTAACACATTGATCAAGATCAGATTTCAAAATTAGGGTTCTAACTCTTTTGAACAAATTCTTGGTTCTTGCTACTGATTTGATTGTGGTGTTAGTGGGGCTTTAATATGTGACTGAAATACTTCTATTTTTCGTTGGTTTTAGTGAGAGAGAGGATTGGTTGGGTGTTTGAGCAAAATGAGCAAAAATGTGAATTTCTCTCTCTCTCTGATAATTATATAATACTAGTATGCAATGTATATGGTTGGCATTAGGTTATATGTGTTGATTTAAGGCACATATGGTTAGTAAGATTTGGTAAACAACTTCACCTAAGGTGAAAACCTACATGCTAGCTTCATTAATGTACAAAAGAGCAATATGGACATTAGGCTTGCAATTTTAATGGCTTAAATGTAATCTTGTCAAACCCTTAGGGTTTGACCCTTAGGGTTTAACCCTAAGGTTTAACACATAGCATTTGTAGGATTTCTAATTAGGGTTTGTATAAAATGTAAAATTTTAGTTTCTAAAATTTGTACTCCGTATTTTCTTAATTAGATTAGGGTTCAATTCTCCATGAACATTAGGGTTTTATTTACTAGTTATAATTGTCCTGGCTAATCTAGCTATTTGGGCTTATAATTTTGGTAATTAGGGTTACCAAATTGCAATTAGGGTTTATAATTAGGATTCTAGTCATTAGGGTTTTAAATTACTAATTAGCTTTTCCCTAATTAACAATTATAATTCTAAGACTTGCTAATTAATAACATTAACACATTTACACAATTTTTTTGACTGATCACAAACTCCCGTTTAGGTTTCAAATTAGGGTTTCTAATTTCAAAAATTAGGGTTTTAATCTACAATTAGGGTCTCTTACAATTAGAGTTTTTTTAATTATTGTTAATATTTATAATAATTGTCATAAATCACAAAAAACTATTATAAAACAATCTTGTACTCTAATTTGGATCTTAAATTAGGGTTTTAACACAGTAAAACTCAGGTTTATCATAATACACCATAATTAACCAACCATTATCAGTCCACATACATACAGTACATATATATAGCACTGAAAAATCAAAATTGTAAGACCCCAACTTATTATAAATAAAATCGAATTTCCTCTAATTATATTTGTGAATAATAAGGTATTAATTTGATATAATTCTCTGGTTATGGGTGAAATGTGCAAATTTTGCAAAATATGCAAGTGGTTATAAAATAATCATTGTTGTCGGGGAATATTCGTACGACGGCGCAGTCATTTGTGGGCCCCATAACAGAATAATTGTCGGATGAAGAAAATGACAAGTTTGAGTTTTTATAAATAACGGCGTAGTTGTTACCGTTAACACTGTTGGAATACCCGGTGGTTAAAATACAGTAATACGCGTGGATGCACAGTATTGATGAATTATTGATCCTTACGTAAGAAGGCACTACTCAATAATTGTTACAGTAGTTACTGTTCAATATTTTATTTTATTGATTCAATAATTACTGCGTTGATATTTTATATTATTGTTGTTTTAATAATTATCAGTGCACAGTATTTTCCATTATCAGATCAATAATTCATATTATTTGAATAATATTATTAGATAACATTATTGGCAATGTCTAGAAAGTTCTGTCAAGGAGAGGTTTGGTCACCTAATTGCGCGCCAATAAGGAGAAATTCTTATTGGAAAGCCCCCTCTTTCCTGGGAACGGCCTGGTTGTCATAAATATGATTATGTAATATTATTTGTGAATAATTAATTATTGATTCATATGATAAGAAAATATTTATTTTATGTGGATATAAATGTTGGATATATTTATTATGTTTAAAAATGAAGGAGTTAATGTTGAGGTGTTTTATCAGTATTTTTGTTGGAATAGAGGTATTAAAAATTAAACCAGTGTTTTTGAGATATATTGTGTGAGTTATAATTTTTAATTCGACCGTTGGATCGTTGTAATTTTTGGATATGTTATACATATATAAGTTGAGTATATGTCCACAAATTTTGAACCGTTAAAAATGAATGTATGATTTGTTATGAATTTTAAGGGGTGATTGATTCAAAAATTAGGTTTATAAATGATTTTGGTAGAAAATTCTAGAATTGAGTGGGCCCCACTTGTGGTTGGTGAAGAAATGTGCTGAATTTATTTCAAGTGTGGTGGGTGGGAATAGTAGTAGGTAAAGCCATCAGGTTGCAGGTTAAGTCTGCTAACATTTTCCTATAAATAGAGGGCTAAGTTAGAATTAAAAATCACACCAGAAACAAGTTTTCTCTCTTTCTCTCTCTAGATTATTGAGTGTATTTTGTGAGTATTTATATACTTTATGAGTTTTTATTCATCAGTGCAAGTTTCCTTCTGCCTTATACCGATATTCCGATCAGAAGTATTGATATTTTGAAGTAAGGGATGTTATTTTCTTCATATATGATATTATTTCTTCAATATCATTATGCCGAAGTATTGATCAGAATTTTTATCATATTTGGATCTTTTTATGTCGAGGTTACTATTCACGTATACAGCACTATTCACGAATACGACACTATTCACCGAAAAATGAAATTTTCTTCTTTTTGTCCAAGATGTCTATTATGGTTACTATCTTTGATTGTATCCATGTTTTAATCTTTATTTTTGAATTCTGCTTCAAAATTGGTATTTATGAAGTATTATTGATCTTGGATAAACTGTTATACGAATCCCTACTATTTGTCCTTCTGTTTCACTAGATTCGTTTTCTTTAAAATATTTTTCATCATCCTCAGTCCTAAATGATGATATTGCTAAATATCTTCAGCCTGTAGTGCAAAGATAAATGATTAACTGATGAATATCTTTGGCCCGTAGTGCAAAGATGAACAGGTGTTGAGTTGAACATGACCAATTGGTGATACAAATGAATATCTTTGGCCTGTAGTGCAAAGATGAATATTTGATTAAAGATGTATATTGATTGTTGTTGCAGGGGTAAAATATTGATGATGGACTTTTAAATCTTAGAAGATAGTAGAACTCATTCTCTACTTGACTCTTCTAATGGAATACTGTTTCCGCTGCAGTTGTTGATCTAAAACTTATTGGCTATTATATTTTATCAGATTTTTCCCTGTTGAAGACTAACGATAATTTGTTGTATGTTATCTTAGTCATAATATTCTTTACTGGGCTAGCTGAGCTCACCCTTTTCCTTTTTGTTCCATTTTTCTCAGGAGGTGAGAACATAGCAGGAACTAGTCGGGGTACGGAGTGATGGTTCTAGAAAGATGTTTTAGCAGTCCTCACTATTTCTATAAAATAGTGTTTGAATAATTGTAACGAGGACTTATTTGAGTGTGGATATTGTCTAGATGACAATATTTGTATTTAACCTCACAGTATGTGTTGTCATATTTTACACGACAATTGTATTATTGAAGTTGTAGTTTGCTTTCTGTACCATGTATTTGGCGACTCAGAATGGGTGTTGTATACCTATTTTGGGGGCGACACAAAAATATAATTAATATTATATTTATTTCTCATGCCTTGATAGAAATCCAATATTAGGGTTTGGATTCCATATCTGATTTATCTGCCACACTTAACATTATTATTTAAGTTAAAATAATTAACTTAATAATCTGTACTAAAATTCATATAATAAAATAATTATTATAATTATTCTAAAAATCATTTTATATATTATTTAAGTAATATATAATTATATTTTCATGGAAAATAATTAATTAAAACATTTCTACTATAAAATTAATTATTATAAGAATATATTTTATAATAATCAATAATTCTAAAATAAAATTACTTATATTTAATCATGTAATAAATATATTTTTATTTATCACATAAATACATACTCTTTATCTTGTACAAATCCTCATCCTTAAAAAAAATTATACACAAAAATTTTGATTTAATTATATAGAAAATATCGGGTTGTTACAGCCCTAGGCCCTGTCGTCTTGAAATACGTGCACGCGTGCAACGCGTTATCCGCTCAAACCTTCAAAACTTCAATCCGGGAATCCGATCGAGGTGTATAAGACCTTTTACGGAATGTTGTTGTCAAGAGATACACAAGGACATGGGATAAGAGGTTATATGAAGTCAGGAAGATGGGTCCATGCACAGGTCTTTAGGCTTCAAAATCTATCCGGTGTGTTGTCTTGTGTATTAGTCACTTAGGATTGGAGCTATGGTTCTTGTAGGACACTTCTGTGTAGCATGTATGTTGAAATGTTGAGACGGCGTGAATGTGGGATCGAGGTGGCAAAATGATGATTTTGCCCCTCACCGGGGTTATCTCCGGCTCTGGGCTGATTTCACAGTCTTTGCTCCAGGTTATCTCTGAGATTGGGTTTCTGCAAATTCTGAATGTCCTCAGGGTTGTCTCTGAGGTGTGCCTGTCCTCCCGGGGTTATCTCCGGGTTTGGAACTGAGTGCCTCGGGGCTATCACCGAGTGTTGAAGCTGATCGCAAGGTTTTAAACAACCATTTCCGAGGTTATCTCCGGAACAGCAACTGCATGCCTCGGGGATGTCTCTGAGGTTTGAACTGTATCTCTCGGGGTTGTATCCGAGTTGGAACTGAGGATTTCAAGGTTATCTCCGGAACTGAAACTGCATTCCTTGGGATTGTCTCCGAGGTTAGAACTGAAATTCTCAAGGTTGTCTCCAGGACTTGAACTGAATATCTCGGGGTTGTCTCCGAGATGGCAAACTGAGTATCCCTCGATTTTCTCCGGGACGGTGCTGCTTTGACTTCCAGGGTTATCTCTGGAAGACAATTTTTCCCTCCTGCAAGGTTAATAATAGGAATACAAAATTTTCGGGTGTCTACACAAATCATTATCTAACAGTTTTCTTATCCTTATTTAACTCTCTATTTTAATCTCTATATAGTATTTTACTCTTCAGGATGAGAGTGTCAAAAGATCGTTCTCTATGTATGCAAAATGATATTTCACACCCTCATTTAAGTGGGCACCTCATCTTTAGACACACATCTCCCCTTCCCACAGAAGTTGCGAACACTCACCCCCCATTTCTTTGTCTCCCTCTCCTCACTCTCTCTATAAATAAATCCATGGATCCAGTCAATACCTGGGGCAATACTCCACTTGTAACAGTGAATCTGGAGATCCTTGACCTCATTGAGAAGGAGAAACACCACTAGTACTGCGACATCGAGCTCATAGCATCGGGAAACTTCATCTCCTTTGCCGTTATTGAGGCCCTCGGCAACCCCCTGACCAACGAATACTCCAAGGGCTTGCCTTAAAACTGTTAATATAATGGCAACAAATTAATCAATGAGATTGAAAACCTCTGCCGCTCTCGCTCCCTCGAAGCCTACAGTCTCGAACCCACCCAATGGGGTGTCAATGTCCAGCCTTACTCCAAAAACCTGGCTAATTTTGTCACCTACACCACCGTGCTCAACCTACATGATTGAATTATGGGTCTCAATTTCCCTTCCGGTGGGCATTTGACTCGATAGTATTATACCTCTGGTGGGATGAAGATTTTGGATACTTCAATTTACTTCGAGAGTTTGCCTTACAAGGTCAAAACATGTTTTGACTGTTGGAACGTTCAAATTATAACTTTTAAATTTCATTATTTAAGGAATCAATATAAGGAACTTGTTCGGTACAAAGTGAAAAAATTGAATCCATATCTTGCATAATGACCCAATAACACTACAGAGAAGGGATATAGATAAGAAAACTATTGTGAATGCTCTAATTGCATACAATATAATACCTAATTTTAGAATCTGGAATACCCGACATGCCTATGAATCCAATCCGGTCTTCAATATTTTATACTAGTTGACTGTACAAATATACAAACTGACTTAATTTTTTTATTTAAAAAAGTAACTAATATCGTATAAATACGATATAAAATTATAAATACAATTTAAAATTATAAAAATTTATAAATAAAATTATAAATACAATTTGTAAAATTTAAGTTGTGATATAATTTGTAAAATTTATAAAGTGTGATATAATTTATAATTTGTAAGATTTAAGTTGTAAAATTTATACATACAATTTGTTAAATTATAGATACAATTTTAGAATTTATAAATACAATTTGTAGTTGTAATATAATTTTCTAAAACTTTGATACAAATTTTAATTATTTTTTTCTATTTTTTTTTACAAATTTTGATTTAAATACTTTTTAATTAAATTTTTTTACTTATAATTGTTGATAGGACTTAAATATCCCGAAAAGATGACCATGTAAACTCTAATTATATAATCTCAAATTAAAATCTAATCTTTGTTGTTTATATTTGCTTTTATAGTAAAATGATTATCTAGGTGAGATATGTGTAGGAGAAGGGTGGGAGTAAAAGCAGGAATGGAAGCTATTTAGGAGTTCTTTAGTGGATTTGGTATCAGCTTGGAAGGGTTTCAAAGGAAAAACTACCACATATCTATTGTTGTTGCTTTGGAGGGTTCTGATTCTTCATCGATGAATGTTGATTATGCTTTTTCAGCTGTTGTTGCTACTGTGGTTCGAGCTCCTCCCAGAGATCTTACGGTTTTCAGGTCAGGTGTAATGACTTAGAAAATTCCATATAATATTTAATTAGTATTATGATAATTTTTTAGTATAATTTTTTTTATTTTAGTTATACTTAGTTGTTGTGTTATTAGAATTATTTAATACTTCATAATTTATTAAGTATGTGACGCCCCCAAAATAGGTATACATCAACTATCTTGAGTCGTCAAATACATGGTATAAAATATAAATACAAACTTAATTATACAACAGTCGTGTAATATACAACAATACATAAAATGAGAGTTTTAATAGGAATATTGTCATCTAGACAATATCCACACTCAAAGGAGTCCTCATTATATTTATTGTCACACTATTTAACAGAATAGTGAGGACTACTAATGCTATCATCTGGACCGTCACTCTTTTACCCGACTCGACCCAGCTATATTCTAATTTTCTGAAGAGAACAATGAAAGAAAGGGTGAGCTCAACTACCCCAGTAAGATATATTATGACTAAGATAATGCAGAATAAATTATCAATAGTCCTCAACAATGTTAAATTGATAAAATACAATAGACATCAAGTTTAACTGTAGCGGAATAAGCAATCCATTAGAAGAGTCAAGTAGAGCATTATATCTACTACTCCCTCCGTCCCAGGATAAAAGTCCTGGTGGACTTTTCACGCATATTAAGAAGAGAAATAAAATGACAAAATTATCCATAATAATGTCATTAAATATGGAGAGAGAATTAGAATAAGAAAAGTATGAGATATTTAATGCTACGGGCATAATAGGAAAAAATGTGTAAAAGTTTGGTTATTAAAAGAAAGTGGACATTTAACATGGGACAACCCAAAATAGTAATAAGGACTTTTAACCTGGGACGGAGGGAGTATCTTTTATGATTTAAAATGGTTTCATCAATTTTTATCGCTGAGACTCACCTTAATAAATAAACCACATCATCTAATAATCCCTGTATTACGGGCCAAGGATATTCATTAACTCATTAACGGTCATGACAATACCGAATAATCCCTTGTCATAATCATACCAAAAATTGTCCATCAATGCATTTTAAGTCACTGAGGACTTTTACCACATCATTTATAACATTACAGGTCATGATTATACCGAATGACCTCTGGTCATAATCATACTAAGTCCATCTATGCACGTAAGCCAAAGATGACTTTCATTACAATATAAGCATGAGGATGATGACAATGACAATGACATAATAATTCAATAAAACAAATTCAAGAATAAATTTTAAAGATTAATAAGTTAATTTATCCTGAACTCAATAACGTCCAAATTGTCAACATGATACTGCTTTGTGGAGTAAAATTCAAAAATGCTCAGAAAAATATTTCCATGAAAAGATTCTGGATGAAATGCAAATATCCAGGATATTCTACTAATTTTATGGAGTATAAAAGCCAAAACTTTAACCAACTGAGTATAATAGAATATATGAAACTGCAAATGGATCTTCACCTGCCATGCGGTAATCCACGTATACAGATCATTTCCATAATTTAATAAGGAATGAATACAAAGGATCATTCACCATGCATGTGGTAATCCACATAGACAGGTTATTCCAACAGAATAATAAAGAATGGAATAATAGAAGGATTCACCATGCGTGCGATAGACTGCACAGACAGGTTATTCCCAACAGAATAATAAATAATGGAACCAGGTCCGGCATAAACGCACAGACAGGATATTCTGACAGAATAATAAATAATGGAACCAGGTCCGGCGTAAATATACAGACAGGATATTCTGACAAAATAATAAATAATGGAACCAGGTCCGGCGTAAACACATAGACAGTATATTCCGACAGAATAATAAAGAAAAGAATATTAGAAGAATTTCACCATGTATGTGGTATTTCGCATAAACAGGTTATTCCAACAGAATAATAAGAACGGAATAATAGAAGAATTTCACCATGTATGTGGTACTTCACATATACAGGTTATTCCAACATAATAATAAAGAATGGAATAACAGAAGTTATCTTCATAAATACGAAAGAAATAATACCCCTTACCTTAGAAGAAACTGGATATTGGAGTAGTGAAGTAGCACAATACTTTTCTTCTTTCTTTCTATAGTTTCTCTCTCTAGAGTTTCAGTGAATTCGTAAGAAATAATAAAGGAATGAGCTTCTATTTATAGGAGAATGGACTGAATAGAAATTAATTTATGAACGTTCTAGATTGATTTACTTTTAAACGGACGGTCCATATTGATTTACTATTAAAACTTAAAGCAACGGTCCATACTGATTTACTATTAAAACTTTGAACCAGCGATCCATATTGATTTACTATTATAACTTTCCACAAACGGTCCATATTGATTTACTATTATATCTTCAACCAACGGTCTGAAAAATTTTCACATCTCCTCATGTAATAATATTGTATCCAAAAATTATTTGGACCGAAAAGAAATATATTTTTCGAGTGAATAGTACTCCATGAATAGTAACTCATGAATAGTAACTCGTGAATATTACTCTGACACAAAAAGTTCTCCAAATACCCGATTGAACAATATAACCTCCACACATCAATTATTATCGAAAAAAATGTCGATTTTCATTAACACAAATAATTTTAACACAATGGAACTATAATATTCATCTTTAATCAACACAAACTTATTCATCAATAATATTATAACTCACAATATTTAACAACCAGGTCGTTCCCAGGAAAGAGGGGGCTTTCCAATAAGGATTTCTCTTTATTGGCGCGCAATTAGGTGACCAAACCTCTCTTTGACAGAACTTCTAGACATTGTAAATATTACAATTTAATAATATGAATACATTTGTCGTCTCAATTATTGATTTAATAATATAACATATTATGTAGATAATACTGTGACAATAATCGAATCAATAATATGAGAGATGTGATACAGCAATTACTGTAGCAATAATTGAGTATTACTGAGTGACTTCTCACGTAAGCATCAATAACCAATACCGTGTGTTACTATGCAATCACGCTTATTACTGTACTTTTACTACCGGGTAGTTCAATAGTTTTAACGGTAACACTTCCGCCGTTATTTTTATAAAAAGATAATTCTGTCATTTTCTTACTACGACAATACTTCCGTTATGGGGTCCACCAAAGATTGTGCCGTCGTACGAATATTCCCCGACCAATCGAATATTATATAACCACTTGCTTACTTTGAAAAATTTGTAAATATTACCCATAAGTATAACATTATATTATATCCACACCATAATATTCAAAAATATATTTCGAGAGAAATTAATCTTTTTTTCATAAAAGTTGGGGTCTTACAACCTCCCCTTCTTATGAAATTTCGTCCTCGAAATTAAGGTGTGTACCTAGTATATTGAAGAGGTGATGATATCTTGACTTCATCTCAGATTCTAACTCCCATGTCATTTCTTCCACATCGTGGTTTATCCACAAAATTTTGACTTGAGGTATAACCTTGGAGAGTAGAATATGATCCTTCTTATCCAAGATTTTAACAGGTAACTCTTTATACTTTAAATCTTCCTCTATCTCGTCTAGTTCTAATTTAATAATGTGGTTTGGGTCTTTCACATATTTACGTAACATAGATATATGAAAAAACGTTATGAACACGAGACATACTTAGCGGTAAGGCGAGTCTATAGGCCACAGTTCCTATTCGTTCGAGGATTATAAATGGGTCAATGAATCAAAGATTGAGTTTTTCTCTCTTTCCAAATCTCGTAACTCCTTTCCATGGAGCAACATGTAATAACACATGATCTCCAATATCGAATTCTACGACCTTTCGATGAAGATCAGCATAACTCTTTTGTCGATCTTGTGAGATTTTTATACGTTGCTGGATCGTTTGTATCTTTTTCGTAGTCATACGTACCAAATTCGGTCCCAACAACGTTGCTTCACCCACCTCATCCCAGCATACTGGCGAACGACACTTTCTTCCATACAACGCTTCAAATGGAGCCATGCCAATACTTGCTTGATAATTATTGTTGTAGGAAAACTCCACCAATGGTAAGAACTTGTCCCAACTTCATTTGAAGTCAAGGACACAGAGTCTTAATAAATCTTCAAGAGTTTGAATAGTCCTCTCTGATTGTTCGTCCGTCTGAGGATAATATGCCGAACTAAATCGTAAATTCGTGCCCATAGCTTTTTACAAACTAACCCAAAATCTTGAAGTGAATATTGGGTCTCGATCAGAAACTATTGATACTGGCATACCATACAATCTTACGATCTCGTTTATATATATACTAGCAGACGTTCAAGTGTATAAGTTTCTCGTATAGGTAAGAAATGAGCAGACTTGGTCAATCTATCAATAATGACCCAAATCGCATTTATGCCTTGAGAAACCTTGGGAAGACCAATAGCGAAATCCATGGTAATGTGCTCCCACTTCCATTCTGGAATTTCAAGTGGTTACATTCGACCTTTTGGCACTTGATGCTCCGCCTTGACTCGTTGACAAGTTAGACACCTTGAGATAAACAACGCTATCTCTCTCTGCATATTGCTCCACCAAAATGTATGATGAAGATCACAATACATTTTGGTACTCCCAGGATGGATTGCAAATGGTGTGTTGTGCGCCTCCATAATTATTTTATACTTCAAGTCAGAATCGTTAGGAACACAAAGTGTGGAGTTTACTCGAAGTATTCTTTCTTTATCGATTCTTGCTTCCGGAATAGCACCTTCTTCCACTTTCTTCTTCATATACATCAGCTCCAAGTTTGTAGCTTGAGCAACTTTAACTTTATCGATTAAAGTTGGTTCTACTCGTATATTCATCATCATCATATGGGTCCCTGGAGTCTTTAACTCTATCTCAATCCTTCGTAAGTCATACACAATGGGCCCTTGCGTTGACAATAATGCACTCGTGCCCGCATATGATCTTCTACTCAACACGTCAGCTACTACGTTTGCTTTTCCAAGATGGTATTGGATGGTATGATCATAATCTTTCAACAACTCAAGTCAATGTCGTTGCCGCATGTTGAGTTCCTTCTGAGTGAAGAAATATTTGAGGCTTTTATGATCCGTATAGATCTCCACCTTCTCTCTATACAGGTAATGCCTCCAAATCTTAAGCGTAAAAACGACATCGGCCAACTCTAGATCATGAGTAGGATAATTCCTCTCATATTCTTTGAGTTATCGTGAGGCATAGGCTATGACTTTCCTATGTTGCATGAGAACACATCCTAACCCTTTGCCTGAAGCATCACTGTAAATGACAAATCTCTCCGTGCCAGATGGTATTGTCAAAACAGGTGCTGAAATGAGTCTACTCTTGAGTTCTTGAAAACTCTTCTCACATTCCTCGCTCCAAATGAATTTTTTATATTTTCGAGTTAACTGCATTAATAGAGTAGCGATTCGAGAAAACTCTTCTACGAATCTCTGATAATAACCAGTTATGCCGAGAAAGCTACGTACCTCGGTCACTGACTTAGGTTGCTCTTAGCTTTAAATTGCTTCAATCTTTGCTGGGTCAACAGATATTCCATGACTTGATGCTACGTGCCCAAAGAATGCTACTTCCTCAAGCCAAAACTCGTATTTCTTTAACTTGGCATATAGCTTGTTTGCACGAAGCTTTTGAAGTATCATCCTTAATGTTGCTTATGGTCTTCACGGGTTTTGGAGTATATGAGGATGTCAACAATAAAGACGACCACAAAGTGATCCAAATATTCCTTGAATACTTGGTTCATCATGTTCATGAAGGCAGCAGTAGCATTAGTCAATCCAAAAGACATGACTAGGAATTCGTAATGCTCGTACCGAGTTCTGAAAGCAGTCTTTGGAATGTCATCAGTTTTAATCTTCAACTGATGATATCCAGAACGAAGATCGATTTTTGAAAAGAATTTGGTGCCTTGCAACTGATCAAACATATCATCAATACGAGGTAACGGGTACCTATTTTTTATGGTGACATGATTCAACTCCCGATAATCAGTACAAAGTCGCATACTTCCATCTTTCTTCTTCACGAATAGAACAGGAGCACCCCAAGGAGATGTACTAGGGCGAATAAAACAGATGTCTAACAATTCATATAGTTGGGTTTTTAACTCCTGAAGTTTAATAGGAGCCATTCGATACGGGGCTTTGGAAATGGGTTTTGTACCAGATTCAAGGTCGATACAAAATTCAATTTCATGCTTTCGGAGTAGGCTAGTAAGTTCTTCAGGGAATACTCAGGAAATTTATTAACAATGGAAATATCATTTAAATCTGACGTATTTTTATTCAAATTCGTGACATGGGCTAAGAAAGCTTGACATCCATTCTTTAGTAAACGAATAACTTTATGGCTTGATATGACAGTGATTGATTTTAGTGGTTTGGCTGCTTGAATTCGTATAATAGGTTGGTTAGGAATATGAAAGCTAACAACCTTATGAAAAAAATTAATTTTAGCATGATGAGTAGTTAACCAATCAATCCCTAAAATCACATCAAATGCAAGTATTTTCAAAGAAATAAGATCGACAGGTAATGTGCGGTTACCGATTTGAATCAAACAAGACTTATAAACCGTGGATGTAATGAAGGTTTCTCCCAACGAAGTTTTAACAGATAAGTCAAAGTCTAATTTCTCCAGAGTCAAATTTAAATGTTGAGCGCAAGTAAGAGAAATAAAGGAATGGGTAGAACCGGTATCAAATAAAGTATAAACTTCGTTAGAGTTTATGGTTAGCTTACCCGTGATCACCTCGTTCGGATTCCTCACTTTTTGGGAGGTTACGACAAATGCTCTCCCTTGAACTACCGATTTTGTCTTGTCTGGGACACCCTTTGATGCCTCCATCCTAATTTGACTTGACTTTGGTGCACGACAAAATCGGGTTAGGTGGCCTTTTTTTCACAATTATAACATGCTTTGGACTGCATCATTCAGTTTGAACTTATGTGTCCTTCCCCTCCACATTTGTAACATAACGACCGGCTCCTTCCTTAACAGCGAGTGCTGGTGCTGACATCTCTCCATCTTTGCTGAACCTTCTCTTCTTAAACTTTCCACTCCTATTGTCTTGGCCATGATTACCACCGAAGTGGTTATCATTTCTGGCATGTTAAATCCCTCAATGTTTGTTGTCACTGCTTCGATGACTACTACCACTGGTATTATCGACTTGTCGTATGCTCTCTCTTGGTTGGGTTGACTCATTATCGCGCACCAATAACTGAGCCCTATTCACAATATCTGAATACAAACACAGTTTATGAGAGATAAGGTATTGGTGTATCTCGGGTTTCAAACCTCTTATAAACATCTGCGTCATTCTTTCCGCATTATTAACCAAGTGGGACGCAAACCGAGATAACTCAGTAAACTTTGCTTCGTATTGTGCCACGGTCATATTGTTTTACTCAAGCTTGATAAACTCTACCTCCTTCATGTGACGAATACTTTTAGGAAAGTACTTGTCATTGAACAGCTCTTGGAACTTCTCCCAAGACATCTTCAGTGCGGCAGGTTGATTACGCTTTACAGATTCCCACCAGTAATTTGCCTCTGCACGCAACATGAAGGTGGCAAAGGGAACCTTTTGCTCCTTGGAGCATCCCAAGATATCAAATATCTTGTAGATCCGCTTTATCCACGTCTCTGCCTTAAGTGGTTTTGGCTCTCAAAAAAACTCCAGTGGTCCCAGCTCCTTGAACTGCTTAGCGGTGACCGTCCTAGAGTTGTCAGTGTTTCCACCTATATTTTGGACAGGAGCCGCCTTCGCCTGATGTTGCATGAATTGCATAAAGCCTTTGACCATCCCATCATTCACCATTTCATCGGTGTTATTGTTTATATGAGGATTATTGTCTTCTTGTTGCACATTACCCTGGGCATTAATCGTTGGTGACTCAATGGTCTCATGTGCTTCATTGCTTATCTCAAAATTTTCGGATGCAATTTCAAATACTGTAACAAAACAAGGGTTAATTAACATATCACATATTATCCCTATACTCTGACCGACCAATTACATACCAAATAAACCTAAGTTGGTCATACTAACGAAGGAAATCCCCGTCTCTCCCCTCCTAGTTCTTGTCTCACATCTCAGCCAGGGATCATATCCCTAAGCTTTGATACCAACTGTGACGACCCCAAAATAGGTATACATCAGCCATCTTGAGTCGTCAAATATATGGTACAGAATATAAATACAAACTTAATTATACAACCGTCGTGTAATATACGACAATACATAAACTAATAGTTTTAATAGGAACATTGTTATCTAGACAATATCCACTCTTAAAGGAGTCCTCATTACATTTATTATCACACTATTTAACAGAATAGTGATGACTACTAATGCTATCATCTGGACCGTCACTCCTTTCCCCGACTCGTCCCAGCTATATTCTCATTTCCTGAAGAGAACGGTGAAAGAAAGGGTGAGGTCAACTAGCCTAGTAAGAAATATTATGACTAAGATAATGCAGAATAAATTATCAATAGTCTTCAACAATGTTAAACTGATAAAATACAATAGACATCAAGTTTAACTGCAGTGGAATAAGCAATCCATTAGAAGAGTCAAGTAGAGCATGATATCTACTATCTTCTATGATTTAAAATGTTTTCATCAATTTTTATCGTTGAGACTCAGCTTAATAAATAAACCACATCATATAATCATCCCTGTATTACGGGCAAGGGATATTCATTAACTCATCAACGGTTATGACTATACCGAATAATCCCTGGTCATAATCATACCAAAAATTGTCCATCAATGCATTATAGGACACTGAGGACTTTTACCACATCATTTATAATATTACAGGTCATGATTATACCGAATGATCCCTGGTCCTAATCATACTAAGTCCATCTATGCATGTAAGCCAAAGATGACTTTCATTACAATATAAGCATGAGGATGATGATAAGACATAATAATTCAATAAAATAAGTTCAAAAATAAATTTTAAAGATTAATAAGTTAATTTATCCTGAACTCAATAAGGTCCAAATTGTCAACATGATACCGCTTTGTGGAGTGAAATTCAAGAATGCTTAGAAGAATATTTCGATGAAAAGATACTGGATGAAAAACAAATATCCAGGATATTCTACTACTTTCATAGAGTATAGAAGCCAAAACTTTAACCAACTGAGTATAATAGAATATATGAAACCGCTAATGGATCTTCACCCGTCATACGGTAATCTACGTATACAGATCATTTCCATAATTTAATAAGGAATGAATACAAAGGATCATTCACCATGCATGTGGTAATCCACATAGACAGGTCATTCCAACAGAATAATAAAGAATGGAATAACAGAAGGATTCACCATGCGTGCGATAGAATGCACTGACAGGTTGTTCCCAATAGAATAATAAATAATAGAACCAGGTCCGACATAAACACACAGACATGATCTTCTGACAGAATAATAAATAATAGAACCAGGTCCGGCGTAAACGCACAGACAGAATATTCCAACAGAATAATAAATAATGGAATCAGGTCCGGCGTAAACGAACAGAAAGGATATTCTGACAGAATAATATAGAACGTAATATTAGAAGAATTTCATCATGTATGCGGTACTTCACATAAACGGGTTATTCCAACAGAATAATAAGAATGGAATAACAGAAGAATTTCACCATGTATGCGGTACTTCGCATATACAGGTTATTCCATCATAATAATAAAGAATGGAATAACAGAAGTTCTCTTCATGAATACGAAAGAAATAATACCCTTTACCTTAGAAGAAACTGGATATTGGAGTAGTGAAGTAGCACAATACTTTTCTTCTTTCTTTCTATAGTTTCTCTCTCTAGAGTTTTAGTGAATTCGTAAGAAATAATGAAGGAATGAGCTTCTATTTATAGGAGAATGGACTGAATAGTAACTAATTCATGAACGATCTAGATTGATTTACTTTAAATGGACGGTCCATATTGATTTACTATTAAAATATAAAGCAACGGTCCATACTGATTTACTATTACAACTTTAAGCCAGCGATCCATATTGATTTACTATTATAAGATTCCACCAGCGGTCCATATTGATTTACTATTATATCTTTAACCAACGGTATGAAAAATTATCAAATCTCCTCATGGAATAATATTGTACCCAAAATTGATTTGGACCAAAAAGAAATATATGTTTCGGGTGAATAGTACCCCGTGAATAGTAAATCATGTATAGTAACTCATAAATAATAACTCGTGAATAGTACTCTGACACAAAAATTTGCCCAAATACCCGATTGAACAATATAAACTCCAGGCATCCATTATTATTGAAACAAATATCGATTTCCACTAACACAAATAATTTCAACACAATGGAACTATAAAATTCATCTTTAATCAACATGAACTTATTCATCATTAATATTATGACTCACAATATTTAACAACCAGGTTGTTCCCAGGGAAGAGGGGGCTTTCCAATAAGGATTTCTCCCTATTGGCGCGGAATTAGGTGATCAAACCTCTCCTTGACAGAACTTCTATACATTGTAAATATTGCAATTTAATAATATGAATAACTTTGTCGTCTCAATTATTGATTTAATAATATAACTTATTATGCAGATGATTCTGTGACAATAATCGAATCAATAATATGAGAGATATGATGCAGCAATTAATGTAGCAATAATTGAGTGTTACTGAGTGACTTCTCATGTAAGCATCAATAACCAATACCGTGTGCTACTATGCAACCACGCGTATTACTTTACTTTTACTACCGGGTAGTTCAACAGTTTTAATGGTAACACTTTCGCCGTTATTTTTATAAAAAGATAATTCTGTAATTTTCTTACTACGACAATACTTCTGTTGTGGGGTCCACCAATGATTGTGTCGTCGTACTAATATTCCCTGTTAAAACAAATATTCCCCGACCAATCGAATATTATATAACCACTTGCTTACTTTGCAAAATTTGTAAATATTATCCACAACTATAATATTATATTATATCTACATCATAATATTCAAAAATATAGTTTGAGAGAAATTAATCTTTATTCATAAAAGTTGGGGTCTTACAAAGTATCCCAACTTATGTATGGTAAAGGAAGGAAGACTGAAATACCTTATTATAATGATATCTAAATATCAAGAATGAAAAGGAAAGCCAACATGGCTTAACTATGAAATACTCTTGACATGAAACTATTCATATGATCAATGAAATAATTATATTATGATATAATTAAATTCATTCAAGGGTGTTATTTAATAACAAATAAGGAAAAAGGGTGTGTACCACTATGAGTTATTTAAATTACATAGGACTATCATTTGTAACGAGGTTTATGTTATCCATTTTTCTAGCCTACTCAAATGTGGTGGATAAAAGTCATGTATATTTAGGGTCCATATTAAATGTTTGGGCCATATTAATTTTATCATATATGTTTGCAAGCGTTCCCTATTATTTTCTAGAGTTATGGACTTTTGTTAGGATTATAATAGTTCATGAGGCCCAATTTAAAGCCCATGCTCAGTCCCTTTTGTGTCCCAAACCAGTAACCCATATAGGGAGATATAAAGATGAATTGGACTTGTTAAAATAACTAGTTCAGTTGGCAGTTAATTGACTAGTGTTAGGGACTATTATTTAATTGATAAGTGCCTTGAACCCAAAATAAAATATATGCCTAGCCCCTTTCATATGCCCAATCGGGCAACCCTTATGGGAGGAAATGGAGTTGTTTAACCCAATGAGAATGATAAATGCAATGGTTTGGCAATCCAATTATCTTATTATTAGTAATCAGTTGAAAGCTAAGCTATAGGGTAGCTGTTAGGGGTCAAGTTGCTGCAAGAGTCAAGTGTGTCAAGTAGCTTCATAGGGGCTAACTGACTACAAGACTTAGGCTACTAGGAGGAGGCTGTGTCAGGGACTAAATTGAAGCCAATGTAGAGCCGAGTAAAGTGATGATGGAGAAGAATAGGGACCAAGCTTAATGGTCAGACAGAGGATGACTAAAGAAAGGGAATTCAGCCATATAACCTCAATGTTGCACCAAAATCTAGCAGCTACACCAAAGTCCAGCTAGCCATAACAAAGTTATGATGTTCTATATTATAGCAGTCATATAGAAAGAGTGGTAGAGCTCCGTTTGGAATGGGGAATTTTATTAGCACAACCGCCATCTATCTCACTACTTTGGAGTCTTAGAAGGATACAACCCAGCATGGTGAGCAGTCGTATTCCATTCTATTTCCATTTCCGTTTCATGATTTTCGAAAACTAACTTTTAATGGCCAATACACTTGTATTGACTGCTATAAATGTTATAATGATTTTGATTTCTATGATGATTGTTATATGAATAAGATGGTTGTGTTCACTATTGTTGTTTTGATGATTGGTTTATATATATAGACCATTAATGATTAAAGGCCAAAAGTTTGGGAAAATAGATAGAAAATTATTGTTTCATGTAAATAGAAAGCATGCTTACCAACTGTTTGATAAATGGACTAAGTAAGGGATGTTATGTATTAAAAGCATACTAACTGTGTAAACAAGTCCAAAATCATATCTATATGCTATCATAGTAAGAGTAATACCTCAAGTATCCTTCTATGATTAAGTGTAGCATGTTTTGTTTTAATTTATAAACTGTGATAGTTTTGTTAGAAGCAAAAGTAAAGTCATTGTGACTGTTATTGGAAACTTATCTTATAACTATTATGCCTTGTTTCTAGTATGGTTGTTATGTTATAATATGGGGTAAATATACCAAACCTTGAAAGGTAATAATGGTGAAGTTTTAAGTTTCATTTTCAGTCAAAACAACGCAGTCTGGACTTATTTGAAACATGCCAGACCAAGCCCTATTTTTAAAGCTTGAATGCTAGCATAAATACAATGTTGAGGACTATTAAGGTATACTTTGTTTTGTGCCGCTCGGATCAAAGCTATGCATGTTAAATGTTATGCAAAAGGTTAGTCAAAGCTTATGTGTTGCATAACCATGCTATTTTGTTAACTAGGTTATCAAACCATGTTTTCTTATGAATTTAAAGGTTATTGAAGGTTATTTTGAAAAGAAAAAGGGAAGAAGCTTAAGGCAGTGCATCCATGTGTTTTAAACAATGAAGATATAGTATATAGCAGGTGCATCAAGTAAAAATGCATATAATTGAATGTGTGGGGCTGTTTTGGTATTGATAACTGAGCTAAGTTTGTAAGCATGCTAGAGTGCATGTGTGGTAATGAGTTTTAATGATAATTTAAAGTTCATAGGAATGCTTAAAGACCCTTTAAGTTCTATAGTGAACTGCTTGTAAGTTAATAGCCAAAACTGTGCCTAATAAGGGAGTGTTATGGCCAATGTTTGCAAATGATGTTGTTAGACAGTAAAGAGTCCTTGAATGGCCTATAAATGATATTTAAAAGTTGTTCCTTAAGTTAGTTGGGGTGTAGGTTAAGTATTGTCCAAAAATCATGTTTAAAAGCTATAAAAATAAACTTTTAATGTCAACTAATAGCCAACTATAGAATTACCATACCTGAACCACGTAGGCAAGTTTTAATAGCTATAATATGACCTAAATAAGCTACACAGGCTAACCAAGTCTAGACTGTTTTGAGTCTTGGACTTGTTAAAAATCATGTTTAAGGATAAAAGTGGACTATTTTGGGCAATTTTGAGTGCTTGACCTTATTGAACTACAATGAGCTTATTTAAAGTTGTTAATATATGTTATTATTTACTCCCAATCACGGCCTTGACAAAAGCTAACAAGAGAACCAAGTTAAGATCTCTTTTATAAGCTTAAAGTGTGCTTTAATATGTTAAATTTGACTAGGTGATTAACTAAGGTGTGGTGATGATAAAAGCAACCTTAAGTAGCTAAAATACACATGCCTAGACGATCCAAGTAGCCAAAACTGGAAAAAATTGAAAAAAGATCAAAAATAGTTTTTGTGAAAAAGTGAGAAACAGGCCAGTTTGAGCCCCTATTTTGGGAAGCTAAAATAACATGAATAAGAAACCTAAAACTTGATTAAAATACCTTAATGTAAGTTCTATCAATAGGTTTAAATGGTTTAGCCAAGAACTTAACCCTTAAATTCAAACAAATCACCAAACTAGCTAGTAAAATCACTAAAACTGCAATTTCTGCATTTTTCTAAGTGTGAAATTTGAGATTTTGTCATTTTGCTTAAAAATTAGTTTAAACATCTTAAACAAGTGATTTAAAAGTATGGTAGGCTATTACAAGTGTTGGAATGCTAATACATACAAGAAAATGAGAAATTGGTATGTAAAATCTTCAAAAAGCTAGGTTTAGAGGGTTAAAACCAAATATATGCATAGAAAAGTCAATGGAATGCTAAATATAATCCTAAATAGTTATAATTCAAGTGTTGGAATGAACCCAAGTGACCAAAAATAAATTTGGCAAGGATTGACCAAAGTTAGGAAAATAAAAAACTTTGGTAAACAACCTAGTTTGGGCATCAGGTTCAACAAGCTTAGATAGCTTTCCTGAGAACCTAAACCTATAAAAAATACTTTGATATATTCTCTATGTGTGTCAATATTTTAGGTCTAAAATCCTAATACAAAAATTCATAAAAATCATCAAAGTTGCCTTGAAAATCACAAAAACTGCAATTTCCATATATGACTGTTGAAAATAGCCCAGTTGGAACATGTTTTTGAATTGCTTAACTTGATATTTTTAAAGATCTAAACCAAAAATAAAATACTTTGTTATGGGGTCTATAAGATTGCATAAATGAAAAACTAAAAAGGCTACTACAAAAATTCCTATAAATCCTTAAAAGTGCCTCAAAAATCATATTTTTTTTGTGTTTTTGGTGTTCTGTTGCAAAAGTGAAGATTAAGGATTGTAATTGTCTTAACATGACTAAATGAGATAATAAAGGTGTTTTATGATCTAAGATCTATATCATGTTATGTTTGGACTAAAACTTGTATGCTTAGGATGTATGCAAGCTATATGTGTTTTGTGCCTATATGAGCTAGCTATGTAAAAGTATTTTGTATACACTAAGATGTGAAAATGTGTTGTGATAAGCTAGGTGCCTATGTGTACTTACATGTATTTACAACTAAAGGCTGTCTATATGATTGTTTAATGTTAGTAAGTAACATAGCTGATAGTTATTGTTGGGGTAAAATCTAGTTACGCACAACACGCAAGTATACGTGGTCAACAAGTAATAAAGTGATAAGTTAAGTATCGTTCCCACAGAGAATTATTTAATAAAAATCACCAAGTACTAACCCGTAACCAACTCAATCTTATTTAAACGAATGGATTACAAACTATATTAATTAACTACTATTCCACCAATTAAATTAAGACTATGGATATTTAAGATTACAACTTCACTTATTGCTTCATTTAAGTTAACACACTTCTCATCAATTATTCTCTATCCTGAATTGTTAATCAAGAACACTAAAGTAGTATTAACCACCTCTCGATGCACTAATACCGTATTAACGTCAATCCACAATTAAGATAGAAATTCGTTAAACACCTTAATCATCTAACCCACTATATCTCTATGTGAATTACAATTGAAGAAGGTTGAAGAATAAGTTCTCTATCCAATTATATGCAATGTCAAACATATCTCTACCTTAACACTCATCAAGTTTAAGCTACTAACAAAATCCTGAACACATGCTATCATGATCAGATCTAAATCTATACTTCATCTCTCGAGTTCATATAGATTATCACGGTAATTAATGGCCAAGCAATTAAACAATTAAGTCCAAATCACAATAGACAATCCTCTAAATAGAACATAATAATTGATAACGAAGCATATTAAAATAAACTACACAATAAGATCCATTGTAATCTCAAACAAAGAATTAGTTCATTGAATTAAAACTAAGAATCCACAATTGAATTATCATTAAAAAACAAAAATAGAAGAAGTAAAAAAGATAGAATCTATTGTCTGTAGATTTAACGCTCCCTCCTTGCTCCTACTTTGAATCTTCAATGGTCTCCAAGTTGTTTCAATCTCCAAATCTTATTAGAAGTAGTGTTTTTCTCTAATTTACTCTAATCTAATTTAATAGAATGCTCTCTAATCTCCTAATATTCTCCCCTAATCTATGTTATTCCCCTCCTTTTATAAGCCTTTGTACATGTATTTAAATCCTCTTGGAAGTCCTTGAATCAAACAACTCGAAACAATCCTTTTCGGACTCAAATTCGGACAAAATCTACTCTTTTTCGCGCATACCCAGCCCCGGCTAGGTATTTCCTTTGTAAAAACCCAGCCCCAACTTGCTAGGCTACTGATTTCACGCCCAGGACACCCAGCCCCGGCTGGATCCTAAGGCTAAAAACGTCGAGCCCCGGCGAAGGTGCAAACTGCGAATTAATTTTCTGCTGGAACCTCCTCTGCTAAAACTGCCATAACTTTTAAACCGAGAGGAGTTACGGGCCCCGCGACCTATCAAATCGAAGCTATCGATGAGATCTGCAACTTTCATTCTTTGAGCTTTCAGAAATAACAAACGCATGATGGTCTAAATTGTACTGGTAGTGACTGCTATGCAAATGACCACCCAAAAGGGTGAAGTTCAACGTTCGTTGGTAGAAATGTCATAACTCTTTCATCCGAACTCCGATTTTAATGATTCAAGATGTTCCGAAAAGCTAAGAAAATGTCTAAAATATAGTCTAAGCTCCAAGCCAAGAACATGAATTGAACATTAAAGCATAAACGATGTCCGGATTGCTTTTTCCTTGCATTTTCCTTGCTTTTCCTTACCAATAGTCGCTCACACCGCTCCCAAACGTATAACCTACAAAATGAACATGAAATGCATGAAAAATAACTAAGAAACATGAGTTTAAGCAACAAATTCAAGTAATAGATACCGGATAAGTAGGTATAAAACCTACTTATCATTTACCCCCAAACTTAAACCGTTGCTTGTCCCCAAGCAACACAACATAATGCAATGCAATGCAACTAATTTACATGCCTACGAATCCAGCAGTATTGATAAACACAAATCTATTCACTCGGCCTTAGAGAAATCAAGAAAACACGATAATACTTCATATCAAAACCAATCAACAATTTCCTAGTCAATCATCAAGTCTTAAATTGTTATCACTGGTATAGTGCGTGTGTGCTCCACAATAATGTTAATTGATATAAAATCAAATTTAACACATAACAAGTCTCTTCGAAGGCATCATACAGTGTAAACTTAAGAAATCCAAAAATAAGCTAGATCCAACTAAAATCAAACAATTACCAATATCGAGGGTTAACATGGGACACTTATGCTTTATTTTCATATACGGGGGCTTTTTGCTCTTTTTCCGTTTTATTGTTTTTTTTTCTTTTTCTTTTTACTTTTTAACCATGACTGTGCAATGTCTCATTTCATTAGGCTAACAGTGCTACCCCTTAACGAGCTTTCAACCAACGACTCCCAGACCATATAAGACCTTAGGGCGCTAGGTTTTAAGATACCCCTTCGGGCATACTTACTCAAGTAACAAAGGTCCCGAAACAAAACTAGCCACGATATTTTTTTTTCTTTTTTTTTGAAGCTTATATATCCCAATTTTTTTCCCCAAACTTAGGTTCTTATCGAACTTTAGCCATCACTACTTATTCTTCTCATTCTTTCATTCAAACTAGCATCATCCTTTAGATTCCCATTATGTATCAATTTAAACTCAATCAATCAACAAGTTATTTTTATTGTGCTTTTCTTATTATAACAGTTTTAAACAGAAAAAGATTCAATTCATAACAAGAAATCACATCAAAGCTCTAATAGTCAGTACTAAACTTGCCTACTCAATCCCATTTTCATCTTTGGCTAAAATAGACTTTAACTTATCAAACAGCTGGACTCATGCAAGATGAACATAGTAACTAACAATTATTTTTGAATTTTTGAATTAATTTTTTTTTTTAATAATAAACCTAAACTATATTAACAACATATGCAAAATAAGATAACATAAACATGAAACTAAACATGCAATAACGAACTAAACTAAACACCCCCAAACTTAGCAATTACAATGTCCTCATTGTAAGAATATAGTGATAAATAGAAGATAACTTCCATGTAATCAGCTAAGCGTGAGTTGATGGTGGCGATGGCTGCGATGATCATTTTGCTATCCATTGGACCTCCAATACCTGCAATGAAGAGAGACAACATGGATTAGATTATAAGAAAATTTAATAAGCAACTTAATTCCTATCTACTAAATAAACTAGTAAAGCATATAAATATAAAAATTCCTGGGTTGCCTCCCAGTCAGCGCTTGATTTATAGTCTTTCAGCCTGACTTTGTCTGGTCAATGCTATCCAATTCCTCTTTGAAAGGTGAGGAACCCTCCATCCATCAGAAATAATATAGCTTTTGGTAGGTTCCCATTTACGATGGCCAATGCATCAAAGTCACTTAGCATGCTCTAATTTGGTATGATCTCCATGAAGAAGGGCAAATAACTAGGTGCTATCTCTATTGTGTTTGTGATCATATCTGGGCATGGAAGTGTGTCAAACACAATGAGCTCTTCGTCTATCTTCTCTTTCTCATCCCACCAGGGCTTCATTGTTGCACTAGCTCTTATGTCATAAAGAGCCTTGCCGACGACATGACTACCAAGCAGGCACGGTTTTGCAAATCTAACTGGACCCTTGATATTTGGCGGAGAAGGAACTTGGGGCACTAATAACATCGGCTCATCCTCGTTGGTACTCATATCTAGTTCTTCACCGAACGTGTTGTCATTATCCCCACTTGTCTCCTCTTTTTTAACATCTTGAGGCTCATCCAGTTGTAGATTTGGTTCAGGTTCTCCGTCAATTTCGTTATCCATGTCATAAAGCCAAGTGTTTGGAGGAAGGTTGATTACGGCTTCGGTCATTTGCTCTATCTGATCAACAAGATTTTGATATTCCCTCTCTTGATTACTCATCTTCTCCTCATCTACTATGAACTTGGACAATAATTCCCCCAGCCTTGAACTTTCTGTTTCATTCTCGGAAGCCATGTATTGAGGACCATTGGTAGAGGCTGTGAAACGTTTTTCTATCCAATTATTAAAATTTTGGATTGACAACTCCTGACTGTTTATAAACTCTTCTTTTTCTGCTATAGCCCTTAACATGAATTCCATAAACTCTGAATTGTCTTCTTGTCGCATTGGAAGTGAATATGAGAATTCCGGCGTGTATGTCGGATTAGGAGCATAGTATTGGTCTTCATAAGTATAGCTCCATGAAGAAATCAGGTGATACCCCCAAAATTGGTGATAGTTAGGATAAAAGTAGTTGTTGTGGTAATCACCACTATATTGTACTGGTTCAAAACTGACGGTGCAATGATGACTTTGATGGTTGCCAGCACAATAGTTACACGTAACTGCCATCGTTTGACGACGTTGTGTTGCAACCACAACGTCCAACTTCCTCGAAAGTTCTTTAATCTGTGCTGAAATTGCAGAAAGTGTAGCGAGTCTGTCAATCTCCGCTTCCTTTGGTTGAGTCATGTTCGTGTATGGCCATTGATACGCAAATTCATCCATGGTACCTGAAAAGAGAGAAATATAGGAAGAGAATTAAAAATAAAAATAAAAATGTTTAAATTAAGACTGTTTTGATTGAAATTAATATTAGTAAAAAAATATTAAACTAATTTCCCGGCAATGGCGCCAAAAACTTGTTGGGGTAAAATCTAGTTACGCACAACACGCAAGTATACGTGGTCAACAAGTAATAAAGTGATAAGTTAAGTATCGTTCCCACAGAATTATTTAATAAAAATCACCAAGTACTAACCCGTAACCAACTCAATCTTATTTAAACGAATGAATTACAAACTATATAAATTAACTACTATTCCACCAATTAAATTAGGACTATGGAGATTTAAGATCACAACTTCACTTATTGCTTCATTTAAGTTAACACATTTCTCATCAATTATTCTCTATCATGAATTGTTAATCAAGAACACTAAAGTAGTATTAACCACCTCTCGATGCACTAATACCGTATTAACATCAATCCACAATTAAGATAGAAATTCGTTAAACGCCTTAATCAACTAACCCACTATATCTCTATGTGAATTACAATTGAAGAAGGTTGAAGAATAAGTTCTCTATCCGATTACATGCGATGTCAAGCATATCTCTACCTTAACACTCATCAAGTTTAAGCTACTAACAAAATCCTGAACACATGCTATCATGATCAGATCTAAATCTATACTTCATCTCTCGAGTTCATATAGATTATCACGGTAATTGATGGCCAAGAAATTAAATAATTAAATCCAAATCACAATAGACAATCCTCTAAATAGAACATAATAATTGATAACGAAGCATATTAAAATAAACTACACAATAAGATCCATTGTAATCTCAAACAAAGAATTAGTTCATTGAAAATTGTTGAAGCTTTCCTTGAGCACTTCCCAAAGATTCTAATTTCTAAAACAGTTTTTGACTATACCTTTATGTAAGGTGTCATTGTGACGTGTTATCCAAGGTTTGAACATGAGTCACAGTTGGTATATATTTGTGACAAAGCTCATAACATTTATGTTGTTGTATTTTGCACGAAAATTATTGTAATAAAGTTGTAGTTGTTTTCTGTGCCATGTATTTGGCGACTCGGAATAGGTTGGATAGAATGGACCTATTTTGGGGTCGTTAAAGTTAGTATCAGAGCTTAGGGATATGGTCTCTAACGGATATCGAGGAATATAACTAGGAGGGGAGAGATGAGTAAATCATTCGCTAGTGTGTCCTGCCTAAGCTTATTTGTTGGTCAGTCATAATATCGGGATATTATGTGATATGTTAATTTGTTAAATTAACCCTTATTTTGAAGCTGTATTCTAGAATGATATCTGAAATACAGGAAATGAGCAATGAATGAATCATGAGGACAGGGAAGATGGAATCTGAAATGAAAGCAAGGTATTCTCAGCTCCTTGAAATACCAGGTACGTAAATTTCGTGGACGAAATTTCATAAGGATGGGAGATTATAAGACCCCAAATTTTATAAAATAAATGTATTCAATTTTCCTATTTAGTAAATGGTTAAATTGATAAAAGGTTAAAGTTAAGGGTGATATATGAAATTTTTTTAAATACGCAAGTGGTTATAAAATATTCATTTATCGGAGTATTCGTTTGGTCGTGGAATATTCTTTCTGTCGGGGATTATTTGTATGACGAGGCAGCCATTTGTTGGCCCCATAACAGAATAACTGTCGGATGAAGAAAACAACAAAATTGAGTTTTTATAAATAACGGCGTAATCGTTGCCGTTAACACTATTGGAATACCCGGTTGGTAAAGTAAAGTAATACGCGTTGTTACACAGTAGCACACGGTATTGCACATAATTTTTTTCAATTATTGATTCTTACGTTAGAAGGCACTACTCAATAATTGTTACAGTGATTACTGTTCAATATTTTATTTTATTGATTCAATAATTGCTGCGTTGATATTTTTTATTATTATTGTTTCAATAATTGTAACTGCACAATATTTCCCATTATCAGATTAATAATTCATATTATTTGAATAATATTATGAGATAACATTATTGGAAATGTCTAGAAAGTTCTGTCAAGGAGAGGTTTGGTCACCTAATTGCGCGCTAGTAAGGAGAAATCATTATCGGAAAGCCCCCCACTTTTCTGGGAACTGCCTGATTGTCATTATTATGATTCTGTAATATTATTTGTGAATAATTAATTGTTGAGTTATATGATAAGGAAATATTTATTTGATGCGGATATAAATGATGGATTTATTTATGTGATTATTAATGAAGGAATTAATGTTGAGGTATTTTATCAGTATTTTATCGGATTGGAGGTATTAAAAGATCAAATCAGTGTTCTTACAGCTTTGTTGTGTGAGTTATAATTTTTAATCTGACCGTTGGATCATTGTGTTTTTTTGATATGTTATACATATATAAGTTGAGTATATGTTCACAAATTTTGAACCGTTAAAAATGAACGAATGATTTGTTATGAATTTTAAGAAGTGACTGATTCAGAAATTAGGTTTATAAATGATTTTGGTGGAAAATTCTAAAAATAGGTGGGCCCTACTTTTAGTTGTTGGGGATGGTGGCTGATTTTTGGTGGGTGGAATAGTAGCAGGTAAAGTCATCAGGTTGCGGGTCAAGTCTGCTTTGACGTGCTAACATTTTCCTATAAATAGAGGGCTAAGTTAGAATTAAAAGTCACACCAGAATTCATAAATTTTCTCTCTTTTTCTCTCTAGATTATCGAGTGTATTTTGTGTGTATTTAGATACTTGGTGAGTTGTTATTCATCAGTGCAAGTTTTCTTCAGCGTCATATCGATATCCAGACAGAAGTGCTGCTCTTTTGAGGTAAGAAATTGTAGAGGATATTAAGGGATATTATTTTCTTCTTAATGATGTTATTCTTTCAATATCATTATACTAAAATATTGGTATGGATTTTATTTTGAAATTTTTACCTTTTTGAGTCGGGGTTAATATTCACGTATACGGTACTATTCACGTATGCGGCACTATTCATGTATATGACACTATTTACCTATATGATATTATTTACGTATACAGTACTATGTACGAATACAGAGTACTATTTACGAGTTACTATTCGCGAGTTACTATTCACGAGTTATTATTCATGAGTTACTATTCACGAGTTACTATTCACGAGTTACTAGTCACGAGTTACTATTCACGGGTACTATTCACGACAAAAATTGGTTTCTTTTTCTGACCAAATTATCGTTGATTTATGATTGTTGCTCTTGAAATTAAATGCAGTTGTTGATCATATTATTTTTATTATCATATATAATATTTTTATAACCCTAGTGATGGAATTTCTTTTGACTTGACTGTAAAGATGAGTAGATTATTGGTATGATTATGACTATGGGTTCTCTTTGGCCAGTAGTGCAAAGATGAATTGTGACTAGTATGATCATGACCATTAAATTTACAATTGAATATTTTTAGCTTAAATGCAAAGGTGGATTAATCAACATGGTTATAATTATGGTTTATATAGATTTTGAAATGATTATATATTTCTTTGAGATGTGAATATCTTTGGCCCGTAGTGCAAAGATAAATTATTGTTGAATATTTTTGGCCTGTAGTGCAAAGATGACCTGTTGAATATCTTTGGCTCGTAATGCAAAGATGACCTGTTGTTGAATATCTTTGGCCTGTAGTGCAAAGATGACTTGTTGATGAATATCTTTGGCCCGTAGTGCAAAGATAAATTTATTAGTATGATTATGAACATGAACTGTGATTTGGAATAACCATGATCTTTGATGTTTTAGGTGATGAAAATTATCTTTGTCCTGGATGAGAAAAGGAATTTAGAACTACAATTACGATTATGAGTTATACATGTGACTGTGGACAAGAATTGTTGATTGATGTTACAGGGATAAAACATTGTTGGAGGACTTTTAACATGGAGAAGATAATAGATTTTATGGTCTATTTGACTCTTCTAATGGATTGCTCGTTCCGCTGCAACTATGGTTGAAAAGTTTTATCATCTACCATATGTTCTAAATCTCTGATTTATTACTGATGAAGGCTATTGATAATTTAATTATCTTTAGTCATGATATTCTTTACTGGGGTTGTTGTGCTCACCCTTTTGCTTCGCAATTGCTTTCAAGTAATAAGAGTGTAGCTGGGTCGAGCGGGGGTAACAGGGGAATAGAACGGTGGTCATCATTTAGTAGTTATATTTGATGAATCAAATAGGGTGAGGCGAACCCAACGTTGGAATGGTGTTTGCCACTATCATACAAGATGTCTAATAACATACAACCTCGTGTCATCATAAGACAGGGTTGTGCTCATCCACTTGTTGAGTATATTTACGAGCACTACCTATATAATCTTTGTGTTTGTTTGAATTATAATTCTCATTTAGAGACAGTGGAGATAATGATATGTCAAGAGAAGACTCACCATTGGGAAGAATATGATAGTAATCTTCTCGTTTTTCTTTGGGGTCTATTGGGTCAACCAAAGATAATTCTGTGGCCATATGATATCTATCATAACCTAGACGCATGGCCTCCCATGTATGAAGTTTTCCTTTAGCATTTCCCAAAGTTTCTAATTTCTAAAACAATTTTTGACTATACCTTTATGTAAGGTGTCATTGTGACGTGTTATCCGAGGTTGGAACATGAGTCACAGTTGGTATATATTTGTATCAAAACTCATAACATTTATGTTGTATTTTGCATAAAAATTGTTGTAATAAGGTTGTAGTTGTTTTATGTGCCATGTATTTGGCGACTTAGAATAGGTTGGATGGAATGGACCTATTTTGGGGTCATCAAAGTTAGTATCAGAGCTTAGGGATATGGTCTCTGGCGGAGATCGGGGAATATAACTAGGAGGGGAGAGATGAGTAAATCATTCGCTAGTGTGTCCTGCCTAAGCTTATTTGTTGGTCAGTCATAATATCGGAATATTATGTGATATGTTAATTTGTTAAATTAACCCTTCTTTTGAAGCTGTATTCTAGAATGATATCTGAAATACAGGAAATGAGCAATGAATGAATCATGAGGACCGGGAAGATGGAATCTGAAATGAAAGCAAGGTATTCTCAACTCCATGAAATACCAGGTACATAAATTTCGGGGACGAAATTTCATAAGGAAGAGAGATTGTAAGACCCCGAATTTTATGAAATAAAAGTATTCAATTTTCCTATTTAGTAAATGGTTAAATTGATAAAAGGTTAAAGTTAAGGGTGATATATGAAATTTTTTAAAATACGCAAGTGGTTATAAAATATTCATTTATCGGGGATATTCGTTTGGTCGTGGAATATTCTTTCTGTCGGGGAATATTCGTACGACGGCGTAGCCATTTGTGGGCCCCATAACAGAATAACTGTCGGATGAAGAAAATGACAAAATTGAGTTTTTATAAATAACGACGTAATCGTTACCGTTAACACTGTTGGAATACCCGGTTGGTAAAGTAAAGTAATACGCGTTGTTGCACAGTAGCACACGGTATTGCACATAATTTTTTTTAATTATTGATTCTTACGTGAGAAGGCACTACTCAATAATTGTTATAGTGATTACTGTTCAATATTTTATTTTATTGATCAATAATTGCTTCGTTGATATTTTATATTATTGTTGTTTCAATAATTGTCACTACACAGTATTTTCCATTATCAGATCAATAATTCATATTATTTGAATAATATTATGAGATAGCATTATTGGCAATGTCTAGAAAGTTCTGTCAAGGAGAGGTTTGGTCACCTAATTACACGCTAGTAAGGAGAAATCATTATCGGAAAAGCCTCCTCTTTCCTGGGAAATCATTACACGCTAGGTTTGGTCACCTAATTCTTTCCTCCTTAAAAGGATTTTGTCTCCAAAATCGCGACTCAATAAAAATTTCATATAAAATTCTCATTTGTTACATTCTTCCCTCCTTAAAAAGATTATGTCCCCAGAATCCCTATACAAAATTATGCAAATAACTTATTGAAATTTTTCATCATAACATATTCAAGTTCCCACATAGCTTCTTAAACATTGTGGTTTCTCTAAATTACCTTAACAGAAGGTATCACTTTATTCCTTAGTACTTGCTCTTTCTTGTCAATAATCTGAACATGAACTTCTTCGCAAGATAAATCTTTATCAAACTGTAACGGCTCATATTCTATAACATGTTTATAATCTGACTTATATGATCGTAAAACCGAAACATGAAAAATGTTATGAATACGTTCTAGTTCCGGAGGTAGAGCTACCTAATATGTCACTTCACTAATTTGGCGTATCACTTCAAAAGGTCCTATAAACCTAGGGCTTAGTTTTCCTTTTTTATCAAACTGTATTTTCCCTTTAAAAGGAGACACCTTTAAGAAAACAAAACTACAGACATCAAATTCTCAATTTTATCGGTGTTGATCGGCATATTTCTTCTGCCTATCCTTTGCAGCTATCAATCTTTGCCCGATTCACCTTGATTAGGAGTGAGCATTCAGTTATTATCCGAACCGAATAAACATTTCGGTTATAATTGATAACTGAAATTCCATTATTTTGAATATTCGAACAACTCACCGAAATACATGATAACCGAATAACTGAATTAATTATTCGGTTAATAACCGAATTTAATAGTTTACAACTCTGCCTAACTTAACAGTACATATTAACATCAGTGTTTACAAAACATATATTTGCCAAACATATATTACAAAAAATTAACAGCAGGTCAGCAACAACAATCTACAAGTCTCAATGTCTCATAGGCTCAACAGTTCTTGTATTGTTTGCCAAACTGCAATGAATAAAAAGAAAGAAATTACATTAGTTGCAATTCCACATAATATTCAACAATAATTTTGACCCCAATAAAACTTTCTAACCCCAGGACCAGGTTATCATCACGATAATCCAACTCAAGATTTTGACCCCAATAAAAAAGGTTAGAATTTGACATTTGATTTGGAAAATGATATAATAATTACTTTTATGTATCTTTTTTTTGCTTTGCCCTCCATGAGATGAGATGGGAAGGATGAGAGAACTGAGTTGGCCCAAGCTTTGTACATTGTGTATGATATTTATGGCCTTTATTAATCTCAAGAAAGTCAACCAAATCCAAACATTTATTCTCCTTTAGTTTAGATTATGGAAGAACAACATAAGCTGAGTTTTAGTACATGTTTGGCACTTGTAGTTTCAGAGTGAAAGGAAAATCTATAACATCCATATACCCAAACTACTAAATAGCCATGACAAGAAGTAAAACCAAAAAGAAAGAAACTTCAATATAATGCAAATTCTTACTTTAAGCCCAACAGAAATTGGAGCCTTGATATCATGTACAACTAGACTAGCTATAAACAAATAAAGAACAGAAAGCAAGGTGGTTAACTTATAAGTTCATGTTTTTTGGGGGGAGGGGTGAGCATATTAAGATTCTTAATCAAGATTGGTCATTAAGGAATCGACAGATCATTTTGCTTAGGAAGTAGCTAATGCCACTGGTAAAATGAAGTTCACCGTAATGAATAAACATGACAAAATCTTTGAATAAGCAAGGAACATACAAAATAAATAACCTATTTATGTCAATTTGTATGGATAAACATGTATTACTAAAGATATGTTTCAAAATTTTGAGTAACTCATTTGTTAAGGGGGAGAATTTCTCAAATAAAGAATAGTGTTCAAGGGATATGTTATGTAGACTGTAAACCCAGAAGAAATGGAAATAACAGGCATGAAAAAAAATATACAGCATGTATTAAAAAAATCTATTGACATAAGATCAAGCAAAAACCAAACAAAGATTACACATGAGATTTGTACCCATAAGAAATTGACACAAGATCAAGCAAAAACCAAACAAAGATTACATAGTAAAAATCAATCTAGAACTATGAGAATACTCATATATGCTAACACATGAACCTGGGATAAAAACCATTGACAACAACTGAAACAGTGCAACTAAAGCTGGCTACTGGAAGGCCACGGGCAAAGACAAGAAGATTTATGTGTCGAAGGCTCGAAGCTTCTCTCTATTCTTCATAACATAGTTGAAGTACAAAAAATTGGTTCAATAGTTTGAAGAATAATTAGTTTGTTTTAATTCAAAATTCATAGATTTGCAAGATTAATGTTGAGGCTTCCCTATCTGGTCATCAAAATTGATGACTTTATACATAACTTTATAAACTTTATATAACTTTATACATATTATATAAACTTCCAAACATAAGCACATTTTGATGAATTAAGATGAATTGATTTAGCATAAAATAAAATAAAAACAACTAGGTCATGCATGAATTTAAACATGAGAGAAAGTATTCCATCAATAACACCTCCAAAACATCAAAAGCAAGCACAAGTTCATACATACTTTTTCTCCTCTATCCTTTACAATTATCCTCTTTCTTAATCGGTTAATCAAATTGCTATGTTTTTTTCCTTATAGAATGAGTGGGTAATTTCAAGAATGAATTTCCAATTAGTTTTTTACAGAGGCATATCATGGGCAGGCTAGTAAGAATCAACATGTATTTCAAGGTTCCAATCACAATTTAACACATTCAAAAAAATTGATTACAATTTACACAGCAGTAATTAAAATAAAAAAAAGAACAAGTTAACCCTATATTAAATTAAACAAATTAAAGACTTTAGAACTCACAATTTAAGGAACAAGAACTCACAATTTGAAGAACAAGAACTCACAATATGGGTTAGGGCAGAAACATATTCTGACTTCTGAGGGATACCGGATGAGACTTGAGAGATCGAGATGAGGGATATCAGATGAGAGATGAGAGATGTGAGATCGAGAGTTCGAGATAAAGGGTCGATGAAGAATTAAAGATGTCAGACCGGATGAGAGATCGAGAGTTCGAGATTGACGGATCCGATGATCGTTAATTTATGAAGGGCCGAAGGCGATGAGGTGATGCGCCGATGGCCGTCGGCCGATAAGAGATTGAGATTTGAGAGTTTCGAGCTTGAGATCTGGGTTTGGTGCTCTAGGACTGAGTGAGTGATGGCTGAAATGAATTGAGAATTTGAGATGTCATATACATATACATATATATTAACTTTGATACTCATATTATTATTTTAAGTGTTACTGCGTTATTAGGGCTGCATCGTTGTAAGTTTTATTCGCTTATTCGGTTTAACCAAATAACCCAAAAATGAAAACTGTATAAATTAACCAAAAATCGTAAATAATTTCGGATATAACCAAAATGTTAAAAATAACTGAATTATCAAAAATATTCGGTTAAATTCTTTCGGTTCGGTTCAGTAATTTGGTTATACCTTTTTTTTGCTCACCCTAACCTTGATGATCTCGACGGTCTGTTGCACTAATTCTGGACCTAATAGCTGACGTTCAGCGATTTCATCCCAGCATAATGGAATTCTGCATTTCCTACCATACAATGCTTCGTAAGGCGGCATGTCAATACTTGCATGATAATTAACTGTTATTATAGGCAAATTCAACTAACGGTAGATGGTCATTCCAATTCCCTTTAAAATCCATAATACATGCTCTGAGTATATCTTCTAATGTCTGAATTGTCCTCTCACTTTGTCCGTCGGTTTGAGAATGATATGATGTGCTCATTCTCAACTGCATTCCTAAGCATTCATGTAGTCGTTTCCAGAAATTTGATGTGAAACATGGATCTCTATCTGATACAATGGACACCGGAACACCGTGTCTTGATACAATTTCCTTCACGTAAAGTTTTGCCAATCGATCTAGGTTAATTCTACTCTTGATTGGAAAAAAGTGTGCCGACTTTCATCAACCGATCTACAATCTCCCAAATCAAATCATAACCTTGCTGAGTCATTGGAAGACCTACCATAAAATTCATTGTGTGATATGCTCCCATTTCCATTTTGGTATCTCTAACGGTTGTAATAATCTGCTTGGCCTTTGATGTTCAGCTTTAACTTTCTGACACGTTAGGCATTTTGCCACACATTCAGCAACATCCTTTTTCATATTCGACCACCAGAAATGATATCTTAGGTCTTTGTACATTTTTTTACTTTTGGGGTGAATCGAATATCGTGAGTTATGAACCTTATTCAAAATTTCCTCTTTAATTTTTGGTACGGCCGGAACCCAAATCTTCCCTTCAAATCAAAGTAACCCTTCCGTATCAACTCTAAATATTTCTTCTTCACCCTTAGATACTTTTCTTTTTATCTTTTCACAGTTTTCATCTTGAAGTTATGCATTCTTCACCTTATCCACCAAAATTGAATTGCTCCCCATCTGGAACAATTTTTCATCTGATTCGGTCGGATATTTAATTTTTAACTCCATCTTAGCCATTTCTGCTACAAGCTTTTCATGAGCAGTCAACATCATTAATTTCTTCCGACCCTTTCTACTTAAAGCATCGGCAACAACATTCATCTTTCCAGGATGATAAAGAATCTCGAAGTCATAGTCTTTAATCAACTCCAGCCATCTTCTCTGTCGCATATTCAAATCTTTCTGTGTAAAGATATACTTCTGACTTTTATGGTCTGTATATATCTCCCACCTCTCTCCATACAGATAGTGCCTCCAAATCTTCAGAGCAAACACTATGGCAGCCAACTCCAAGTCATGAGTCGAATACCCTTTCTCGTAATCCTTCAATTGACGTGATGCATACGCAATGACACTGCCGTTTTGCATAAGCACACAGCCTAGTCCCTTATGTGATGCGTCACTATATACCACAAAATTCCTTATATCATCAGGCAATGACAACACATGTGCTGAACTCAATCTCTTCTTTAATTCTTGGAAACTCTCCTCACACTTCTCTGTCCAAACAAACTTAATTTCCTTCCTAGTCAAATTCGTCAATGGAGTTGCGATCTTAGAAAATCTTGAATAAAACGCTTATAGTAACACGCCAATCCCAAGAAACTTCTTACTTCCGACGATGTCTTTGGCTTATCCCAGTTTATTACAGCTCTAACTTTTGATGGATCTACCGAGATTCTGTCCTTGTCAATGACGTGCCCAAGAAACTGCATTTGTTCTAACAAAAACTCACATTTTAAAATTTTAGCATACAACTTCTCCCTTCTTAATGTCCAACATCACCCTTAAGTGTTCAACGTGCTCCTCCTTGGTTTTAGAATACGTCAATATATCGTCAATAAACACCACTACAGATTTATCTAAGAAGGTTTTAAACACCATGTTCATCAAATCCATGAACTCTTCAGGTGCATTAGTTAAACCAAATGACATAACCAGAAACTTGTAATGACCATACTGAGTTCTGAATGCCATTGTCATTACATCCTCCTTCCTTACCTTCAACTAATGATATCCACTTCTTAAATCTATCTTCAAAAAGTACCTAGCTCCCTTCAGTTGATCGAACAAGTCATCGATTCTCGGTAACGAATATTTATTTTTAATCGTGACCATATTCAATTCCCTATAATCAATGCGGTGCCGCATCGATCCGTCTTTCTTCTTAACAAATAACATCGGCGCTCCCAACGGAAATACGCACGACTGGATATACTTATTGTCTAGTAATTCTTGCAACTACACCATCAGCTCCTTCATCTCTACTGGGGCCATTCTATATGGGGTTTTAGATATCGGGGCCATTCCTGACACTAGATCAATCACGAACTCAACCTCTCTATCTGGCAGAAGTCCACGTAAATGGTCTGAAAATACATCCGCAAAATCTCTAATGACTGGTATCTCTTCGAATTTGGCAGTCTTCTTCTGAGTATCGATTATGTAGGCTGGGTATCCTACACATCTTTGTCTTAGTAACTTCTTGGCTTGCATCACCGTCAGACAACTTGCTTGTCTAGGTGACTTGCCGCCATGAAACACCACCTTTGACGGAGTTATAAGGTTAATACATTTCTTTTGGCAATCAATTACTACCCCGTAATTGAATAACCAATCCATTCCCAGTATAACATCAAATTCCCCAAGTTTAATTGTATTAAATCCACCATCATCTCTTGGCCCTTTATATCCATCCTAAAATTCTTGTATATAAACCTAACAAGAATAACTTCCCTATTCGTGATCTCTATGCTTAAAGGGAAATCTAATTCTTCCTGAGGCAAATCTAAATTCCTAGCAAAATCATCAGATATAAATGAATAAGTAGCACACGATTTAAATAACACATAAGCATTAATACCATTGATCGGAATGATACTTGACACCGCATCCTTTAACTGTACAACATCTTGCACGATTATATTGAAAGTCCTAGCAGTGGGTCGGTTTGATTGCACTGGCCCAGTGATAGTCAACGTACAACCGATGTTGTTTCCCTTGCCTCCATTTGCACCTTCATGTTATCTTTCTAGGGTAATCACAAGCCATATGATCCTTTGACCCGCAAGTGAAACAAGCTCCCTTCTTCGGACTAAAATAATTTAGCGCAATGTGACCCTCCTGGCCACAATTGAAACACACTCGCTTACCTTTCGGACACACGCTAGTGTGGTTCTTCTCGCAAGTAGTACAAGCTTCAAACTTTTTCTTTTGTTTACTTCCTTGTTGTCCTCCTGCATTCGGATTTTCATTCCATTTCCTCTCCTGGTTATTACCTCCACTATTTCTTCCACCAACCTTGTTTTCATTCTCATTCTTTCTCTTCTTCTATTCTTGATTATACTTGGTTAAGGCATCGCTTCCACCTTCTGCGATAATTGTTTATTCTAATATTGTTGCAAACGTATTTAAATGAAACATTGAAACCTTGCTATATAGCCAGGGATTCAACCTTTGTTCAAACCGTTCTCTCATCTGTATTGGCTTGGTACGGAGTAAACCTTGCCAACTCATTAAACTTCGCTGCATACTCTGGCACAAAAATGGTTCCTTACTTTAGTTCCAAGAATTAAACTTCCATTTGGTTCCGGGAACTCGTCGGAAAGTATATCTTGAAAAACATTTCTTTGAAACTATCCCACGCTACTATTCCATGTCCCCTACAAACCTTATTCGCCTGCAACCAATAATAGCTCTAGACTTCAACAAAAACGTTGCGAAGGAGGTTTTATGATCCTCATTGATCCTGGCAACGTCAAAAACCTTCTCTATTTACATGATCTAGGTTTGGGCTTCAACTAGATTCATAGAACCTTGAAACTCTGGTAGGCCAACCGCTTTAAAGTCCTTAAAAGTCGTGACTTGAGCTTGCGGCTGATTCACAAGTGCTCCTGTTGACAAGGTCACCAACTGTTGAATCGGGTTAGCGTTTGCCTCATTATTGTTGTTGTTAGTAGACTCTTCAATAGGTGGTTGTTGGCGTGGTTGTCTTCTTTTAGGAGGCATTTTTCTGTTTGAGATATACACTTATTAGACCATTACTCAATTTCTTGAATATTTAAAGTTTAACTTCAACATTCTAAGTTTAAATCTTAACACATAACATTTCAATAAACTTCGATATCTTATTTATTCATAACTTTCAAAACATATTAAGGATATCATCTCTGCTATCAACATCAACTTTCCTGAACTTGAAAGTTCCAGGATTACATACTCATCTTACCCCATTATTTATCTCAAAACATGGGATTCATAATTTATTTATCACATAATTAATCACATAACTTATTATTCTTCCTCTTTTGGCATATTCAGACGTCGAAAAGCTTCTCTACGCTCTTCTTCCATGATACGAAAAATTATTCTACGATCCATCATCTACCATGACAAGTCTTCAAACTGAGTTGGGTAATAAAAGACACCATCCTGGGCCTTATTAATCGCAGAATGAAAAGAATAATCCATTTCATTCATCTTGGCCTTCTTCGTCTAAACCTTGTCTTTAGCACGATCTCCACGCTGAGTAGCCTTCATCCAAGCGTCTTCTGCTCTCGCACACTTAGCTGACTCCTCCTTCAAATCATCTTTTAGCTTCTCAACTTCAGTCAACATCTTTTAATTCTCACCCAATAGCTCTTCTTGATGACCCTATGTGTGAACTAGGTTCCATTCCGTGTTTCTAAGATGTATGTCGAGATCTCTCCACATCCTTCTACTCTATAGTAGCCTAACGTATGTCAGCCAGCTCCTTCAGCTCCTTAACCTTAGCCTGTAATTCTATATTACGGTCATATAATTCATCATACATCCCAGCTACAATGGAGTTTGGTGGAAACTCCACAGGATCCTTTTCCTCATCTTCCACCTCTATTTCCTCAGAGTCCTCCACCTCTGGATCAGACACAAGCAAATTTCGCTGTCCTTCATCAGTGACTAATAGAGAAGGCTCCCTCTGGATCTACTGCTCCCGAACAACATGGACATCTTGGGGCTCCTCGTCTCTAGGCACCTGGGGTATCTCTTCCTTAGCTTGACTTGATTCTTCTACGTTAGACATCCTGACAACAAAATACTTTTAAGTTTTATTTACTACGTGGCACTCTTCAATACTCGCGAGCAAATAAGTTATCAACACATAGACACATAATGTAACACCCCCTTTCCGAAATAGAAAGAGAGGTTACTCAAAACATAACAGAACTACGGAAGATCACAAAGCTCTAAACCACAACAGAATAATCTCATAATAATTCAATGTCATAAGACAAACCATAATAAATGCCACACTGGCTTAAACCAAAATCTAAAATAATTTATTACAATTCTAAATAAATGACATATCAAGCCTAAACAGAACATTTCTAAACCATTGGATTAAAGGAAGCTCTCGTCACACTTGCCCTTGGTCCCCCTGATTACTTGCTGGAAGAAAACACAGCATGAGCCAAATGCCCAGTACGGATATAGAATAAAAGAATGATTAAACGAAATAACTAACACAATTAAATGAAATGAGATGAAATGAACTGAAACGAAATGAACAAAACTAACACAACGAAATAATAGGCTGAATCAAATGGCTGGGTGTTATTTCATACGGAGCTCAGAATAAATAGTAATATACCTTGCCACACAGGCAAGTCAAATAATGCCACACATGCAATCACACATCGGACTGCGCAATCCAGATGCATGCAAAATCGGAAGGTATGTTTGGCACAAACATCACCAATCCGCAGAACAGAACAGAACAGAAAACTAGGGTCGACCCATACGCCTCCCATAACAAAACACCAATTGGCCAACTCCCATCGGAGCACAAAACGGAGATACCGTGAACTGATCACACCGCCACGGAAGGTGTCATGCCTCGGTGCTAAGAGGACATGCCTGTGGTACCCCCACAGGTGGTTATAGCTCAGGTATACCCTACGGTATTCTAACAAAAATATCATGTCACAACACATGCGACACAATATCAACACAAATGGGTTCTAACGTGTACATGTTAAACTAAAACGAGATATCAACACAAAGTCTCCAAAAATATTAACATGTACATTACTATAAATATCAAAATAAATTTAGACATGTTGTACTAGTCGATAGAGTACAAATATGAGTTCCAACTATGAACGCCAAACGAATTTATCACAGTGAATTTGACAAGAAATAATCATGAGAGACAATACTAATTTTCAAAACGCATAACGAACGAATAAATTAAAAACAAAAGAGTCTAGCTGAAAGAGTACGAAATCCGTACCTGGATTAAGCAATGTAATACCCAAAATTTAAATAAGATTATGCTAATCTCCTTCAAGTCGATCTAATAAAATAAAAAAAACACTTTATTACAAATCTAGTCATTTATATCATGATACCAGTAAATTTATTATTAAGTAATTGTTATAATTTTTAACAGCAAAATGATTCAGTTTAGTTTAATATATAAAAATCTCAAAATAGTTTATAAGTTTAATCCTTATAATAATTAATTACTAAAATATTATACATACTAACTTACCGACCATGCTTGTATTCCAGATTACTAAATAACCCAAGTCCTATGATTACAGTTCATATAAAGTGCATATTTTATTAATAATTAACAATATAAATTTTAATTCAAATAACGTATATAACACCTTAAACAATTCCAGCAAAGCTAAAACTTCTATTATTTAGAATTTAACAATAGCAATTATAAGGTTGGAAAAAATAAAATAAAATAAAAATAAAAATAATATAATATAATAATTATATATAGGTACACGAAATTCAAGTTGTACTCTTTCTTTAATTATAATGATCCATGCTTACAAATCTTTTATAGCAACAAAACAAACAAATATCCAACAGATCCTACTCATAATCTATATGATTCGCAAAATTGTTTAATTTACCTTTTGAAACAAAACTTCACTTGTCAAGTACTCCCTTTTTTCTTCTAATACTGTTGCCGCCGCTTCTCTCTTCTTTTCCTCAACTTGTACTAGGCGTAATGTTTAAGTGAATTAGGTTTTAGACATTTATTCACTAAAAAAAGGTTTTATTTATTAATATATTTATTAACTCTCCAAATTTTAATAGGATTTTAAAATTACATAATTATAAATTTGACCCACTTTATTTAAAGCCCAATTTTACCAATTTAATTTATTCACCACTTATTAATACATTAGCCCACATAAATTTAATAACTAATTTGACCCAAATAAAAACAAATAAAGTCCAATTAATATGTTTAAATTTTTTTTTACTGGGTATTACATCACCTACCCCTTTAAAAGGATTCCGTCCCCGGAACGGAATCAAAAGAATGGAACGTACCTAATTTTCAAAGAGATGCGGATACTTCGCTCGAATAGACTCCTCCATCTCCCAAGTGGCTTCCCGCTCCGAATGATTCCTCCATAAAACCTTAACAAACGGAATAGTCTTCCTTTTCATGATCCTTTCTTGACGATCCAAAATCGTCTCAGCTCGTTCCTCACAACTAAGATCCTCTCGAATCTTATCGAACAGATATTGCACCACATGCAACGGATGATAATTGTAACTTCTCAACACCAACACATGGAACACATTGTGCACATGAGCTAGTTGCGGAGGCAAGGCTAACCGATACGCAACCTCACCAACCCTCTCCAGAATCTCAAATGGGCCAATGTAACGCGGACTAAGCTTCCCTTTCAACCCAAATCGCCGAATACCTTTCCAAGGAAAAACTTTTAGAAACACATGCTCCCCGGGCTCAAACTCTAAAGTCCTCCTATGCTTATCGGCATAACACTTCTGTCGTGATCGAGCCGCCTTCAATTTCTCCTTAGCCACCGCTACCTTCTCCGTAGTAATTTGAACTAACTCAGGCCCTTCTATGGCCCTTTCGCCAACCTCATCCCAACAAGTTGGTGCCCAACACTTCCTGCCATACAGTGCCTCAAACGGAGCCATTCCAATACTTGCATGCCAGCTGTTGTTATAAACAAACTCAACTAGGCTCAAGTAATCATCCCAATTACCCGACCACTCAAGTGCACAAGACCTCAACATGTCTTCTAATGTCTGAATATTCCGCTCGGATTGCCCATCGATTTGCGGATGGAAAGAAGTACTGAAGTTGAGCCGAGTGCCCCAAGCTCGTTGAAACCCTTTCCAGAACCGTGAAGTGAACCGCGGATCCTGATCTGAAATAATAGACACCGGAGTACCATGAAGTCTAACAATCTCCTGCTGAAAGATATGTGCCAACCTATCCACTGAGTAACCCTCACGGATCGCCAAAAAGTGTGCTGATTTGGTCAACCGGTCCACCACTACCCATATAGCATCATTCTTCCTGAAAGTCTTCGGCAAACCAGTCACAAAATCCATCGTGATGTACTCCCACTTCCACACTGGAATGTCTAACTGTTGCAGCAATCCACTAGCTCGTTGGTGTTCTATCTTCACTTGTTGACAAGTGAGGCACTTCCCAACATATTCAGCCACGTCTCGTTTCATCCCATTCCACCAAAAACTCTTCTTCAAATCCCTATACATCTTTGTAGAACCTGGATGAATCAAAAATGGCGAACTATGAGCCTCATCCAACACCGCCTTCCGAATGATTGGATCGGACGGTACACACAACCGCTCACCCAACCAAATCACACCATGGTCATCCATACGAAACTCGGGCTGCTTGCCCTCCTCTAAATTCTGCGTCATACTCCACAACTCCCCATCTTCCTTTTGAGCTTCCTTGACTCGCGAGATAAGAGAGGGCTCCACTCTCATACCCGCCAAATGTCCATCGGAACCTCGTACATACAACTCCAACTCGAGCCGCTCTATATCCGAAATAAGCTGAGGTTGTGTAATAAGGGTTGCTACATTTGCCTTCCCCGGGTGATACTGAATCCTCGCATCATAATCTTTTGGAAGCTCCAACCAACGCCTCTGTCTCATATTGAGCTCCTTCTGAGTGAAAATATATTTAAGACTTTTGTGATCGGTGAAGATATCACAAGTCTCTCCATACAAATAATGCCTCCAAATCTTTAAGGCAAAGATCACCGCTGCCAACTCCAAATCATGTGTGGGGTAGTTCATCTCGTAAGGTTTAAGCTGCCTAGAAGCATAAGCAATCACCTTACCGTGTTGCATTAAAACACACCCCAAGCCCTTCTTAGAAGCATCACTATAAATCTGATAGCCTCCTGTCCCCGACGACAATGCAAGTATAGGAGCTGACACAAGTCGTTTCTTCAACTCCTCAAAACTCTTCTCCCACTCTTCATTCCACATAAACTTCACGCCCTTTCTCATCAATTGAGTCAATGGTAAGGCAAGCAAGGAAAACCCTTCCACAAACCGCCTATAATACCCTGCCAAACCCAAGAAACTCCTAATCTCCGTCACTGTAGTAGGTCTTGGCCATTTGGTGATAGCCTTAATCTTCACAGGATCCACCTTAATGCCTTCAGTAGAAACAACATGTCCCAAAAATGCAACCTGCTCCAACCAAAACTCGCATTTAGAGAATTTAGCATACAACTTCTCTTTCTGCAAAATTCCTAACACTGTGCGAAGATGCTCCTCATGCTCTTCCTTAGACTTAGAGTAAACCAAAATGTCATCAATAAAGACAATGACAAATTGGTCCAGGTACTCCCTGAACACCCGATTTATCAAATCCATAAACACCGTCGGAGCGTTAGTCATACCGAATGGCATCACCAGAAACTCGTAATGCCCATACCGAGTACGAAAAGCCGTCTTAGGGATATCCTCATCCCTCACCCTCAACTGATGATATCACGACCTCAAGTCTATCTTTAAAAAATACTTTGCCCCCTGAAATTGGTCAAACAAGTCATCAATCTTCGGCAATGGATACCGATTCCTGATGGTGATCTTGTTCAACTCCCTGTAGTCTATACATAGCCTCATAGACCCATCCTTCTTCTTCACAAACAAGACTGGAGCACCCCATAGCGAAACACTCGGCCGAATCACACCACGATCCAACAGTTCCTGCAACTGCTCCTTCGACTCCTGCAACTCCAATGGTGCCATCCGATACGGCGCCTTAGAAATAGGCTCCGCACCAGGAACAAGCTCAATAGAAAACTCTAATTCCCGCTGTGGTGGCAACCCTGACAACTCCTCAGGAAAAATATCTGAAAAGTCACAAACAATTGGAACATCCTCAATATGAGACTCACCCTTAGAGGTATCTTTCACAAATGCCAAATACCCCACACAACCCTTTGCTACCAACTTCCCAACCTTCAAAGCTGAAATCAACTTCAACACCCTACTCGGTTGTGAACCCTGAAACACGAACTCCGGAGACTTCACATCTCCAAATATAACCTTCTTCGCCTGACAATTGATAGTGGCACGGTGCTTATCCAACCAGTCCATCCCAAGAATGATATCGAAATCGTGCATACACATCGGAAGGAGATTAGCCCTACGAATCTTATCCCTAAAACTGATCGGACACCCTCGATATAAATCAGAAATAACAACAGAAGTCCCCATCGGGGTAGCAATAGACATAACAGAATTCAAAGACTGAGATGGCACACCCAGGTGCCGAACAAAAGACTGAGCAACAACAGAATGAGTAGAACCCGTATCAAACAAAATAGATGCCTCACGATTTCCAACTAAAAGAGTACCAGAAATAGTACCTGGTGCACCTGCCGCCTGGTTATACGTCAAGGCAAACACTCGACCACCCTGACGCTGACCTCCATTGCCACCATTATTACCACCTCCACTATTTCCGCGTGGACCGGTACAATCCCTAGCAATGTGACCCATCTGTCCACACAAGAAGCATGCACCGGTGAGTCTATGGCACTGCCTCCCCAGATGATTAGCCCCACAAGTAACACAAGGAGCTATCGGAATAAGATTCGGGTTACTCCCGCCAGCTGGTCCTGGGTAACGACCCTGATTTTGCCCCTGCGGACGATTCTGTCCCTACTGACGATTTTGTCCATACCAAGGTAACTAAAGCTGACGATTCTGCCCTTGCTGAGGCATCTGCTGATAAACCCTGTTCTGATTCTGACCACGCCACTTCCCCTGCTGAACACCACAATTTCTGTTCCACTGACCACCTTGATTTCTCCCATGCTGACCCGAAGCTTGACCCTGCTGGTCATCTCTGTCCCTCTTTCGACTCCCTTCCGGTTTGGAAGTCCGAAAGTCCTGCCGCTCCATCTAAATGTTCTTGGCCGCATTAGCCACCGCCGATACATCTGCAAACTTGGTGTTAATGAGATGTTGGCAATACCTATAATGAATCCGCTACTTGAACTTCTCCGCCTGTTCTGCTGCAGTCCCTGCAGACGTTCCCGCAAAATCTGCCAACCTGGTGAACCTGGTCATGAAATCGGTAATGGACTCATCATCCTTCTGCCGAATGGATAGATACTCTCTAGCATAGGCCTCTTTATCAGTAGCTGGAAAGTACTGTTGATAAAAGACCTCACAAAACTCTGCCCAATGAAGTGTCTCCACGTAACCATCACCCTTTGTTGTCTTCAGTGCGTTCCACCACCTCTGTGCATCCCCCTCTAGCTTGTAAGCAGCAAGCAACACTCTTTGATCATCTGAGCATCCCAACACATCAAAAATCTTCTCTAGGTGAGCAATCCAATTTTTCGCATCAATTGGAGTTGGAGCAGAACTGAAAGACTGTGGCTTCTGCTTCTGAAACCTCTCCAACCACACATACATTGGAACCACCTGCTGATCAAGGCCATCCACATTTCCTTCCTCTTTGTTTGTTTATGGACCATTATTTCCCGAGTTCTCCTGCTCAGGAATTTCTGGCGGCTGTTGCATTGCCTGTACAACCTGTTCCACTAACTGCGGTAAAGCCTGATTAACCACCTGATTCACCAAGTTAACCAGTTGAGCATTTATCTGATCATTAGGTTGCTCATTGGGCTGAACATCACCCCTTCCCCTGTTATTACCTCTCCTCCCAGCAACTCTAACGGATCGACGAGCCATCTAAGAAAGAGATCAATGAATATAAATTGAACAGATTAAAACAGATTCGAATATAGCTGAACAAAAAAAAATCAAACTGAACAAAAACCTAACCCAGAAGTCTACCCATAACTCACAGGTCAAACCTAAATAGGTTTTCTACAAGAAAGAACCTAGCTCTGATACCAACTCTGTAACACCCCCTTTCCGAAATAGAAATAGAGATTACTCAAAACATAACAGAACTACGGAAGATCACAAAGCTCTAAACCACAACAAAATAATCTCATAATAATTCAATGTCATAAGACAAACCATAATAAATGCCACACTGGCTTAAACCAAAATCTAAAATAATTTATTAAAATTCTAAATAAATGACATATCAAGCCTAAACAGAACATTTCTAAACCATTGGATTAAAGGAAGCTCTCGTCACACTTGCCCTTGGTCCCCCTGATTACCTGCCGGAAGAAAACACAGCATGAGCCAAATGTCCAGTACGGATATAGAATAAAAGAATGATGAAACGAAATAACTAACACAATTAAATGAAATAAGATGAAATGAACTGAAATGAAATGAACAAAACTAACACAACGAAATAATAGGCTGAATCAAATGGCTGGGTGTTATTTCATACGGAGCTCAGAATAAATAGTAATATACATTGCCACACAGGCAAGTCAAATAATACCACACAAGTAATCACACATCGGACTGCGCAATCCAGATGCATACAAAATCGGAAGGTGTGTTTGGCACAAACATCACCAATCCGCAAAACAGAACAGAACAGAAAACTTGGGTCGACCCATACGCCTCCCACAACAAAACACCAATTGGCCAACTCCCACCGGAGCACAAAACGGAGACACCGTGAACTGATCACACCACCACGGAGGTGTCATGCCTCGGTGCCAAGAGGACATGCCTGTGGTACCCCCACAGGTGGTTATAGCTCAGGTATACCCTACAGTATTCTAACAAAAATATCATGTCACAACACATGCGACACAATATCAACACAAATGGGTTCTAAAGTGTACATGTTAAACTAAAACGAGATATCAACACAAAGTCTCCAAAAATATTAACATGTACATTACTACAAATATCAAAATAAATTTAGACATGTTGTACTAGTCTATAGAGTACAAATATGAGTTCCAACTATGAACGCCAAACGAATTTATCATAGTGAATTTGACAAGAAATAATCATGAGAGGCAATACTAATTTTCAAAACGCATAACGAACGAATAAATTAAAAACAAAAGAGTCTCGCTGAAAGAGTACGGAATCCGTACCTTGATTAAGCAATGTAATACCCAAAATTTAAATAAGATTATGCTAATCTCCTTCAAGTCGATCTAATAAAATAAAAAAAATAAAACTTTATTACAAATCTAGTAATTTATATCATGATACCAGTAAATTTATTATTAAGTAATTGTTATAATTTTTAACAGCAAAATGATTCAGTTTAGTTTAATATATAAAAATCTCAAAATAGTTTATAAGTTTAATCCTTATAATAATTAATTACTAAAATATTATACATACTAACTTACCGACCATGCTTGTACTCTAGATTACTAAATAACCCAAGTCCTATGATTACAGTTCATATAAAGTGCATATTTTATTAATAATTAACAATATAAATTATAATTCAAATAACGTATATAACACCTTAAACAATTCCAGCAAAGCTAAAACTTCTATTATTTGGAATTTAACAATAGCAATTATAAGGTTGGAAAAAATAAAATAAAATAAAAATAAAAATAATATAATATAATATTATATATAGGTACACGAAATTCAAGTTGTACTCTTTCTTTAATTATAATAATCCATGGTTACAAATCTTTTATAGCAACAAAACAAACAAATATCCAACAGATCCTACTCATAATCTATATGATTGGCAAAATTGTTTAATTTACCTTTTGAAACAAAACTTCACTTGTCAAGTACTCCCTTTTTTCTTCTAACACTGTTGCCGCCGCTTCTCTCTTCTTTTCCTCAACTTGTACTAGGCGTAATGTTTAAGTGAATTAGGTTTTAGACATTTATTCACTAAAAAAAGGTTTTATTTATTAATATATTTATTAACTCTCCAAATTTTAATAGGATTTTAAAATTACATAATTATAAATTTGACCCACTTAATTTAAAGCCCAATTTTACCAATTTAATTTATCCACCACTTATTAATACATTAGCCCACATAAATTTAATAACTAATTTGACCTAAATAAAAACAAATAAAGTCTAATTAATATGTTTTAATTTTTTTTTTACTGGTATTACACATAAAGTCTTTTATTGTTTATCTTTAACGAATGCCTTAATCTATTCCTTAAAACTTGATAAGAGTTTATCGCCACTATGTTTTATGTCTCCTTAAAGGTTACTTCTTAAGGTTTCCCCCACCTAAGGTTCATAACCTAAAGCTTTGATACCAACCTGTGACACCCCCAAATCTGGGTACTTCATTCCCATTGGATTTGGTGCTCACTATCCAAAATAATTACATCTAACTACCCATAATCAAGGATAAAAACATAACTTAAATAACTTAAACAATAATCCTCCCCAATAAAGGGTTACATCAACATAAAATAAATCTTAGGTAATCTAACCTTAAACTAATACATAAGTCTGCGGAATACATCATATACTTAAATAAGTCTTATAACATAAATTCTAATAAATAAAATCAAACATGTCTTCATCATTTGGACATCTTGCCCTTGCCCTTGCTAGTAGACGGCTCACCAACTTTCTCAACTTTAACTGCAGTGTTAAATGCAAGTGTGAGAAAACAATTGCTCACAGATATAATGATGGCAATAGCAATAACATAAGAGTAATCAATGAATAGTAAATAATAGAGAACTCGTTCTTTGAATCAAGATTAGGAAACAAGTTCAAGATTAATATATGAGGCTCTTAAGACCATGAACTATGGCCCAAGGTTACTAAGTATTTCTACCTCAACCTTTAACAGTCGTTAGACTATACAAACCTTTTCTTCCGTACTTAAGGGGATCTGCCCTTCGTACCATGTATTGTGCACAAACATCTAAACGCTAACGCGTACTTAATCCCCTATATTAGGGTTGTTCATCTCAGTTTGACTTATGATTTCTAAACTAAAGAAAGTTTAGTTTGGATTAGCTTAACAATGGTTCTAGAATTTTTAGAACGCTCATCAACTATGGATTAGTAAAAAATAATAAAGGTTCACTAGCCATTCGAAGTTCGATACAATAACTAAGTATTGAGTAACAACGATTAAAATCAAGAATGGAATCACAACAGTATATAGTTGAATTAAACATTGTATATTTAATGGACTATCTTCAAATGAATTAGAAATTGCAGGATGGAAGTGGGCGAGCAGGTTTGGTGCGGGCATGGGAGCGCTGGTGTTTTGTATAACTGCAGTGGATCTCTCTGACCTGGCTTTAACTCGTTCTAGATGTGTTGAGCAAAGTGTTCGAGCTAAGTGTTTGTAGCTTCAGCTCATCTAGATCTCACTGCTGTTTGTGCAAATGGTGCTGAAGTTTGTTTAGGATGGTCTAATGTTTTTGAAATGTCGCTGGTTCGCTTCCCCTAGATTATTACGTCTACTGGCTTATGTTAATTATGTGGGTGGCTTGCTAGCTTTGTGGTGCTAACTTTGGGCTTTGTCTACTGCTGGTATGTATGAGTCTTGTTTTTGCTAATGCTACCAAGTTCTGCATCAGGGGAGATTGTAAGTGGTTGAGGTGTTAGGTTTTCTATTGTGTGCAGTATCGATGCTGTTGTCCGGTTGTGCTTGTGTTTTTGTTTTTTGCTGCTGCTATTTTGACTTCAGATGCAGTGTTGCTGGGATTGGTTTGGTTTTGTCTTCGATTGATTTGGGTTCTTAAACTTGGTCCTGGTAAGAGTCTATTTGTTGGCCTTGTCTTCTGCTAAGGGCAGTTGGCTAGCATTGCTACTGCTAGCTGCTAAGGCCAATCAGAGACTTGGGTGACCCTTAGGCTCATAGCTGGTTATGTTGGGCCTTGGGATTGGTTGGCTCATGCTTTCGACTAGGGTTTCTGCTAGCTTGAACCTGGAAGGTTTCTGCTCGGTTTTGGTCACCTAAGCTGCTGTTGTCATTGTTCTATGTTGCTGCTGTTGATCTGTCATGTGAATTGATTGTTAGTTTAACTTGTTATGTTGGGTCCTCTTCCATGTATCGTATCATCATCTCTGATACTTAGATGATGTTACTATATTCTATGGTATGCCCCTTTGCCACTGTTTTTTGGTCCTTTTATATACAAACAAACTAAGCAAAAAAAAGGAATTAGAAATTCTCGTTCGAAATAATGAATATCTCAAGCTTTGAGATTAATAAGCAACAATGATTAGAAACCCGCTCAATATGAATAAACAACTTGAGCTATCTTAATCAAACAATATCAAGTTCAAGATTAGGAAACTTGCTTAGTGAAAAACAAGATTTAGATATTTGCATAACAATGATAAACAAGAAAGGATAAAGATCTTATTTTACATAGAGAATTAAGGTTTTGGAACTTGCCTCGTGCGTAAGTTACACAATTATAACACATATTAGTCAAAACCTTACATATATCATTAGAATCGTAATATCGATTAGTTACACTAACATTAACCCTATATGTTTTAGTTCTCTTTCAAATTCAATTTATTAACATAATTCAAGTTCTGACTTTTGAGTTAACATCACATCACCAATCTTAAATCATAAGGCTATCATAACATTGTAACCCTTAAATCACATCTCAAGACTTAAACAAATACCAAATTAAATTCTTTCACAATATGTTAACTTTACAATTTGAAATCATTAACTACATGTTTAACATCTTATCATGCATCTTAGACTAGGTTAGGTCAACATATCACGGACTAAAAACTAAAAAAAACTACTTCTACTCAGGGGAGGGCGCAGATGCACTACTCCAAGCCTGAGCACTGGCGCAGTTGCATTGTTCCTGTCCTTAACACCGGCACAGATGCACTGATGTGTAGACAAGAGCACTCCAGTCTGCTTCCAGCACTGATGCAATCCGAAACTTCCAATTTTCGTAGAAACATTGACAAAACATACACTATAAACCTTACCAAACCACATAACATATACACTTAATCATTATATCACCTAAATCAACATAAACAACCAAATCTAAGGGATTAAAATCATGTTCATGATTATAACTCAAATTTTGACATGCTTAGTGAATTCAATAACCAAATCCTCTTTTCTTAACCAAATCAGTCCATTACACATGCATTGTTTTCTTTTCTTGATATATTAACACAATCCATAACCAATTTACAGATTACCATACAATTCAAACATAATTTTTAACTCTAAAATCAACCTTTTAATATATATTCAACCAAAAACCAATTTCTTCCTCTTAAACATGACTACACATGTATTTGATACTCCAAAATTGTTTGTAACAACAAATAACAGATTATAAACTAACTATTACATACATAACAATCATTCTAACCAATCATCAACCAAATTTTCCCTTTTTCCCAAGAAAACTAAAGAATACAAAACATGATTTTCATGAATTTTCTTACTGAAATCATTTACAGATGATAATCAATGGATTACATAAACTAATACCCACATATAATCCAAATTCTCACAAATTAAAACTCCACTTTAAAAGAAACTCAAGAACATATAACTGTAATATAAGTTAGATTATACCTTGAATTCCTTGTTCACACTAGCAAAGATGATTAGCAAGCTTGTTTCCTTGATTTCCAAAGTCTCATCTTCTCTAATTTCTCAATTTTCTCTCTAGCTCGCTCTCAATTTTCTCTGCTCTCTTTAGACTTAGGCTTAACCAGATGATAACACGTAAAGGAAACAAAACTGATATAACATATTATATAATACGCAAACTTAAGTTTTCAGGTAAAAAAATCCCAATGGGTGCTTGTTACGAACACCAAGAGACACAAAGCCATGTTTGGCTAGTCTCAAATAGTTTTTTTTATTATTTCAAGGCCATGTTTGGCTAGTCTCAAATATCCCCTTTTTAGTTTATTTTTATATCCTCCTTATAATATGGTTCTTATGTCACACCAATTATACAAACTAATTTAATTTAACTAAATCACAAATCAAATTAACATTTGCCTTATAATTATAATTCCCATTATGAATTATAATTTTATTTAACAAACTAATAATTCACTAATTAAATTAGATTAGAACGACATTATAATTATTTTAATAATTCATTTATTTTAATTGTTTCATTACACTAGATCTTCAAATTATAAAATTATCATATATTAACATAATTATTATAATATACTGTGACTAAATTAGTGCACAATAATTTCGTCAAATATTTATTTATCTCAATAAATAAATCAACTCAAATATTTATTTAACTCAATAAATATTTTTAAATTACATATAAAATTATCGTTCATTATGTAACGACCGAGAAATTCGGATCCTTTGTAAAATATTTAAAAGAATTAAATAATGAATAAAATAATATTATTTGTTATTATATGTTTTAATAAGATGTATGTCGTTCTATAACCTAGAAATGTCGGAAAATCGTAGTATTTGAACCACGTGAATGAATTAAAGTGTTTGAATTTTCAAGACGAAAATAAAAATTTTCTGAGAAAGTTTACGAAAAATACTATTCACCGTTTATCGCTTGGGAATGATTTTTGAACTTTCGAGAAATACACAACGTTAAAATATCGAAGCGATATGGATTATGTAATAATAATTTAAGCATGGAAAATGCAATAATTCGCATGCGGACTTAAATTGAGAATGTATGTATTAAAATATAATGAAATGGGATGGTGGATATTATATAAAGAGCAAGTCCAATATGAATAAGATGTAAACCTATGTGGGATTGATTATCAAGCCTAAATATTTAGTTAATGAAGCCTAAACTAATTAATGCAAGCCCAAAGGGGGATCCACTAGTTACATAGGATCCATGGGGCAACATATGGGTGGAGTAGTGGGCAAGAACTTTATGTGGTAAGCAAGTGTCGTGTTGAGCAAGAAAAAGGAGTGGCTAGCAAGATTACTTAGTGACTAAGTAAATGAATAGTAAGGAGGTTAGTTTAAGGAGGTGGGATGATATAAAGACCATTATGCCCTAACCTTAACTCTTCTATAAATAGCAAGCCTTTAATTCATTTATGCTTGTTATTTCATCCAAAAAACTCTCTCTCAAACAACTTATGTATTAGAGCCAATAAGCACTTTGAAGCTTAAACCTTCCATCGTTAGTTTCAAAGAAGAAGTACTTGTTCATCAAAGGTAATTAATGTTGTCTCTTCTATCTCTATCATACTAGGATGATAAGAGAAGTGTAATCTAATGAAGTTAAATACTAAGAACATGTCTTATGTCATTGATGAATGAACTTAAGCCAAATAAGTTTAATAAGCAGCTTGAACCTAAATAAGTTGATGAACTCATGAAGAATTTACAATTTGTTGTCATAAGTATGAGAATTGTAGTTAATAAGTTGATTAAGTCATTGACTTATGAGGACAAGTCAAAACCTACCTTGATGATAAGTTGGTGTAGTAAGTAACTTGTAATGTCTAATTAAAATCCACTTAGAATGATTCGTAATAAGGTTTCGCCGGAATTTACACGATTAGATGATAATTGTCGAATTCATGAAATTCTCGAAATGGATGTCGTATTTTGTGTTTGAAGTCGTGAACATTGGTTTTCGATGGAGATAAGTCATATAACACAGAGACTCGCGCCGTAGCGCCGAGTCTGGATTTTTGAGCAATAAGTGGTGACGCTGCAGCGCGACACCAAGTGCAATAGCCGACGCGCAGCACCAACCTCATAACCTAGATAGTGAAGAATGTTTTACAACTTGAACATGAAGAGTAATGGTTAAGCAATTAAATAAAGATCTTAATGAAACATTGTTGAGACATATTAAAACTTAAGTATGCACACTTAGGGTTAGGATTAAGTCAATTACTTACGAACGTAAGAATGACGTAATGAAAAGCCGAAACCTATAATAACAAATCTAATATGTATTTAGATTGAGAAGAAGGGTAAGATTCTTTAGGAACCATGTGTGATCATTCATGACCTAATGTTCTATGTTATGCTATCATCTAATGTAGAGAACGTAAAGACGTAAAGTCCACATGTTATAAACTCTAGCAAACGCTAAAGGCAAGTACTCTAACCCTTGTTCCAGTTCGATCTGGACAAGTCTTTGTGATTCATGTATTCTTCGCATGAGTTAGTATCTGAGGAAGTTAAGCCAATCCTTTCGGCTACACGTATGCTATGTTATTATATCAAGTATTGATAAGGATTTACCAAACTAATATTGTTGTGGTTTTCAAAGGTAGACTGAATATGCTAAACTGTTTTGTCGTCAAACGACAGGCACGTGAGGTTGCCACAACTTAAACGTATACACGTTTAATGAATGTAGTATTGATCAACATAGAGTACTGTAGGCTGATCACCTAGACGTGCTCGTAAGTTATACCGGACTTACGGACTTCGTGCCAGGATGTCCTTTTCAAAGTACTTATGAAATGCTTACGGTCTTGAACCGGAATTGATGTTTTACTGAATATTATTGTTGTAAAACGTTTTGAATAAAAAGAAGTGCTATTTTGAATTATCGATGGTACTTCGTAACTATTGTTCAGTTATTGAAGATATACGATTCCTATGTTTCAAGCATGCTATTTTCCTAGAATTGTTGTACTTGCTGAGCTAGTTAGGATAATTCTTGCTTGAACCATATGAATGCAGCTAAGACCGAACGGACCGATGGATCCGACAAGGATAAAGGGAAGGCAAAGGCGAACCCGTAGATTGCATATGTAATAGTATATGTTTTGTAAGGAATAATATTGATTCTATGAAAAAGAAAATGTATTTGTTGTAAAGAACCTGGGGAATTTAAATATTCTTTTGATATATTTATAAGACATATTCGTTCTTTTGAGGCATTTTAATTGAATGTTTATGTGAACTGTAGCACCGTGTAACACCATCTGTCGGGTTGGAAGATACCCGGATTTGGGGGCGTCACACATTACATGCGTTGAGTATAATATTTTCAGTTAAAATCGAAAATGCTGGTACCACAGAGAAAGATAAGGGAAAAAGGCAAGGTTGCAGAGTAGTTTATTATTAAGCGTTTGTGCTTAAATGAACTTTAGAAGCTATTGTAATAAATACCTTTAGTATTAAATTTGTGTAATATTATTTGTTATTGAAATATGTAAAGGTTTATAGAACCTGGAATTTAAGTAAGACATTTATGTAATCTAAGACATGTTTAAGCTAGTATATGCATATATGCATGAATATTTATGTATTGTGAGCACCAAGTCTGAGTTAAAGGTAACCTAGATTTGGGGGTGTCACAGGTTGGTATCAAAGTTGATAGGTTATAAACCTTAGGAGCGGCAAAAAGCCTTAGGATTATAACCTTAAGAAAAGTAGTTAAACTTATTTTGAGTATAATAGATTAATTCTGGGAATTCATTTTTAAAGAAGATAAAATTTTTAACTTATGTAATATGTGATCATTTAAAAATGTTATATAGAAACTTATTAAGTTTGTTAATGTGATTTTGTAACTACTTGAGATGACGTGACAACCTATACCAAGGAGGTTGAGATTTGATCCCAAGATTGTAAACATGGTCCAAGGATACTTTTCAGGTCAAGCCAAAATAAGCATGCAAAACAAAGAGATCAAAGTTAATGTCAGGCTAAAACCAGGGAGCTAGCGCCGGCGAGCTCACCAAGGCCATTGGGCTAGCCCCAACAAGCTCACCTCTGCCAAACTCGCCTCGGTGCCTTCTGAGCTCACCCCGGCTAACACCTCTCTACAGGAGCTCACCCCGGCAAATTTGTTGGGTCTCACTTAGAATTTTTATGCGTTTTGATATATTTGGACACTCCAAATTGGTATTTTCAATAGATTTCAGATTCCCAATGTAATTAGATTACTTCTAGCTTAGAGATTTGATTCGAAGAAACTTGTAATTCCTTATAAGGATTCTAGGGTTTCCATAGCTACTATAAATAAGCTACATGAATGTAATTCATAATCAATTATACAATATATTCAGATTTATCAATTCTTGAGAATTATTATTGATTCTTAGTTTTCTTTGATATTCAATTTGACTTATAATACAAAAATATATATTTGTGTGTGACATCTTTGATAAGTGGATTTTATATCCGCGAGTCGATGTCCATTTTAAGCATAATCGTTGTTAATTCTTTGTATTCATGTTCATTCTTACTTGTTTCGTGTTATTTTATGTGTAGAGGGTGGTTGTTGTGGCAAGTCGTGAAGAAAGGAGGTCATTTGGAGCAATTTTTAAATCAAACATGAGATAAGCGAAACTTGTTAACAGTGGCCATGCCCGCCAGGGCGGGCCTGTGACGAACGAGAATTTTGTAAATTAATTTTAATATTTATTGAATTAAATAAATATTTTTCGATGATTTAATTATTAGAATAAATAATTAATTGATGCAATTGTGATAGATTAATTTAATTATATGTGTTACATTTATTAAATTAATGTGGAGAATAATTATTATTCAAGTATGTAATTATGTGAGCTTATTGAATTAAATGAAATATTTAATTAAGCATTATGTTATTTAATTAATTTTATTATTAATTAGAGAGTTAATAATTTGAAATTATTTATTAATGAAGAAATTAAATATATGACTATGTGAATTTATGAGAATTTATTATATTTTATTTATATTAAATAAGATATATGAATTATTGTGCAAGTGGGTGTGACATGAATTAAAGTATATGATAAAATTTTATTAAATTAAATAACTTTTGAAATCTTTTCTTGCTAGCCAAACATGGCCTTAGTAGAAGTTACGGGCAATTACCCATGACTGGGTTAACTGACCATAATGCTCCAGTTCTTATTCGACGTCTTCCTAACTTCTTTCATTCGTATGCTAAGTCTAGAAAACAAGCCAGAGAGAATAAAGTTCACAGAGAGAAAATTGTGATTTTGTGAAGAAAATTGTGAGTGTGTAATCAAACAAATAGTGGTGAAAGGATCATCATTGATCATCTCTTCTAATTTATACTCTACAGGGTAATCTTCTCCTTCTGAAATTCTAATTCACGTCGTTAGTTTTTATAAAAAAATGGCTTTCATACATTTTGTAAAATCTCTGTAATGGAGAAAGGGTTTGACTGTGAGTTAATATATGTGTTAAGATGTATCAAATTGTATTTGATTATATATATATATTATGTGAATTATCATGTCATCGGTTTCATAATACTATGAATTGTTATTTCAAAAATTTATAGAGTATGGGTTTTGGCCTTATGGCCTTATACGTGATATTTTATGTGTTGATCATATATTATCCCTAAATTTTACATTCGTATATTATTATGCATGTTGATACGAAGAGACCAAAGTTTAAATGAACGGATTCGGTGTTATAACCAATCTGTAGGGACAATTTTCATGTTTTATTTTCAAAACCTTCATGAACATCAAAGTTAGTGAAATTATAGATTTTAATTCTGTGATTATGTGTTTTAATGGGTTAAAATCACTCTATAGAAGTTGGGTAATGATTATATGTGAATATTAACATGTGCGTAACAATTAGTGAAATTAATGATCATGAAATGTGTAATTCGCTGAACTCTGTGTTCTTCGCGAACTGAGAAACAGAATCTGGAGTCTCGCGCCGCGACGCCAACTCCAGAACTGAAATACCGCACCGCAGCGCCATAGCGCCGCAGCTCCATGTCTCGAGCCGCAGCGCCACGGCGCCGCAGCGCCAAGTGTCCGGCCACAGCGCCATCGCATCGCAGCGCGAAGATCATGTATAAAAGTGGCACCGCAGCGCCACTCTCCAGAAAGTCCAAGAATATAATTTTTAAAATGTTTTAAGTCTAACAATGTGTCAGTAAATTAATTTAATGAACATGTAAACATATTAGAAGTATAATGAGATGTTAAAATAGTTGTTTAACATGTAAATAATATAATTGCATATGGTTTGAGTTATTGAATGCATAATTAGCTTGTTATTCATGATGTGTAAATTATGTGACAAAGTGGTAAATTAACTAAGTATAGTTAATAACCAAAGTTTAGACAAAGAGAATGAGTTTATGATGATTAATTAAGTTATAATTAACTGGTATTGTGAATGTGAATGGTATGCAGGATTTAAATCAAAGAACGTGCTTAGTTAAAGTGTAATCTACGCACAAGGCAAGTTTCCTAGCCCTACTTGTTATTATTGTTCAAGTTTATTATTAACCTCGAGTAAATTATCATTACTATTATGCATGTTCAAATGTTATATTAAAGATTGATTATCTTTTCAAGGTATGATTTAGTTATACAATAATTGTCCTATTGTATACTTCCTGAAATTATTATTCAATTTGAATATCATTATTATTGAACCTTATTAGACTAGCGAACCCTTATTGATTTGACTAGTCCAAAGTTGATGAGCGTTCTAAATTTTAGAACACTTGATGAATTATCCAAACCAAACTTCCTTTGGTGCGGACTCGAATGTCAAACTAAGATGAACAACCCTGCAAAGGGATTTACTTATGCGTTAGCGTTAAGATATTGTGCAGAGTATGGTACTAAGGGCTGATCCCCCTAAGTACGAGTAGAAAGTTCCATAGTCTTATGACTGTTAAAGGTTTCAAGTATAACCCTTGATAACCTAGGACATAGTTCAAGGTCTTATGACCCTCAGAATTCTTTTGATTCTTGTTATTCATTCTTGATTCAAAAGTTGAGCTTTCATTCAGATGTCTTTGATTTACTCGCATGTTATTATACTGTTATTTCATTATTATACTTGTGGGCAATAGTGCTCACTCTTGCTTAATAATAACATTGCAGTTAAGAACGAAAGAACCGATGAACCTTCCACTAGTAAGGGCAAGGGCAAAGTTAGCAAGTGATGAAGACTTGTTGTTTATTTGATGATGTATTTTGTTTAAGACTTGATTTAATGATGTTGTTAAGACCTATTTATTTATGATTCCGCATAGATGTTTAAGGTTAGTTTAACCTGGGATTGTATTATTATTATTCAGATGTCGTAACCCTTAATGGGATGATTTTATTCTATCTATTGCATGGCTTGCATTTATTATGGGTAGATAGATAGATGATACTTGTACAGTGAACACCAAATCCTGTGGAATTGAAGTACCCGGATTTGGTGGTGTCACTAAGCATGTTTTGCTTTGTACCCCCCGCCGGGGTGGGGGTGCCGAAGTCTGGAGTGTCCTGTTGCATTTGAAACTCGGCTGGAACATGGATTGTTATGACTTTGTGTGGCATTTAGACTCTAGCGACTGAGGGACTTCGACTAGAACTATGTGGGAGATATATATTCATCAACAAACAACGAATTAAGCATCACGGAATGCAAAGTACATAGATTAATTCCAGTTTTTCATAGCAAGCTTTGGAGGAGTATTTTGAAGAGATTTTTGTGACGATTGCAGATTAAGGCTATGTGAAGGGTGTCTTGTACTATTCTTCATCTTAGTTCTATATTTTTAATTGAAAGGATGTTTCCTTTAAATTATTTAGTTTTTATTTCATTCATTATGAACTAATTCGCTTTTTAGGCTTTTGATGGATCCTTAACTGAAACGATGATTTTGTAACTTTGATTTCAAGTTCAATAACTTATTTCCCAGTTTATCTATATTAATTTGAGCGTGAATTTATGAATTACCTGATCAACAATTCGTTTTGGATTTATATGGAATCGAGAGAGGATATTCGAATCTAGACTTAGTTAATATAGCATGTGTTCATGAATTTGACGCCCCCAAAATTAGGTATACGTCACCCATCTTGGGTCGCCACTTACATAGTACATAAATTCAAATACAACTATCGTGTACAATACGACAAAACATAAACTATGAGTTTGAATACAAATATTGTCTACTAGAGATTATACAAACTCAAAAGGAGTCCTTATTACAATTATTATTACACTATTTCACAGAATAGTAAGGACTACTAATGCTATCATCTGGCCCGTCACTCCGTTCCCCGACTAGTCCCTACTACGTTCTCATTTCCTGAAGAGAACAATAAAAGTAAAAGGGTTAGCTCAACTAGCCCAGTAGGAAATATTATGACTAAGATAATGCAGAGTATATTATCATTAGCCTTCAACAGTGTTAAACTGATACAATATAACAACCATCAAGTTTAACTGCAGCGGAACAAGCAATCCATTAAAAGAGTCAAGTAGAGAATAAAATCTACTATCTTTTATGATTTAGAAGGTTTTTCATGACTTTTATCGCTGGGACTCAGCTTAATAAATAATCCACATCATCGAATAACCCCTGCACTACGGCCAAGGATATTCTTTAGTATCACGACCACAATTATCCATGCACTACGGGCCAAGAATATTTGTGTATTCAATAATGGTCATGATCATGCCAACAACTGTCCATCAATGCACTACGGGCTAATAAGGACTTTTACCACATCATTTGTAATATTACGGTCGTGATTACACCGAATAATCCCTGGTCATAATCATACCAAGTCCATCTATGCACTATAGGCCACAGATGAGTATCAACAAAATATAAACAAGAGGATGATGACAATGATATAAGAATTCAATAAAACAAGTTCAAGAATTATTTTATCCAGGAACTAATAACGTCCAAATTGTTAGCATGATACTGCTTTGTAGAGTAAAATTCAAGAATGCTCAGAAGAATATTTCCATGAAAAGATACTTGATGAAGCGCAAATATCAAGGATGTTCCACTAATTTCATGGAGTATAGAATTCAAAACTTTAATCAACTGAGTATAATAAGGAATGGAATAACAAAAGAAATCACCATGTATGCGATAGATCACACAGGCAGGTTATTCCAACAGAATAATAAATAACGGAATCAGGTCCGGCGTAAAATGCACAGATAGGATATTCCAACCACTACAACAAAAAGGGTTATTTCCGACAGAATGTTCGGTCGGAAATTCGGTCGTATATAAGCAGGTCGAAATTAAGTCTGTCGACCTTTCGGTCGGGGATACTTAACCTCGACGGACGTATCATCGACGGAATATTCAGTCGAGGATACTATATGTCCGACTGAAAATATTCGGTCGATAGTATTCGATCGGTGATAATCATGACACGTGTTAGAATGCCAAAAATAGGGAAGTTCTTATTTTCGACGGAATTCCGTCGATAATAGTATTATTCCTTCGAGAATAATGATTATTTTTTTTAATAGTTAATTTGTTTTTGCAATATCCAGGGATTTAACCCACATCTTGTACCTGTACCTGTATTCCAACAGCACATACCCATACATAAGCTAACAATTCATCCTCCAATAGCACATACCCATACACAAGCTAACAATATAACTAATAACACGAATTACAATTACCAAGGCCGACAATATGTAAAAAAACCAACTAAATGATAAGTAAAAAGGTCAAAAACATCCCATTAATCTAAACTAATGTATATCAAACATCTAATTAAGCTAAATTAAACTAAATGCCAAGGTTTAAACTACATTAATACATCAAAAATAATGTAAACTACAAATTAAACGAATGTAAACTAAGTAAAACTAGTAGAGCCCCCCGGTATGTGGAGGATCATCGGACGGGCGTCGACGCTGCTCTGGAGTATGAAAATCGCCACCATCGTCAGTCCGCTCGTCACCCTGTTGATATAATATAATGCAACTCATTAGTCCATATATATGATTCAGTTAAAGATAACAAATTGAAAATTAAATTACATACATAATATATATTTGAATTTAAAATAAATAGTATACCTGAGCAGTCGAGGGCTGACTCAACATCGGCCCAAACGCATCCTCGACTAAGGTAACCATCATCCGAACAATCTCGTCGCGTATCGCGGCCCAATCCTCCGGAGGGATACCCGTACTCTCGGCGGTGGCACCAGCTGCAACGTCCTGCACAAGCTGATGGAGGCGAGAACGGCTGGGAAGGTCCTGACGATGGAACAGCGGATCGGTCTCAAACCTCTCCAACACCGTAGCATAACACGTTGGAACAAAGCATCGTCTAAGCCAGCGCCCGTATGTGATGGTCCCACAGGGGCTCTCGGACGCAGACGCTGGTTAGAGCCTACAAAAATAAATATAACATGAATAATATGGCAAATTTTCTTTATTCATAAACAAGAAACAAACTAAAAATATTATACCTCCTGGCAATGTATAGGCTGGTATCCTCGATAACCTCAGTACTCGATACCGCCCGCTAGTACTAGTGGGAGTATCCTGAGACGCGACCCAGAGAGCCTTCTCCTCGTCCTGAGATAAACTAATCTCGGCCGGAGGGACGGTGGAATCTAACGTCTCAGCATCGCCCCTAGCAGCCTGCAACTCCGCTATACGCTGGCTGCGGATCTTCTCAAACCGCTCCTTTAATTTGATATATGTACATATGAGTTCTCCTGGTATCATCATATAAATTACGTAATAATATAATAAATAATATTTATTATAGTAAATGTATTACCCGTATAGCTAGTGTTGCTAGAGACATCGTCGATCCCGAAGTAGAGCCATTCGACGTATGGACTCTATCCTAGAACTCCATCATAGTAGGAGGTCGGCCCAAGATACTCTGCATGGCCTAAATCATATACATTAAATAATATCAACTTAAATTACATAATGTTGCAGTTTAATATTAAACTAAACTAAAGATAAATACATACCGCTTTAACCTCCTCAAATGACTGCGAGCCAGAATTATGTACAACTCGTAGCTTGCCTCGATTCTTCTTCATCTGTTCTGACTTGGTCTTGAACGCAACATCAACCCAGTACCCATACATCGCAGCCCACGCTGGATCTGATACTGCCGGCGGCTGATGATCTCACAAAGTAGTCCCGGGATATTCTTCTATCGCCTGGACTGCCCTCTATTGCATCTCGTACAGCCAGCCGGCATAATTCTTCGAGATGTGGGCAATGATAACGGCGTCACCATCTGTCTCAGTGATGCCGGTCTCGTATCTATAGTATCTCTATCAAACAGACATAATATATATCTTATTAATTATTTGAACAATATATAAATAACATGAACCTTGATTTAATATATGTAATTTGACTTACGTGAAACTCCCGCAACACTGTCACCATGAAGCCGACATCGTAGCGCGAGTACTGGCTAAATCGCATGCAGCCAGTAGGGAGATGCTCCAGGCAGATGGCATGTACGGTCGCCTTAGCGACAGGATCCATAATACTAGAATACAAAATTTATTAAGAACAGTTTAATTGATATCATCGCGATTGAACATATATAAGTGATAGTTGAAACCTACACAGATGAGTCGACATCAACTGGAACGACGTCAGGCACTGCCGGTGGACGGCCTAATCGACCGAGGTTAGGCCATCGCTGACGTCGACGTCTAGCATCTGTATGTTTAATATAGTTATGACATTGTCAATGAATGTATAATATAGTTATGAAAAATACATTACTAATGCGCTAATTAGAAATCAACTTGCTAGCATCTGAAGACGACCCGTCCTGGGAGCCGTCGCTCGATCCGGAGCGGCCACCACCACGACCACCTCCACCGCTATGTCGAGGCATAGCTGTACTACTGAAAAAACAGATACAATGACATTAATTAAATTTTATTGCAATTATTATATCTAATTTCGTTGTATAATATTTACAAAACACCAATTAGTGAAGTAGTACGTCGTCAAACCCGTCAGAATCAAAATCATATTCATTTCCATCTTATGATTCTGTCATTTCCTCTTCTGTATCAATTTCTTCCTCAATGTCATCTTCTACCACCACATACGGACTGACAACCACATCTTCCTCCCCTTCGTCAACATCGAGTACATTAACAACATCATCAACCACCACGTCATCATCATCTAGCACAATGTGGCTGAGATTGCTAACTTGTTCTTGTAACGGGTCATCTGTACCATCAAATGACCGAGTCTTCATTGTGACAACAGTATACCAAGGGGTTGTATAATTTACGACATTAGGGGCATAGTACACTTGAGTTGCTTGGCTGGCTAACACAAATACATCATCAGACTGTAAATTCGATTTTATATCTATTGTGACGATTCTATTACGATCGACTTTAACACCCTTTGCAGTATCAAACCAGCGACACTTAAATGTAACGACCTTTTTAGCACCTGGATAATTGAGCACAACAACTTCCTTTAATCTTCCATAGTAATTGGACTCAGAATCTCCATAACAACTTCCCAACACGACAACGCCAGAGTTGACTGATGTCAATTCATTTAAGTCATCAACCTTGAATCTATACCCATTCACAATACAACCTGGAAATGAACTAACGAGTTTGTACAAGCCTAAAATGACATCTCTAAAATGCTCATAATCGTTCTCTTCTTCAACCCTTATCTTCAACCACTGATGGAAATTGTCATTAGTGAATGCTTCCATCGGTGATGTAGTCAACCTCGGGTTAGAAGCTCGCGATTCCAATTCGAATGCGCTGCGTACAATAATATGGCAATTATTTAATTATTTGATTAAGGTAAGAAAAATTCATTTTCAACTTGAAATAATACATACTTGATGTACGAAGATACTTCAGGCATATTCAGAAGCACATATATAGATACAATCTTTAAATCTTTATCGGTTAGGTAAGTCGTCGTCTCATGTCCAAATGGTTTGGTCGGATAAGTGAATACAGCCAACTCATCAGCACGCGTTTGGGGATCGACGACGACCTCATTCCGACTTAGACGATTGTGCTTCGTTGAGACTACATCGTCAAAGTATAGCGAGCATGCAGAAGTTGACAAGCTCTTCCTCCGTATAACGTTCAGCTATAGAACCCTCTACACGAACTTTGTTTTTATCTTTCTGTTTTAATCGACGCATATACCTTAAATAAGACAATATATCGGCTAAAACAATATTCAGGTGATGATTATAACACAATGTAGGTGATATTACCTCTCAAAAGGATACATCCATCAATATTGCACCGGTCCTCCAAGCTTAAGTTCATATGGCAGATGAATAGGCAAATGCTCCATCGAGCCAAAGAACCCTGGAGGTAAGATCATTTCGAGCTTACACATTGTTAACACTATATTTTTCTCCATTTGATCCACATCACTGTACCTTATAACAGTAGAGCAAATATCCCGAAAAAAATTTGAAAGTGTGGTAAATGCATCATTAATATTCCTCGGTAATACTTCACGAAAGGCAATTGGAATCAACCTCTGCATGAATACATGACAGTCATGACTCTTGAATCCGGTAATTTTTAACTGTTCAACCTTAGTACATCGAGAGATGTTAGAAGCATAACCATCTGGTAGCTTCAATGCACTAAGCCACTTGCAAATGTTTTCAACTTGTTGCTTGGTAAGATAAAATGGAGCTTTTGGTTTTAAGTTGTTAGGACGGAGCCACAATTCCCGCCTGCTGTTCATTTCCTCCAAGTCTTTACGTGATTTGTCATTATCTTTTGTTTTACCACTCGTATCTAGCACGGTGTAAAACAAGTTCTCGAACACATTTTTCTCCGTATGCATGACATCTATGCAATGACAAAGTGCTAGTGTGCCCCAGTCTGGCAACTCAAACCAAATAGACAAGTGTGTCCAATTATGAGCTTTACCGTACCCAATTGCTCTTAACTTACCATGCTCCTTCCCAGGTGGTGGAAATGTCAAATCATTTAGCCATCCCAATACATCGCTGCCCGACAAGCGACCAACAACCCCCTTCTTTTCTATTTTTCTATTGAACTATGTAGACACCTTTCTATAACTGTGCTCAACAGGCAAGAATCTTTGAGCAGTTCCAAAGAAACTAGTTTTTCGCCCATAACGCAGTTGTGTGCCCTGCACATCCCCCATACAAACTGGACATGACAATTTACCATGGGTCGACCAACCATTGACCATCCCAAGTGCCAGAAAGTCAGTGATAGTCCACAACAAGGCTGCCTTCATCAAAAAATTATGTCTGACAGATTTATCAAAAGTCTGAACCCTTGTTTCCCACAACATCTTAAGTTCATCGACTAACGGTCTAAGGTACACGTTGATGTCTTTTGTAAGACTCTTATGCCCCGGTATTAGTAAAGTCAAGAAAAGTTAGGGATCCCTCGTGCACATTGACGGTGGAAGATTGTAAGCTACCATCATCACTGGCCAAACAGAGTATGACTGACTAAAATTATTAAACGGACAAAATCCATCGGTAGCCATACCAAGCCTGACATTCCTAACATCGTCGGCAAATTGTGGAAAATTAGCATCAAAATTCTTCCACTCATCTCCATCTGCTGGGTGAGTAAGCTGACCAGGGACGACGTCCCTTGTCCTATGCCAACGCATACTGGGTGCAGTATGCGAAGACATGAATAGAAGATGCAACCTCGACGCAAGAGGAAAGTACCGTAATATCTTTTTCGGAACATGTTTCTCCTTCCCCCCACGTTTTGTGATTTTGTACCGAGGCAAATTGCATATATCACGCTGCACCTTATCTTTGTCCTCCCCATAGTATAACATACAGTCATGCTTACAAGCATCGATCTTTTCATACCTAAGATTCAACCCCTTAACCATCTTCTTAACTTCATAGTAACTCGCGGGCAAAGTATTATCCTTAGGTAAGAACTCCCTGAAAATAGCAAGCAAATCATTCAATCCTCTCTCACTGTAGTCATGCTCATTCTTGTAGTGTAAAAGCTTCGTCACTACAGAAAGCCTGGTGTACTCCCTGAAAATAGCAAGCAAATCATTCAATCCTATAGCATCTTGTAGAAGGCAGCTGCTGAATCATTTGGCTTTTGTTGATCAGCACTGCTTGACGCAGGCTCATTTTCAGCCCAGTCAATATTCGTAGGGCCATACACATCTACTAACATCTCCACGACGTCATAGTTATCTGACTGGTCTACAGTACTATCTAACAGTTCTCTAAACTCAACTGATTCCCCGTGATGAATCCATACCGAATACCCATCCACAAACCAACGTGAATACAAGTCAAAGTTCATTTCATCGGCAGTCTTCCATATCATATTCTTACACTTGAGACACGGGCATCTCATCTTTCCGTTCAGATCATCAGCATGTTCTATTGCTTTGTTAATAAAATTAGACACCCCGTCACGGTACGCATCAACTAATCCCCTCCCATCAATCTTTATCCTACGGTACATCCAACTCCGATCGGCATCCATCTTTAATTGAAGAAAATACCCAATTAGATCAAGAATAATCATGAATGTGGTCCAAGCATGAAATTTAGTTTACCTAATTTATATTTCCACTCCATAGGGGTTAGGCTTCTATCCTGTTCCTGGATGCGTCTCCTCACTAGTGCCAATCTTAAGCACGTTCCTACTATTTTCAAAAATTTTCAGCAGCACCTCCTCATAGTCTCCAAGTACACGAAATAGACCAAGAAAACTTAGTCTAAGTTTGCACTCGGAGAACATGTAGAGACACCTGCTGAAAGTTCCTCAAAACTTATAAAAACGCACCATGTGCATTGGCACCGACCTAAGTGAGAGATATAACATCCAGTAACAGTCCCAAACTAGGGACTATTCGACATTCACTCCTAATGAGTGAATGTCGAACGGGTTTCTAATTTGCAAAGTATCGTGTTTTATCGTTAAGTGTATTGAAGATTAAAGGGAGAGTATTATTGAGTTTATTGAAAATTGTGGCAAACTAAGCAAATGGTACTTAGTTTATTTTGCCAATGATATTAAACTAAGTAAGTGGTACTTAGTTTATGAGAATTGTTATTGATATTCTATAGAGACTACTATTTAAGATTCAATCGTACTTGTCGATGTGGTTTCTAAGTTTCATAGCAGTTGCAGCTGTAAGAGTCAAACGGGTTTCTAAGTTTCAAATATATTTTGTTATTTTAATTTATGTTTATTTAATTTATTAGCTTTGATTTTATTTAATTATGGATATTTTTTATGTAATGGAAAACTAAGCAAATGCTACTTAATTTAAGATAATTATTGCATTTTATTTTATTTTACTATATTTTATTTTATTTAATTTTAACTTTATTATTAAATTTATTTTATTCATTTTAAAATTAATTAATTATTATACTTTTATTTATTTATGTATTTTAATTTAATTTATTTTTTTATTTTGTATTATTTTATTTTATATGTTTTACTTTAATTAAATTTAATTTATTTAAATTAAATTAAATTAATTAATTTATTTTTTTTATAATATTATATTAAATAATAAAGTATATTATATTATATTATATAATTTAATTTATTAAAGTTATTTAAATCTCCTAGTATTTTATTTTGTATTAATTTATTAATATTTTTAATTTTTCTAGTATTACTATTTAGTTTTAGTGGCAAACTAAGTCCTAATTGTCTTTTATATAGTTAATTAAATAATTATTTATTACCATCCATAACTTCCACAGAAATTCCGTCGGAAATAATATTCAACACCCAAAAAAAGAGGAATTCAATTGATTCACAAATTAAAATTCGCAATGCTGGAAAAGGCAGAAATCACAACACTGCAAATTATAAGTCTCTTTAATTTGATGACAACTGCATTTCACTTCATATGGCAGCAAAAGGCATAAAAAAATCAGCAGCATATATATTAACCCTATAACCAATTCCAGATTTCCATATATATTAACCAATTCCAGATTCCATACATATTAACCAATTCCAGATTGAAAATTAACTCAAGCTACCATAATAATAAATTAACCCTATAACTCAAACTAAATTTCAGTCAAAATAATCATATATATATATATATATATATATATATATATTAACCCTAGCTAAAAAAATTAGGAATTTCAGTATGTACCTTGAATTACAAGAGGAGAAATCAGGAGGGGAAGAAAGAATCGGAGGGGGAGCTAGCTGCCGATGCTGGTATGCCAAGCCTGTCGCCAGCGGATTGGTGGTGGTAGGGCAGGGGATGAGAACGGATGTGGCGACCGACAACGGAGGTGTGGTGGTGACAGGAGGGTTCGACTGAGAGAGAGGACGAGAGGAGTTAATCGCAGCTGAGAGAGAGAGAGAGAACAGTGAAATAAAGAAAGGGAGACAGAGAGCAGCGTCTGAAATGAATCGACAGATCTATTTTTATTTAATTATTTCTGATGGAATTCCGTCGGAATTATATCCGTCGATGATACTATAACTTTGACGAACATTCTGTCGAAAATATTAGTATTCCGTCGAGAATATAATTCGCGCTGGCGGGCTTCTTTGGCGCCTTTACTTTCACTTATTTTCGACCGAATTCAGTTGTGTTTACGTTATTTCTGAGGGAATGAATTCTGACCGAATTTTCCATCGGGAATATACTAAGACTGACTGAATGTCTTCCGTCGACAATATATCCGTCGGAAATATGCCTTTTTTTGTAGTGAACAGAATAATAAAGACAGAATCAGGTCCGACGTAAAATACACATACAAGATATTCCAACAGAATAATAAAGACGGAATCAGGTCCGGCGTATAACGTATAGACAGGATATTCCAACAGAATAATAAAGACAGAATCAGGTCCGGCGTAAAACGCACAGACAGGATATTCTAACAGAATAATAAAGACGGAACCTGGTCCGGCGTAGAACGCAGAGACAGGATGTTCCAACAGAATAATAAAGATGGAATCAGGTCCGGCGTAAAATGCACAGACAGGATATTCCAACATAATAATAAGACGAAAACAAGTCCGGCGTAGAACGCACAGATAGGATGTTCCAACAGAATGATAAAGAATGGAACAACAGAAGAATTTCATCAAGTATAGGGTAGCACGCGTATACAGGTTATTCCAACAGAATAATAAAGGATGGAATAACAGAAGTTCTCCTCATAGATAAGAAAGAAATAATACTCCCTACCTTGGAAAAAAAAACTGGATACTGGAATAGTGAAGTAACAGATTTCTCTTCTTCTTTCTCTCTATAATTTCTCTCTATAATAATCGCTCTAAAGCTTTTGTGAATTGGTGAGAAATGAAGGAAGAATGAGCTTCTATTTATAGGAAAATATAGTTTCGATAATTGCACGTTTTGGGGCTCGAAAATTACAGTACAATACCTCTAACTTTTCTTTCATTTTTAATTTAGTCCCGCAAGTATTATCAATCTTGCACCAACTGCCCTAATAGTAAATAATGTGAATCAATAGTTCAATCATGTGAATCAATAGTATACTCATGTGAAAAATACGAATTTCAGTATAGTACATCCATCTATACCTCCATTTTTAACTTAGTCATGCAAGTATTATCAATCTTGCACCAACTCCCCTAATAGTAAATAATGTAATTCAATAGTACACATATGTGAACAAATAGTTGTATAAGCATGTGAATTAGTAGCAATTAATTGCTCATTTATCCGATAAATTACCCGATTTATAAATATAACCCCTAGACATCAATTATCATCGGAATAAATGTCGATTTTCACTAACACAAACAATTCCAACATAATGAAACTATTTTTATCAAAAATATAAATTTTGAAATTTCAAAGTTTGACTTTTCCCGAAAAAGTCAACTGTTGACTTTTTGACCAAATAGTGAATCCCGAAAATTTTTGTGTTTATAGACTATTTTTAATAATTTCGTCGTTCCGGACTCAAATATCACGTCCGCGTCTCTAAATTCAACTCTGAACAACATTCATCATTGATATTATAACTCACAATATTTATCAACCAGGTCGTTCCCAAGAAAGATGGGGCTTTCCAATAAGGATTTCTCCCTATTGGCGTGCAATTAGGTGACCAAACCTCTCATTGACAGAACTTCTAGACAATGTAAATATTGCAATTTAAAATATGAATAACTTTGTCGTCTCAAGTATTGATTTAATAAAAAAACATTTTATACAAATGATACTGTGACAATAATTGAATCAATATTATGATAGATATGATGCAGCAATAACGATAGCAATAATTGAGTATAACTGAGTGACTTTTCACATAAACATCAATAATCAATACCGTGTGCTACTATGCAACCACGCATATTACTGTACTTTTAACACCGGGTGTTTCAACAGTTAATGGTAAAACTTCCACCGTTATTTTCATAAAGTATTTTTGTCGTTTTCTCAATCCGACAATAATTTCGTGGTGGGGGGGGTCCACCAATGATTGTGTCCTTGTACGAATATTCCTTGTTAAAACGAATATTCTCCAACCAACCGAATATTATATAACAACTTGCGTACTTTGCAAAATTTGTAAATATTACCCACAACTATAACATTATATCAAATTCACACCATAATATTCAAAAATATATTTCGAGAAAATTTAATATTTATTCAAAAAGTTGGGGTCTTACAACCTCCCATTCTTATGAAATTTAGTCCTCGAAATTAGGATGCGTACCTGGTATGTCGAAGAGGTAAGGATATCTTGATTTCATCTCAGATTCTAACTCCCAGGTCATTTCTTCCACATCGTGGTTTCTCCACAAAACTTTGACTTGAGATATAACCTTGGAGCGTAGAATATGATCTTTTTTTATCCAAGATTTTAACAGGAACCTCTTCGTACGTTAAATCTTCCTCTATTTCGTCTGGTTCTAACTAAATAATGTGGTTCGGGTCTTTCAAATATTTACGTAACATGGATATGTGAAAAACGTTATGAACACATGACATACTTGGCGGTAACGCAAGTCTATAGGCCATAGTTCCTACTCGATCAAGGATTAAAAATTGGCCAATGAATCGAGGATTGAGCTTTCCTCTCTGTCCAAATCTTGTAACTCCTTTCCATGGAGCAACACGTAACAACACATGATCTCCAATATCGAATTCTACGTCCTTTCGATGAAGATCAGCATAACTCTTTTGTCGATCTTATGAGGTTTTTATACGTTCTCGTATCATTTAAATCTTTTCCGTAGTCATACGTACCAACTTTGGTCCCAACAATGTTTCTTCACCCACCTCATCCCAGCATACTAGAGAACGACACTTTCTTCTATACAACGCCTCAAATGGAGCCATGCCAATACTTGTTTGATAACTGTTGTTGTAGGAAAACTCCACCAATGGTAGGAACTTATCCCAACTTCCCTTGAAGTCAAGAACGTCTTAATAGATTTTCAAGAGTTTGAATGGTCCTCTCTGACTGACCGTCCGTCTGAGGATGATATGCCGAGCTAAATCGTAAATCTGTGCCCATAGCTTTTTGCAAACTAACCCAAAATCTTGAAGTGAATCTTGGGTCTCGGTCAAAAACTATGGATACTGGCATACCATGCAGTCTTACAATCTTGTTTATATACATACGAGCAAGTCGTTCAAGTGTATAAGTTTCTCGTATAGGTAAGAAATGAGCAGACTTGGTCAATCTATCAACAATGACCCAAATTGCATCTATGCCTTGAGAAACTTTGGGAAGACCAGTAACGAAATCCATAGTAATGTGTTCCCACTTCCATTCTGGAATTTCAAGTGGTTGCAATAGACCTTTTGGTACTTGATTCTCCGCCTTGACTCGTTGACAAGTTAAACACCTTGAGATAAACTCTGCTATCTCTCTCTTCATATTGCTCCACCAAAATGTATGTCGAAGATCACGATACATTTTGGTACTCCCAGGATGGATTGCAAACGGTGTGTTGTACGCCTCTATCATGATTTTATACTTTAAATTAGGGTCGTTAGGAACACAAAGTCTGGAGTTGACTCAAAGTATTCCTTCTTTATCGATTCTTGCTTCCGGCATAGCACCTTCTTGCACTTTATTCCTCATACGCATCAGCTCCAGATCTGTAACATGAGCAACTTTAACTTTATCAATTAAAGTCGGTTCTACTCGTATATTCGCCATCATCACATGGGTCCCTGAAGTCTTTAACTCTATCTCCATCCTTTGCAAGTCAAATAAAAGGGGCTTTTGTGTTGTGAATATTGCACTCGTACCCGCATATGATCTTCTACTCAATACGTCAGCTACCACGTTCGCTTTTCAAGGATGGTATTGGACGGTATGATCATAATCTTTCAATAGTTCAAGCCAACGTCATTGTCTCATGTTGAGTTCCTTTTGAGTGAAGAAATATTTGAGGCTTTTATGATCCGTAAATATCTCCACTTTCTCTCCATACAAGTAATGCCTCCAAATTTTAAGTGTGAAGACAACAGCTGCCAACTCTAGATCATGAGTAGGATAATTCCTCTCATATTCTTTGAGTTGTCTTGAGGCATAGGCTATGACTTTCCCATGTTGCATGAGAACACATCCTAACCCTTTGCCCGAAGCATCACTATAGATGACAAATCCCTCCGAACCAGATGGTATTGTCAGAACAGGTGCTGAAATGAGTCTCCTTTTGAGTTCTAGAAAACTCTTCTCACATTCCTCGCTTCAACCGAACTTTGTATCTTTTCGAGTCAGCTGAGTTAATGGAGTAGCGATTCGAGAAAATCATTCCACGAATCTCCGATAATAACCAGCTAAACCAAGAAAGTTACGTACTTCGGTCACTGATTTTGGTTGCTCCCAGCTTTGAATAGCTTCAATCTTTGCCAGGTTAACAGATATTCCATGACTTGATACTACGTTCCCAAGGAATGCTACTTCCTTAAGCCAGAAATCGCATTTCTTTAACTTGGCATAAAGCTTATATTCACGAAGCTTTTGGAGTATCAGCCTCAAGTGTTGCTCATGATCTTTACGGCTTTTGGAATAAATAAGGATGTCATCAATAAAGACGACCACAAAATGATCCAAATATTCCTTGAATACTCGGTTCATCATATCCATGAAGGCAGCAGGAGCATTAGTCAATCCAAAAGACATGACTAAGAATTCATAATGCCCGTACCGAGTTCTAAAGGCAGTCTTTGGAATATACTCAGTTTTAACCTTCAGCTGATGATATCCAGAACGAAGATCGATCTTTAAAAAAAATTATGCTCCTTGTAACTGATCAAACATGTCATCAATACGTGGCAATGGGTACCTATTTTTGATGGTGACATGATTCAACTCCCGATAATCAATACAAAGTCCAATACTCCCATCTTTCTTCTTCACGAACAGAATAGGAGCACCCCAAGGAGACGTACTAGGACGAATGAAACCAATGTCTAACAATTCCTGCAATTGGGTCTTTAACTCCTGAAGTTCAATAGGAGCCATTCGATATGGGTCTTTGGAAATGGGTTTTGTACCGGGTTCAAGGTCGATACAAAATTCAACTTCACGCTCTGGGGGTAGGCCAGGAAGTTCTTCAGGGAATACATCAGGAAATTTATTAACAATAGAAATATCCTTCAAATCTGACGTATTTTTGTTTAAATCTGTGACATGAGCTAAGAAAGCTTGACATCCGTTTTTTAATAAACGAATAGCTTTGTGGCTTGAGATGATCGTGATTGATTTTAATAGTTTGGTCGCTTGAATTAGCATAATAGGTTTATTAGGAATATGAAAGCTAACAACCTTACGAAAATAATCAAATTTAGCATGATGAGTAGTTAACCAATCAATCCCTAGAATCACATCAAATGCAAGTATTTTTAAGGAGATAAGATCGATAGGTAACGTGCAGTTACCGATTTGAATCAAACAAGACTTATAAACAGTGGATGTAATGAAGGTTTCTCCTAATAGAGTTTCAACAGATAAGTCAAAGTCTAATTTCTCCGGAGTCAAATTTAAACGTTGAGCGCAAGTAGGAAAAATAAAAGAATGGGTAGAACTGGTATCAAATAAGGTATAGACTTCACTAGAGTTTATGATAAGCTTACACGTGATGATCTGGTTTGGGTTCCTTGCTTTCTGGGAGGTCACAACAAATGCTCTCCCTTACACCACCGACTTTGAATTTTCTGGGACGGCCTTTGGTGCCTCCATCCTAGATGAACTTGTCTTCGGTGAATGACAAAATCGGGCTAGGTGACCTTCTCTTCCACAATTATAACACGCTTTGGATGGCATCGCGCAGTTTGGACTGATATGTCCCTCCCCTCCGCATTTGAAGCATATGATAGGTGGTCGTTCTCCTTCCTTAACCCCGGTTGCTGGTTCTGACGTCTTTCCATCATTGTTGAATCTCATTTTCTTGAAATGTCCATTTTTACTGTATTGGCCATGATTACCACTGAAGTGGTTAACATTTTTGGCACGTTGATTCCCTCCACGTTTGTTATCACCGCTTCGATGAATGATACCACTGGTATTTTCATGTTGCCGGCTGCTTTCTCTTGGTTGCGTTGACTCGGTACCGTGCTCCAATAACTGAGCTCTATTTACAACATCTGAGTACAAACACAGTTTATGAGAAATAAGATATTGACGTATCTCCAGTTTAAAACCTCTTAAAAACATTCGTGTCATTCGCTCTTCATTATCGACCAAATGGGATACAAATCGGGATAACTCCGCAAATTTAGCCTCGTATTACGACACAGACATATTATTTTGTTCCAACTTGATAAACTTCACCTCCTTCATGTGACGAATACTTTCGGGAAAGTACTTGTCGTTGAACAGCTCTTGGAACTTCTCCCAAGACATCTTGAGTGCGTCAGACTGGGTAGGTTTTATATATTCCCACTAATAATCTGCTTCTTCACGCAACATAAAGGTGGCGAAGGGAACCTTTCGCTCCTCGGAGCATCCCAAGACATCAAATATCTTTGTGATTTTCTTTATCCATGCTTCCGCCTTAAGTTGTTTTGGCTCTCCAATAAACTCCGGTGGTCCAAGCTCCTTGAACTATTTAGTGGTGACCGTCCGAGAGTTTCCTGTGTCTACACCTGCATTTTGAACAGGAGCCGCTCTCGCCTGATGTTGCATGAATTGCATGAAGCCTCAGAACATTCCATCGTTCATCATTTGGTTAGTGTTGTTGTTTGCATGAGGATTGTCGCATTCCTGATGCATGTTGTCCTGGTTATTGATCTGTGGAGACTCAACGGTCTCCTGTGCTCTATTGATGTTCTCAACATTCTCGGATGCCATTTTCAAACACTGCCACAAAACAAGGGTTAATTGACATGAAACATAATATCATTATACTCTGACCGACCAATCAAATACCAAATAAACTTAGGTAGGTCATACAAGCAAAGGAATTTCCCGTCTCTCTCCTCCTAGTTCTAGTCTCAAATCTTAGCCAGAGATCATATCCCTAAGCTTTGATATCAACTGTGACGCCCCCAAAATTAGGTATATGTCATCCATCTTGGGTCGCCACTTACATGGTACATAAATTCAAATACAACTTAATAATACAACTGTCGTGTACAATACGACAAAACATAAATTGTGAGTTTAAATACAAATATTGTCTACTAGAGATTATACAAACTCAAAAGGAGTCCTTATTACAATTATTATTACACTATTTCACAGAATAGTGAGGACTACTAAAGCTATCATCTGGTCTGTCACTCCGTTCCCCGACTAGTCCCTGCTACTTTCTCATTTCCTGAAGAGAACAAGAAAAGTAAAAGGGTGAGCTCAACTAGCCCAGTAGGAAATATTATGACTAAGATAATGCAAAGTATATTATCGTTAGCCTTCAACAGTGTTAAACTGATACAATATAACAACCATCAAGTTTAACTGCAGCGGAACAAGCAATCCATTAAAAGAGTCAAGTAGAGAATAAAATCTACAATCTTTTATGATTTAGAAGGTTTTTCATCACTTTTATCGCTGGGACTCAGCTTAATAAATAATCTACATCATCAAATCACCCCTGCACTACGGCCAAGGATATTCTTTAGTATCACAACCACAATTATCCATGCACTACGGGCCAAGAATATTTGTGTATTCAATAATGGTCATGATTATGCCAAAAACTGTCCATCAATGCACTACGGGCCAATGAGGACTTTTACCACATCATTTGTAACATTACGGTCATGATTACACCGAATAATCCCTTGTCATAATCATACGATGTCCATCTATGCACTATAGGCCACAGATGACTTTCAACAAAATATAAATATGAGGATGATGACAATGATATAAGAATTCAATAAAACAAGTTCAAGAATTATTTTATCCAGGAACTAATAAAGTCCAAATTGTCAACATGATACTGGTTTGTAGAGTAAAATTCAAGAATGCTTAGAAGAATATTTCCATGAAAAGATACTGGATGAAGCGCAAATATCAAGGATATTCCATTAATTTCATGGAGTATAGAAGTCAAAACTTTAACCAACTGAGTATAATAAGGAATGGAATAACAAAAGAAATCACCAGGCATGCGATAGACTGCACATGCAGGTTATTCCAACAGAATAATAAATAACGGAATCAGGTCCGGCGTAAAACGCACAGACAAGATATTCCAATAGAATAATAAAGACGGAATCAGGTCCAGCGTAAAACGCACAGATAGGATATTCCAACAGAATAATAAAGACGGAACCAGGTCCGGCGTAGAACGCATAGACAAGGTGTTCTAATAGAATAATAAAGACGAAATCAGGTCCGGCGTAGAACGCACAGACAGGATATTCCAACAGAATAATAAAGACGGAACCAGGTCCGGCGTAGAACGCACAGACAGGATGTTCCAACAGAATGATAAAGAATGGAACAACAGAAAAATTTCACCAAGTATAGGGTAGCCCGCGTATACAAGTTATTCCAATAGAATAATAAAGGATGGAATAACAGAAGTTCTCTGCATAGACAAGAAAGAAATAATACTCCCTACCTTGAAAAAAACTGGATACTGGAATAGTGAGGTAGCAGATTTCTCTTCTTCTTTCTCTCTATAATTTCTCTCTATAATAATCGCTCTAAAGCTTTTGTAAATTGGTGAGAAATGAAGGAAGAATGAGCTTCTATTTATAGGAAAATATAGTTTCGATAATTGCACGTTTTGGGGCTCAAAAATTACAATACAATACCTCCAACTTTTCTTTTATTTTTAATTTAGTCCTGCAAGTATTATCAATCTTGCACCACCTCCCCTAATAGTAAATAATGTGAATCAATAGTTCAATCATGTGAATCAATAGTATACTCATGTGAAAATACGAATTTCAGTATAGTACCTCCATCTATACCTCCATTTTTAATTTAGTCATGCAAGTATTATCAATTTTGCACCAAATCCCTTAATAGTAAATAATGTGATTCAATAGTACACATATATGAACAAATAGTTGTATAAGAATGTGAATTAGTAGCAATTAATTGCTCATTTATCCGATAAATTACCCGATTTATCAATATAACCCCTAGACATCAATTATCATCGGAATAAATGTCGATTTTCACTAACACAAACAATTCCAACATAATGAAACTATTTTTATCAAAAATATAAAATTTGAAATTTTGAAGTTTCACTTTTCCCAAAAAAGTCAACTGTTGACTTTTTGACCAAATAGTGAATCCCGGAAATTTTTGTGTTTATAGACTAATTTAACTAATTTCGTCGTTTCGGACTCAAATATCACGTCCGCGTCTCCAAATTCAACTCCGAACAACATTCATCATTAATATTATAACTCACAATATTTATCAACCAGGTCGTTCCCAGGAAAGATGGGGCTTTCTCATAAGGATTTCTCCCTATTGGCGCGCAATTAGGTGACCAAACCTCTCCTTGAAAGAACTTCTAGACATTGTAAATATTGCAATTTATAATATGAATAACTTTGTCGTCTCAAGTATTGATTTAATAAAAAACATTTTATGTAAATGATACTGTAACAATAATTGAATCAATAATATGATAGATATGATGCAGCAATTATTTTAGCAATAATTGAGTATAATTGAGTGACTTCTCACGTAAGCATCAATAATCAATACCGTGTGCTACTATGTAACCACGCGTATTACTGTACATCTGTCGTTATTATCATAAAGTATTTTTGTCGTTTTCTCAATCCGACAATAATTCCGTTGTGGGGGTTCACCAAGGATTGTGCCGTTGTATGAATATTCTTTGTTAAAACGAATATGAAAGTAATATGCACACAAGCCAATCATGTTTGATGATAAAACATATACTTTGTAAACAATCTTATTCATTTATTAATAAAAAGTATTAATTTATTAAAGGCTTTTAATTATCTACATGATGCTGTTTTATAATATGTGATAAACCCATAGTTTTAAGCAATGCTTTTAGAATAATGATGATGATCATTCTAATGAGATCTAAATTCTTAGAAAGCTTAAAACTAAAATAGTTCCCAATCGTTGGATTACGAAATTGGGGATTAGTGAATCCGGATAGATTGGTACATACGTTGCTTGCTCATTGGATGAGGATGATTGATCTCATGATCATTTGTGTGGAGACACTAAAGCAAGTATGTAGGTGCTTATTAGAGAATAAGTTCACTGAACGTGACTCGCTAAGGAATACCTAATGGAGTTTTACTTACATGTCAATAGGAATTCCTGTAGTGATAGTAGTACAAGTGATCCTTGGACTTGAGATCATCATAGTATCTTGTGTATGATGAGTTATACTTTGACTTATTCCTTAAGACCCTTAGGGTATATCAAAGGATATGCTTGGGTATAATAAGTTGTACATGGAGATAATGTATGATCAATAAAGAATCTACCACTTCAAGTAAAAGAAGAGATATGTCCTATGTGATTCGATAAATGACAACTCAGTAGTCCTTGGCCAAGGCAGAATGAAATTAGAAAGGAGTTTCTAATTTGCATTATTTGGAGTTGTGCATTTAGAGTCGAAATACATATAATTAAATAAAATAAGACTTGACAGAAATTCCATGTCTTATATTTAATTGGGACATTGTAAGGTGGAAGGATTGAATTGTACGGTAACTATTTACTCAAAGGTTCTTTTATGATTAATGTTGAAATCTATATTATCTGGAAAGTCGTTGATCGCTAGGGAGGCTTATCCCTATTGTAGAATAAATATTATTTATTTAAATAAATTATTAGTTTAATTTATTTATTTAAATAAGATTAGAATTGTTCTAATTGATTTATTCACAACCGATTTAATATGGAGAACCTAAAGGGTCACACCATAAAAGGAAGAATAATTATTTAAGAAGTTAATGGCATAATCGTAATAATATGTTAAGTATATTTAATTTAATCTATAGTGATAGAATAAATTAAAAAGCTTAATATTTATTATCTAATATTTTGGAAATATTAAATATAAATTAATAAGAGGAGTCTTATTATTATTATTACGATTATTATTATTTAATTCCTAAAGGAGTTTGGGAATTAATTAATAAAAGTACACTCAAATATCCTAATAGGATTAGGAGGCAAATTAATTAAAAGAGTTTAATTAATTATCCCTAATAAGATTAGGGAGCTTAATTAATTAAAAGGTTAATTAATTATTCCTAATAAGATTAGGAGCCTAATTAATTAAAAGAGTTTAATTAATTAAAATAAAACCTAATTCCTTAATTGTTAAGGATGGGTTGCCCACATCTATAAATAAGAGGAGTCTTATTATGGGTGGGAGAGAGGTTGTTGACTTTAACAACATACGTAATTCCAATAGTTGGAGAGTACGCCTTTTCTATAGAGATAGAAAACTAGGGTTTTGCCAAATACCCATCTTCTTGAATTCTTCTTCTTCCTTGGTGGATCACCTCTAGAGGCCAAACGCTTGGGTGGCTAACGTTAATCAAAGGAAGGAACCCAACCCGGTGGATTCAAGATGAACGCGAAAAGGATTGGATGTGAACTTGTACCTGAGTAAGCTCGGATCTTCAAGGGTATGGTTCTTATTCTTTCTTTTTCGTTTAATTAATAATTGTGCATAAAGGATGATCCGGGTTTAAGGTTTGTAAAATTTTAAACTCTGATTTTACACGTTTCCGCTATTTTGTGCAATTTGATTGCGTTCATGAATACTACAAACCTAACAGTGGTATCAGAGCCAAACCTTTATGCAAATTATTAATTGTTCAAATTTGATATGTATATTGATATGTGTTTAAAATAATTTAATTGGGCATAATTTTATTGTATAAAATTTATCTAAAAAAATATCGCGAAAACATTTTTTTTCGTGATTCGCTGGCTGATGGTTGTTTTTTTTTCCTGTTGGCCGAGTCCGTGTAATATGCTTCATTACTTCGGTCAATATTGGTATATTATAAGTATATTGATTGTTGTTGAATCCGGTCAATTCGGTCAATCTTGTTGCTGTATCCAACACTACAAAGGAATCATGATTAATCACCAGGGTCGGCATCACCTTAAGTGATTCACGGCACCAGCTTAAAAGTTACAGGATTCAGCATATTATATATATAGGAACATGTCTCCTTCCTGTAAAGTAATCTAATGATTATATATATATATATATATATATATATATATATATATATATATATATATACTAGCTGGGTCCCGTGCCTCCGGCACTGTATGGACAATATGATTTATCTCAAATTTTGAACGACCAAAATAATTTATTGAGTGAGCGGAAAATTTAAAGTCATTTGTATTTTATTAAATTATTATTAGATTATTAGATAGATAGATGTATTTTATTAGATAGATGTATGAATGGTGGATTTATCTTAAATTTTGGACGGCCCAGATGATTTATTGAGTGAGCGGGAAATTCAAAATCATTTGTATTTTATTAGATAGATAGATAGATATTAGATAGATGTATGAACGGTGAGATTTATCCCAAACTTTGGACGGCCCAGATGATTTATTGAGTAAGCGGGAAATTCAAAATCATTTGTATTTTATTAGATAGATATATATATATATATATATATATATATATATATATATATATAGGGATCGAATCTGGTCCGGGAGTCCGGATTTTAACAAAATCCGGACTTTTTTTTTTTTTTTTTTGCTTTTTTTTTTGAAACAACTAAAAAAAAAAAAAAAAATTATGGAACTGAAATTTTTCAATAATACAGTGTTTTGGGTGTGATTTGGATGCCTATAACGAAACATGTCTGTACAGTCTGGGCAGACTGTACATACATTGGTTGGTGTGGGTGTTAAAAACACACCCAAAACACTGTATTATTGAAAAATTTCAGTTCCATAAATTTTTTTTTTTTTAGTTGTTCTACAAAAAAAAAAAAAAAAAAAAAATTTGGGTCCGGATTTTGGGTCCTGCCCGGGAGTCCGGACAGGATCCATTCTGTATATATATATATATATATATATATATATATATATATATATATATATATATATATATATATATATTATATAATATGTTCTTAATTATTTTATAATTAAAATAAAAAGTTTATTTTAATTTTAAAATAAAAAAAATTATTTTAATATTAAAATAAAAGAGTTTATTTTAATATTAAAATTAGATTTCATGCTAACTAATTAGAGTTGGAATTGGATTCCATGATAACTAATTAGAGTTGAAATTGAATTTCATCTTTCCTTAAATAAAGGAGTTTATTTAGATATGAAATAAGATTTCGTATTATTCAAAATAAAAGAGTTTATTTGTGAATAAGAAAGAGAATCCTATTTTTCTTAAATAAAGGAGTTTATTTAGATATGAAATTTGATTTCATATTATTCAAAATAAAAGAGTTTATTTGTGAATAGGAAAGAAAATCTGTGTTTCCTTTATAAATTTTTTTTTTAGATGGAATTGGATTCCATAATTAATTAAAATAAAGGAGTTTATTTTAATTAAAGATTTTGATTAAAATAAAATAGTTTATTTTATTCAAAATTGGATAAATTAAAATAAAATAGTTTTATTTTGATTTAAATTTGGATTAAAATAAAGGAGTTTATTTTTATTCAAATTAGATTTTATACTAACAAAATTTGCCCATTAAATGATGTCAATATATATATTAAATGTTAATTATTCATGAGATGAATGTTATTTATTGATGCATATGGTGATGTGTATGATAATAAATGGGATTGATTATGGACTATTGACCAATGTGATTGGATTTTATTTTAGTTGGATGCATGAATGTATGAGTTTTATTAAATGGGGTCTGTGTACCTCGTCTTCTCTAATTTTTCCTTAATGTAAATTGTAACTCCCTCCTATGTACTTCCCCTTGACTGCTGATCAAGGTTTCTATTTATTTTAAATAGTTTTGTAATAGAAATAGTTAGAATTAATTTTGAAGAATTGGAGATCAAGGGACAAGGAGCGCGTGAAGACCCGTTTGTAATGGAGCCCGGGTTTAAATGTAATAGTTATATTTAAATATTAATTCTTGCACCCCTAGGGTTTGACCTTTTGGTTCACTTGGTGGCTCTAGTGAACCAAACTAGAATAAAAGTCCATAATCAATCCAGGTAGAATATAGTATTCTATATGTGCATGCTTATAATATATATATTATATATTATGCAAACATGCTTCACATGTTTATTAATATGACGCGCATTTTATATATATGTGCATGCGCGCTAAACAAGATGGGACAAATTAATAACAAAACCCTCAAATATTTTATATTAAGTTGTAACGTTCAAAGATATTTGGAATATCGAACGTCGCCTTCTAGCATGATAGAAACGATAGAGTATTGAATATTTAATATGAGTTTGTTGTGCACACACAAGGCGAGTATTAAATATTTAAGATATTGTTTTTATTACATATGATGTTTATAAGGAATTGAACATTACTGCTTTGTTGTGCACACACAAGAGCTGTAGTTTTCTCTTTACTTATATGGAAATGCTGGGTCTGACTTAACTTAAATCGTTTTAGTTCGGATGTGTACACACTTGACCATTATGATTTAAGAGGCAAAATACAAGGAGTTACATAGTTGATGTAATTGACAAGAGTTGTCTACCTATTTATTTATATATAGTTTGTTGTGCACACACAAGGCTATATACATTTGAAATGGGATCCTTATTCTCACTAGCAAATCTTTAATTAGATTTTGCCGAACTATATAGTGAGGGTAATATAGTTTGTAGAAAATAGTGGGAGATACCAATTTAAAACAAGACCTAATTTATTTTGGTAATTAATAAAAGAATGTATGTTAAAATGTTGTTAATTACAAATTCATTTACAGAATTTTACAATGTCTAAATTACTATCACTGCGAAACATATTAGATGTTATTTAACCGGACCGTATTAAACGGATTGGTTAAGGAATTGAGAATAGCTTCACGGCTGAAAAGCTATCTTATGTCCTTAATACGCCTATCCCTGCAATGGTTGCAGACAATGCCTCTGAGGAAGAGATTGCTACTTTTAGAAAGTGGCAAGATGATGCACAGTTGGCTCAATGCATCATGCTCGCATCCATGAGTAACGAGCTTCAGCGTCAGCATAAAACTATGGATGCTCTTACTATATTCCTGCACATCAAGTAGTTGATGGCGAGGAAAGTAGGACTGATAGATATCAGATATCTAAGGAGCTCTTCCGATCTAGAATGACCGATGACACTACAGTATAGATAAAAGTCCTTAATATAATCAATTTGATTGATCAATTAGGACAACGGGTTTTATCATGGATGGAGAGTTGAGCCAAGATTTGATCTTGCACTCACTCCCGGACTCATTTCACAATTGTTGTGAATTTTTCATATGAACGAGCTAAATATCAGCCTCGCTGATTTGCTTAACATGTTAAAAAATGTTGAGAGTCACTTTCCAACCAAGAAATACCATGTCTTACTGGTAGGGGCCAAAGGATCTTCTGAAAAGAAGAACGATTCTAAGAAGGTAAATATAAAGGCAAAAACAAAGGATAATAAGAACAAAACTGATACGGATAGCAAAGGATTTTACTTCCACTGCAATAAGCCTGGACACTGGAAAGAAACCGCGAGAAGCATCTTACAAAGGCTAACCAAAGAAACTTAGTGAAGTTTCGGTTATAAATACAAATTTGTTCATAATTTAAAATAAATTTTTCTTTAAGTCAAGGTTCTACTTGGGTAATTGATACCGGCTTTGGTTATCATAAATATAGATTTATGAAGGGACCAAACAGAAGTAGAAAACTAAACAAATATAAGTAAACCTATGTGTGGGAAATGAAGCAAAGGTTGCTGCATTAGCCATAGGAACTTATAGTTTAGCAATGCCTACGGGCAAGTCTATTAAGTCAATAAGTTGTTATTGTATTTCAGTTCTCGTTGGAAACATTATTTCCATTTTATTGTTAGACAATGAAATCTTTGGTATTATAATTAAGAACAATTGTTGTTCTATTTATAATAATAATGTTTTGTATAGAACTGGAATATTACTTAATGGATTTTGTATACTTGACTTACGTGAAAATAATTTTTCAAATTGAACAAACTAGTATAAGAAAATGAGATGATCATTCAAAGAGTTGAATGTATGTATTTGTTGAAATACAAGTGTAAATTATTTGAAAGGTTCAAAGAATTCAGAAGTGAAACAAATTGACAAAGTATTAAGATTCTTTGATTTTATCAAGGAATAAATACTTGTGCAATAAGTTTTTAGATCATCTCAAATGGTTTTCTCACAATGGACGCCTCCTGATATGCAATAATTGATTGATGTATCTGAAAGAAAAAATCGTACCTTGTTGGACATGGTATGGTCCATAATGATTTTACCGACATTCTAGTATCCTTCTAAGATAATGTCTTAGAAATGGCTGCATATCTACAGAAAAGGTAACCTCAAAATCCGGCCCCAAGACTCCATAAAAGTTATGGACAGAGTGGATTCCTAATCTTAAGTATGTTAAGATAAGGGGTTGTCCAACTTATGTGAAAAAGGTTTCAAAAGGATAAGTTTGGGACAAGATTTGACAAGTACAATTTGTGGGACATCCTAAAATAAGTTTAGGGCATATGTTCTATAATCCTACTTAGCAAAATGTGTTTGTTGAGAAACATGCTGCCTTCTAAGATAAAGATGTTTATCATTAAAGGGGCTAGTGGGGGGATAATACATCTTGAAAAGTTCAAGAACCACAAAATACTTTAAGTCAAATAAGAGGAACCTGTAGATAGACCTATTGTACCACAACCGAATCGTAAATCTGGAATAGTACCGAAGATACCTAGGAGGTATGGATTCATCATGGATGATGATGATGAGGTACGTATCATAGAAGATGATGATCCAGTTACATACGATGAGGTAAGAGTTGTAGACACTCAGAGAAATGGATTGAAGCAATCTTCTCAATAATGGAACATTCATTTTGATATGATAATCAAAAGAGTTTGATTTTATCAAAAACAAGAATGAACCTAGTGTGTACAAAAGGGTCAGTGGGAGCGTCGTGACATTCCTAGTATTATATGTTGATATACTACGGATAAGGAATGACATACCAATGCTACAATCAGTAAAGATAAAGTTGTCTAAACATTCCTCCATGAATGATTTGGGAAGAGTATCTTAATTGGGGATGCAAATCTATATAGATAGATTTAAAAGGATGCTCAGCTTAACCCATGGTACGTATATTCATTTGATGCTAAAGTCGTTTAGCATGGCAAACTCCAAGAGTTGTCTCATGTTGATGAGCCATGGAGTGTATCTCTCTTAATAGTCCCCAAAGACTCCAAAAGAGAGATCACATGAGTAACTATCATATATGCAATGAAATATACGCGATCTGATGTTGATCAGTCATATTCTGGAGAAGTTCACTGTGAGACAGTGAAAAACATCTTAAAGTACTTAACCGGCACTAAGGATTTGATCATAATACATGGTGGGTCTGAATTAAAACTAGAGGGCTTAATAAACTCAAGTTTTTCAGACAGACCAAGACGACAGAAAATCCACTTTAAAGTAAAGGGTTACCTTGAACGGTAGTGCAGTGAATTGGAAAGGTTCCAAACAACAAAGAGTTGTTGGTTTAGTGATAAAGACAAAGTATATAGCTATAAATGAAGCTACAAGTTGATTGTTTAGATGAAAAGTTCATTACAGAACTAGGAATTGTTCCTAAGTCTCATCTTGGATCCAAACATGTGTTGTGGCACTTTCATTTGATTATAGGAATCATTGAAAGATGGGAAATCACTATAGAGATAGTGGACTCTCAAGAACAACATTACATATCCATTAACTAAAGCTTATCCAACAGCAGGATAATCGTCACTTAGAGAAGAAAAGTATGAGATACCATGACGATTGGCTTTAGTGCAAGTGGGAGATTGAAAGTAATATGCACACAAGCCAATCATGTTTGATGATAAAACATATACTTTGTAAACAATCTTATTCATTTATTAATAAAAAGTATTAATTTATTAAAGGCTTTTAATTATCTACATGATGCTGTTTTATAATATGTGATAAACCCATAGTTTTAAGCAATGCTTTTAGAATAATGATGATGATCATTCTAATGAGATCTAAATTCTTAGAAAGCTTAAAACTAAAATAGTTCCCAATCGTTGGATTACTAAATTGGGGATTAGTGAATCCGGATAGATTGGTACATACGTTGCTTGCTCATTGGATGAGGATGATTGATCTCATGATCATTTGTGTGGAGACACTAAAGCAAGTATGTAGGTGCTTATTAGAGAATAAGTTCACTGAACGTGACTCGCTAAGGAATACCTAATGGAGTTTTACTTACCTGTCAATAGGAATTCCTGTAGTGATAGTAGTACAAGTGATCCTTGGACTTGAGATCATCATAGTATCTTGTGTATGATGAGTTATACTTTGACTTATTCCTTAAGACCCTTAGGGTATATCAAAGGATATGCTTGGGTATAATAAGTTGTACATGGAGATAATGTATGATCAATAAAGAATCTACCACTTCTAGTAAAAGAAGAGATATGTCCTATGTGATTCGATAAATGACAACTCAGTAGTCCTTGGCCAAGGCAGAATGAAATTAGAAAGGAATTTCTAATTTGCATTATTTGGAGTTGTGCATTTAGAGTCGAAATACATATAATTAAATAAAATAAGACTTGACAGAAATTCCATGTCTTATATTTAATTGGGACATTGTATGGTGGAAGGATTGAATTGTACGGTAACTATTTACTCAAAGGTTCTTTTATGATTAATGTTGAAATCTATATTATCTGGAAAGTCGTTGATCGCTAGGGAGGCTTATCCCTATTGTAGAATAAATATTATTTATTTAAATAAATTATTAGTTTAATTTATTTATTTAAATAAGATTAGAATTGTTCTAATTGATTTATTCACAACCGGTTTAATATGGAGAACCTAAAAGGTCACACCATAAAAGGAAGAATAATTATTTAAGAAGTTAATGGCATAATCGTAATAATATGTTAAGTATATTTAATTTAATCTATGGTGATAGAATAAATTAAAAAGCTTAATATTTATTATTTAATATTTTGGAAATATTAAATATAAATTAATAAGAGGAGTCTTATTATTATTATTACGATTATTATTATTTAATTCCTAAAGGAGTTTGGGAATTAATTAATAAAAGTACTCTCAAATATCCTAATAGGATTAGGAGGCAAATTAATTAAAAGAGTTTAATTAATTATCCCTAATAAGATTAGGGAGCTTAATTAATTAAAAGGTTAATTAATTATTCCTAATAAGATTAGGAGCCTAATTAATTAAAAGAGTTTAATTAATTAAAATAAAACCCAATTCCTTAATTGTTAAGGATAGGTTGCCCACATCTATAAATAAGAGGAGTCTTATTATGGGTGGGAGAGAGGTTGTTGACTTTAACAACATACGTAATTCCAATAGTTGGAGAGTACGCCTTTTCTATAGAGATAGAAAACTAGGGTTTTTCCATATACCCATCTTTTTGAATTCTTCTTCTTCCTTGGTGGATCACCTCTAGAGGCCAAACGCTTGGGTGGCTAACGTTGATCAAAGGAAGGAACCCAACCCGGTGGATTCAAGATGAACGCGAAAAGGATTGGAGGTGAACTTGTACCTGAGGAAGCTCGGATCTTCAAGGGTATGGTTCTTATTTTTTCTTTTTCGATTAATTAATAATTGTGCATAAAGGATGATCCGGGTTTATGGTTTGTAAAATTTTAAACTCTGATTTTACACGTTTCCGCTATTTTGTGCAATTTGATTGCGTTCATGAATACTACAAACCTAACAGAATATTCCCTGACCAGTCGAATATTATATAACAACTTACGTACTTTGTAAAATTTGTAAATATTACCCACAACTATAACATTATATCAAATCCACACCATAATATTCAAAAATATATTTCGAGAAAATTTAATCTTTATTCAAAAAGTTGGGGTCTTACAATGAATTTTGTGAATAGCAGATTCTTGATGAATGTTAAGGTAGAGATATGTTTGACATCGCATGTAATCGGATAGAGAACTTAATCTTAAACCTTCTTTAATTATATTTCACATAGAGATATAGTGAGTTAGTTGATTAAGGTGCTTTGCTTGTTTCTATCTACTTAATGGATTTAAGTTAATATGGTATTAGTGCGTCGAGAGGTTGCTAGTACTACATTCATGTTCTTGATTAATAAATTGAGATAGTGAATTGAATTGGAATAAAGGTGTTGAGATCACAGTGAAGCTTAGGGTGAAATCATAAGTCTAATTCTCCATTATTTGTTTGAAATTCCAGATTTTGATATTTGTGATTGTTTTGTGATAGTTTATTTATTTATTAATTTAGTTTTTATAATTTTAAATCATTGAATTGAATAGTTTAATAAAATTAGGATTAATAAGAAATTGGTGATTGAAAAGTTAAATGTCTTACTAATTTGTCTTTGAGGGAACGATGCTCTACTTACTATTATATTACTTGTTGACCACGTATACTTGCATGTTGTGCGTAACTAGATTTTACCCAACAAGTTTTTGGCGCCATTGCCAGGGACTTTAGTATAGATTTTATTATTTTGTAATATCAGTTTAATTAGTTCTGTTTTACTTAAACACTTTTTGTTTTTGTTTTGTTCTTCTTATTTCAGGTTTTTGACATTGGTTTATGCAAACACGATCCAAAAATCCAAACTTGCTTCCTTTTGAGGATGACATTGAAAGAAGATTTCAGAGGTTAAGTAAGTGGATCAAGGAAACAAGGAACGAATTTGAAAACTCTGACATAGAAGAAGCAATGGTTGCCGAAGACCAGAAAGCATTGAGGGACTTTGCAACACCTAAGGTGACTGAGCTGCAGTCGAGCATCACCAGGCCTGCAATAGCTGCGAATACTTTCAAAATCAAGCCTAGGACAATTCAGATGATACAGAACTCAGTTCAGTTTGGGGGACTTGCAAATGACTATCCTAACGAGCATTTGATTAGTTTTCTAGAGATATGCGACACTTTAAAGTACAATGGGGTGTCGGATGAAGTAGTTAGACTTCGCTTGTTTCCATCCACTCCGTGGGACAAGGCGAAGAGTTGGTTACATTCTCTACCAGCAGGTTCGATAACGACATTGGATGACCTAGCTCAGAAATTTTTAGCAAAATTCTTCCCGCCAGCTAAAACTGCAAAGATGAGGAATGAGATTACCATGTTTGATCAGCAACATGGGGAGTCATTGTATGAGGCATGGGACAGATACAAAGAATTGCTCAGAAAATGCCCACATCATGGATTGCCTAAGTGGTTGCAGATGAATACATTTTACATCGGACTACATGGGAATCTCAGGACGAGTATTGATGCAGCATCGGAGGGAGCTTTTATGGAAAAGAACTATGAGGAGGCATATCAGTTGATAGAGACGATGGCTGCTAACAACTATCAGTGGCCCACAACAAGAATGACACAACCTACAGTTGCTGGTGTGTTAGAGGTAGATGGAGTGACGGTAATAACAGCACAGATTTTAGCACTCTCTAAGAAGTTCGACGTTTGGTCAGGGGGACAGAAACAGCAAGTTGCAATTATTTTTGAGTTATGCGTGGGTGAACATTCGACGAATCTATGCGTAATCAACCTAGAGTCAATACAGTTCATGAGTAGCTACAATAGAATTCCTCAGAATACATATTAGAATGCATATAATCAGGGAAATAGGAACCATCTGAATTTATCGTGGAATAATAATCAGAATCAGAAAGCTCCACGACCGTTGTATCCCCCAGGATTTCAAAATCAACCTCAACTAGCTAAACACCAAGAGAGGAAATCAGACTTAGAGGAAATGTTCGCGAAGTATTTAACAAGCAATGAGGTTGCAATGAAAAACCAAGCAATAGCTATCAAGAATGTGGAAAATTAGATGGGACAGATAGCGTCTGCTTTGAACAACAGACCACAAGGAACTCTACTGAGTGACACCGAAAAGAATCCAAAGGTAAATCATGAACAGTGTAATGCAATCACGCTTAGTAGTGGTAAGGAGTTGGGGTCTAATTTTGATGAGAAAGCCAGTACAAGAGATGAATGTGAAGACGCACGGAATGACTTAAAAATGAAATCTACAGAGAAAGGGGTGAAAAAAAACAAAGGAAGATAAACTAATTTCAGTTATACCACCTGTGCCCTTTCCGCAAAGGCCAGAAAGTGATAAGATGAAGACCCAGTTTTTGAGGTTCATAGATATATTCAAACAATTACATATCAATATTCGATTTACCGAAGCACTTGAGTAAATGCCGAGTTACATTAAGTTCATGAAAGACATACTGTCGAAGAAACGCAAGCTCCAGGATTTCGAATCAATGGCATTAACTGAAGAATGCAGTGCAATACTGCAGAGAAATCTCCCTCCTAAATTAAAAGATCCGAGGAGTTTCACAATCCCGTGTGCAATTGGAAATCAAGATGTGGGGCGAACGCTATGCGATCTAGGGGCGAGTATTAATCTTATGCCACTATTCATTTACCGAAAGTTGCTGTTAAAGGAAGCAAAATCGACCAACATTAACCTACAGCTTGTATATTGATCATTAACATACCCTTTAGGAATAGTTGAAGACATTTTGGTTAAGGTTGATTCTCTGATTTTTCCGGCTGATTTTGTGGTACTAGTTTTTGAGGAAGACAAGAACATCCCTATCATCTTGGGATGACCATTCTTGGCGACTTGATGAACACTGATTAACGGTCTAACGGAGAACTAATAATGAAAGTGTTTGATCAGGTGATAACTAACAACAAATTACAGTAATTGAACAAATTGAGAGCAGCCAAACTTGCCGACCCAGCTCGTCCACCACTTGAAAAGCAGCAGCTACTCGCCCGAAGCCTCAAGCTTTCCAAGCTCGCTCGAAACCACATACTCGCCCGAAACCATAATTTAGGCTTACCATAGACCACCACATGCTCGCCCGAAACAACATGCTGGACCGAAGCCATATCTTGGGCTTACCATCGGCCACCATATGCTTGCCTGAAGCCAAGCTCGCCCCAAGCCTTGCTCGCCCCAAGCCCTGCTCACCCGAAACCATGCTCACCCCAAGCCTTGCTCGCCCCAAGCTCTGCTCGCCCGAAGCCATGCTCGCCCGAAGACAAGCTCGCCCGAAGCCTTGCTCGCCCCAAGCCCTGCTCGCCCCAAGTCAGCTCGTCCGAAGCTTTGCTCGCCCCAAGCACTGCTCACCCGAAGCCATCCTCTCTCGAAGCCATGATCGCCTGAAGCCAAAAACAAACCTGCTTGCTTGAAGCCTCATTCTCGCCCATAATAGACTAGCACTTCACCTGTCCCCCATGGGAGTCACCAACCAATTAAGATTGCAGCAGCAGTACATACAAGACCAAACTCCGAATAGGTCAAGACCAGCATCTAGCCACACCAGCCTCATACACAGCAATAATACCAACCTCATGCACTTATCCATGAGCTGTTGCCCATTGCATAGCAACAATACCAGCCTCATGCTTGCCCACCTCACTACAGCACCAGCCTCAAGCTCATACCATAAGCCAGTTGCAGTAGAAAGGGCAAGAGCTAGTGGTTTGGTTAAAGGCAAAAGAGGTGGACAACCTAGATTTGATAATATGGATAACATCAGTTGCGAGGCAGTGAGGGGGAGTGAGTGTATTGGAATGCAATTTCTTGTTCCTTGCCTCCCAGACTTTGTAGAAGGCTACCGCAAGGTAGAGCCCCATTATTTGTTTGGAAAGTTTCTTTCCTCTGAAGGTGTTGATCTTGGTAGTTAAGTCGGTCTAGTTCAAGGGGAAGGGGGACCAATCCCCCAATGAGAAAGCAGCGTGCAAGATAATTGTGGAGTACTCACAAGTGAAGAAGAGGTGGTTGAAAGTTTCTGGACACTTGTTGCATAAGGGGCAGTTGAAAACCCGGCCTGAATAACCCTTCGTGATGTCATTCGTTGGTGTTCTACCTAGAAATCCAAGCCAAAGTAAGAAAGAGTACCGTGGAACATGGAGCTTATTCCAAACAATCTTATACCAGTCGACTCTATTTTGCTTGTACCGAATACTATCACAAATATCGTGGGTCTTGATATTAAGGATATCTTTAGAAGTCCAAAGAATGGAGTCAATTGGGCCTGAAGGAACAGGAGCAGCTGAAATGGATTGGCGAAACAGAATGACTTCATGGTGGTTTGATTGAGGGAGAAACCAATTTGAGTCACGAATTATGTCCTCAAACTTTTGCAGTGGCTGGAATAAAGGAGCTTGCAAAAAGGGATTGGGTAGGATTGATGGGAATATCATTAAGCCAGGGATCATACCATAAGCTAAATCTGTTCCCAGGTCCAACTATGTATCGCAAGTGCTGTTGTGCAATGGGTCTCAATTTGAGGATCTGCCTCCAAATCCAAGAGCAATCGGTGGGAGTGCCAATTTGCCAGATAGATTTCCCTTTTAGGACTGTGGTCTGGACCCATCGAGCCCATAGTGAGACAGGATTGGCATGCAGGATGCGTGTGAGGTGCAGTAGGATAAGGGACTTGTTCTAGTCGAAAAGGCATTTAACTCCAAGACCACCTTCTTTTGTTGGCAGCGTGATTGCCCTCCACGAAACCTTTGCCCCATGATGGTCCAAGGAGGTACCTTTCCATAAGAACCGGCAAAGGATAGATTGAATGGCACGAATAACAGCTTTAGGGAGAAGGAAATAGGAGCTCCAATAGTGTTGAATGGCAAATAACACGGATTTAATGAGCTGCAGACGACCCGAATACGCGAGCACAGAAGTTGTCCAGGATGTGACTCTTTGCGTGATACGGTGGACCAAAGGTAGGCAATCTTGGAAAGTGAGCTTTGAAGAAATAAGGGGCACACCTAAGAATTTGGTAGGTAGGGTACCCAAGGTGTACCCTAGAGCAGAGGTGAAGTAAGAGGTGGTTTCAGGAGTGGCACAGAAAAGGAAGCAATGGCTTTTGTGAATGTTGGGGATGAGGCCTGAAATCATGGAAAAGGAGTGAATGCATGAGTGAACGATAGAGATGGTTTTTATACTAGCATGACAGAACACAAGGATGTCGTCGGCGAAGAAAAGATGGGTAAGGTCCAATTTAGTGGTGCGCCAATGATGTTTGAAGTCAGGCAACTTGGATCCCCCATGAAGTTTCAGGGAAAGCATTTCCATGATAAGAATAAAGAGGTAGGGGGAGAGAGGGTCGCCTTGTCTGAGACCCCTCGAGCTCTTAAATAGCCTTCAAGGGAGCCATTAACTTTGATTGAGAACATGGCGGTAGTAACGCAAGATTGTACCCAATTGATGAAGATAGTAGGAAATCTGAATGATTTTAAGACATCAAAGAGAAAGTCCCAGTTGACTGAATCAAAGGCTTTTTTCAGATCAATTTTAAATGCACATCGTGGGGACCCAACGCTACGATGGTAGTTTCAAAACAGCTCTTATGCAAGAAGGATATTGTCACTAATTTGTCTTCCTTTGACGAAAGCAGCTTGGGCTTTATCAATGAGGAATGGAAGAACCAGTTTCAACCTGTTAGCAAGGATCTTAGATATGCATTTGTATATGGTGTTGCAGCATGCGATGGGTCTATAGTCAGCCATAAGGGAGGGATTCTGGCATTTAGGAATGAGGGCGACTGCGGTAGAATTAAGTCCCTTTGGAAGCTTGCCAGAAGAGAAGAAGTAGAGGACAGCATTAGTGAAATCCTCTCCGACAATGTCCCAACAGGTGAGAAAGAAATTGACATTGAACCCATCCGGACCCGGGCTTTTGTTTTTCCTCATTGACTTAAGAACATTGAAGACTTCTGAAGCAGAAACCGGTGCTGAGAGGCTAGATGTTTGAGCAGAAGACAGGATCTTAGATGGATTAATCCCACAACTCTCAAATCCAGGGTAGAGGGACGGTTGGGAAGGGTTGAAAAGATCCCGAAAGTAGTCAACCGCCACCCTTACAACTGCCTCATGACCTGAGACAGTCTCACCAACCGAGTTTTGGATGGTTAGAATTTTATTAGTGTTCCATCTGCTTTTAACCATGTTGAAAAAGAATTTTGAGTTCCTATCTCTAGTGGCAAGCCAAGTAGCGCGAGATTTCTGGTGCAGTAACGTTTCCTCCAATGATAGAGCCGTCCAGAGTGAAAGAAGGTAGGATTTTTCTTGGGCAATGAGAGTGGGGTCAAAAGGGGAGGAGGATATTAGTGATTGAATCCTATGAAGTTCATCTCTGTTCGATTTGACTGAGGAAGAGAGATTCTCGGCCGACTGGTTGAGAGTAACAAGAGCTTTCTTTGCAAGTTTAAGTTTCTCAGTGAAAATACGAAATGGATTCCCATGCATAGGTTGCTGCCATGCAGTAAAGACGCATTCAGTGAACCCCTCCAAGAGGAACATATGGTTGAAGAATTGGATAGGCTTCCGGGATTTAAAGTTATTAAGCCCAGTGCAAAGAATCACTGGAGAGTGGTTTGACATTCCCCTAGGTCCAAAGAAAGCCTGGCCAAGCGAAAAGTGGTTAAACCAAGCAGCGTTACCCAGAGCTCGGTCCAACTTCTTATTGATAGGGGATTCGATTTGGCTGTTCCACCAGGTGTGAAAGGATCCAAACCCTCTGATGTCAGCCACCCCAAGAGATTGGAAGCAAGACTTGAGATCCTCCATACCCGTGTCCCATAACGTGTCAGCTCTGTCCGTTTCAGTGAGATCTTGGATATCATTAAAATCACCCAGAAGGCACCAGCAGAGGGGTGTGCTAACAGAGATGAGGTCACGCCACAATTCTTGTCTTTCTATAGTAGAGTTCAAACCATACACAAAGGAAATCAAAAAGGTACAGTCTAATGAAATATGCATAGCTTTGCAGTGGATAGCTTGGGAGGAAACAAACATGACATCCACCTTCCACACGGATGGATCCCAGCCCACCCATATACGACCATTAGGGTGGCAGTCATAGTTAAAAACCCAAGTCCAGTTTTTACACATGGAACGAGAGATTCTTGAAGCATTATGTTTCTTAACTCTAGTTTCTAAAAGGCCAACAAGGGAGATATTGTTGTCCAGAAGAAGCTATCTAACATAAGCCTGTTTAGGCTTTTTATTTAATCCTCTAACATTATAAGAAGCTAACTTTAACATAAGTAACACGATTATTGGGGGGATTTTTTTTCGCTTTGGGCCTTGCCTTTGTTCCTTCGCTTAGCAGCTTGGGAAGGATCATCCCCTGTTCGTTTGAGGTCTTTCCCTTCCTTTTCATCAATGGCTTTCAATTTGCGCAAGAATTGACTATTAATTGGGGGGGATTCGTTCTCAGAATATGGAGTAGCATCCAGGTCAGTGAGATTTGCAATTGGTGAGAAGACGTTAGCAGAAGCCAGCACATATTCCAAAGGTTTACAAGGGGTTGATGCAGAGGGTTGCCCATCTTTTCCACCTTTAGATATTGTAATCCAGTCATCATTGAGTTGGTTTGGCTCAGCAGGGGAAGTGGATTTCGGGGCAGGAGCAGGCTTAACAGCAGAGGGAAGTTTAGCCACCGGGTCCAAGGAGTCTACGTCGAGAGGAGGAGAGGAGCTTGCTAGTGTTTTAGACTTGGGAACCCATTGGTAGTTGGACTCAGGGCATTTCAAAGGAGAGTGGCCAAAGACCTTGCAAGAGGGACATGAGGGTGGTCTTCTTTGGTATTCCACCTCGACAGTGGCCACATTTTCTTCTGACGTCTCCTCATTGAGGATAACAACATTCAAGGAGGCAGGGAAGGAAAAGGAAGCATGGACTTCAATACAGACCCGGGCATAAGCCATCCAGTCATTCTTTGATGTCATCTCATCAGTGAAGAGTGGTCTGCCAATAGCACTAGCAATGTAGCTAATGCCTTCGTCAGACCAATAGGATAAAGGAATCTGGCTGAGTTTGACCCAAATAGGAAACCTATCACGACCCGTTTTCAAGAATTCTACACCTTCTTGCCAAGGTTGAAGAACAATTGCTTTAGAAGTGAAGTGCCAAGGTCGTGAGGCAAGGATATGATCCCTATCAGAGATAGTGGAAAATCTAAAAATGTAGTAACCCTTGTTATGGAGAATCATGTTAGATAGCCCTAGATTCCCCCAAAGACGCCTTGCTATAGGCTTAATCACCTTGAAGGGGAGGGTAGAGTGCAAGAAGTAACCCACTAAGCTAGTAGACCATAATTTGTTCCCTCGCATAAGAGCATCCGCAGGGGGTTTAACATGAAGATTTCCATTCTCAGAAGAGGTAGGTAGAAAGGAGAGATTTCTTTATGGTTTACCAGAGCATTTAGTGACAACGTCACACCAAGATTTTTTGCGCAGCATGTCATCTTCCACGGAGGGGGGGTCCGGACTGGGTGCAAGTTTTGCGTTAGAATTTATATTCGGTACAGATATAGTATTAGATTCGTCCTTGCTCATAGAAAAGGAGCCAGAGGGGGTTTGCATGGCTCGCGCCGCCCCAGAAGGCTCTCCAACATGGAAGTTTGACCTTGAATAAGGTTTAGGAGGATCCCCAGGAACAGAGCCCAAGCCCACTATACCCATTTTGTTGTGGTTAACCAACCTACCGTTGGAGACGAAATCATTGAGATCATTAACCGAGAACCCATGGGCAGAAATGAAATGCATAAGGTCAAGTTTCTTCTGTCGCTCTAGGACAGCCTCATTTCTGTCAGCATGGGAAAAATGATGGACCGCCTTGAAAATATCAGAGACATTTTGACCCATAACAGGACCAATATTACCATTATGCTCAAGAGAAACAGGGGAGGAGTCGTCAGAGCTAGCAATGGAGGGAGCGTGGGAAAGAGGCTTCACAGCGTTGAGGCTAGAGGCAAGAGGGACAGCAAACGATTCAACCATGTCCTCAACAACTATGGAGTAACTAGCGGGAGAGTTGGGTTTGGAGACACCGTATTCAGCAAGAAGCTCGTGTGACTGACTACTCTCAGAGTTGCCAGCCGATAGGTGAGAATAATCAACCATGGCAGGAGAGCAAGAAATGGGCAGGTAGGGAGATGATGGGAGACGATGCCAAGGGAGATGATGGGAGATGAAGCCAAGGGACGAAAGGGGAAAATAGAAAATGTAGGTGGAGACTGAAAATATGGTTGAGGAAAGGCGGGAGACAGAAAAGGGAACGAAAGAGTTAACGGAAGGGGGATAACCAAGATAGCCAGTTTAGGGGGTTATAGAGAGAAGGTGGAGAAAAAAGTCTAGAGAGAGAAACTTACAAAACTTACAAAACTCTCCCTCTCTCCCAACAGACGCCTTCTCCCACAACTCTTGATCAATAGGTGGACGCGGAGTGCCTTCAGGATAGCGATCATTCAATAAACGCTTATAAGTGTCCTGTCATCATGTTAACAATTAAATAGTTAAAAATAAAATAATTCTGTAAGCATTGATGAACAAAATCAAGTTGTTAAAATTTATTACCGCTATCTGGATAGCCTCAGGCAGACCATCACGGGTGGCCACGTACACATCCAGCCAATGTTTAGGCTGACCTTGAGACTGAGACTCCTATACAAAAAAAAAAGCATAATATTACTAAGTAAAAATGTGATATATTTTCTACAATTCATGATTGTAAACATATTAAAACTTGTAATTAAATACGTACCCTGACAGTGATATGCTGCAATTGTGAAATACTACAGCCCTTGTATGTCCCTTTAGCTTTTTCGCCATTGAGTACACCCGAGGATCTGTTGCTGGCAGAAGTCTTTCATCTCTTCACCCATCTCTCAGCCCTCTATTGGGCACACATCTCAGCCCATATGGCCTGGGTGCACCACCAGGGACTATGCTCATGCATGTAATCTTCTCCCTGGCCTGGATGCTCGATCTCGGCATTGTGAAGGGCTTTTTGTCTTTATTTATTCAAATTATCTTTGGTGCGGACCGCGCACTTCTGCCAGAATAATGTCTGTATCACTGAAGCCTGCGCGTCCTCCCATCTATATTGTTTCTGCAAATAAAACAATAATAATAACATTACTAAATAATTATCCTTTGAATATTATATTAATATTATCTGTCATAATTAAAAAAACATACTTGAAATTCTGCCCAAATAGCATCCTTGTGGGCGATAGGTGTGCTCGCCCACGTAATCATAGGTGTAGGCCAATTTTGTAAACACAACTGTGATATGCACTTGACAATATTATTATCTGAAAAATCACTATAATATACAACATAAATTAGCATATATTAAAGCAATTTATATATAAGTTATAATATTTATGAACATTTTTCAAACTTATACTTATAATACTTAAAAAAAAATTCAGAGTCTCCCCTACAATATAGACTAGTCACATGCACGACGGTATACATATATGGACATTTCTAGGCACCCAAGACACAAACCAAGAGAAATATACAAATTTTCAATACAATAAGACCAAAACAATAACGATTGATCGAATGCAAATTAAAGCAGTAAAAAATTCAGACTCATATACATTACCAATATAATATCAATCAAAACATTACCAATATACAATAAATGGAATCTTAAATGTTTATATATAAATGATATATGTGGGACGTACGTGCTATTCGGAGGTGGGCGAATCTGAATAAGAATCCGATCATCCGGATTAGTAGGGGCCTTGGGCACATGATTAGGCCCCCTACCCAAGCCGCGCTTTTTATGCGCTGCTTCAGAAGCCATCTGTATATTAAATAAAAAATATGTAATGCTAAACATACATTTCATTTGTTCAAGTGTCAATGTCTGATTCAGAATCATCTTGTATACGGGTTGCATATTCATAACCATCATCTGCTTCAGATTCAGTACTGTCAGATTCAGTCAATAACTCTTCCTCCTCAGTATCAATGTCATCTGACACAATTATTGACTCAGGATCTAATTCATGTGGTTCATCTCCACCATCTAACTGGATTACTTCATTGTCGTCCTCCACATTTATTATAGTTTGACTATGAAGCATCTGCTCTTGGTAAATCTCCCCATCAACTAATTCTACACGACTACGCGTGGGAGTATGAATTACAACTTGCCAAGCTGTAGGCGGTCTATCCTTTTTCCTAACAGGACTAGGAGTGTAGTATACTTGTACTGTTTGAGTTGGTAAAACAAACGGTTCGTTGGAGTACGCAAACCTATGGAGGTCAATATCGAGGATTCCATGTCTGTCAACACGTATCCCTTTTTCTGAATCAAACCAACGACACTTGAACAATTGAATATGACCCCCGTACGTGCCCTTGTACGACAACTCTACGATTTCCTCCAACTCCCCATAAAAGGCACGACCAAGCACATTGTAACAATCTCCTTGGACACACACTCCAGAGTTCGTTGTTCTTGTACCGCACCCATATGCCTTTGTGTGAAATTCACAACCATTTATTTTGTAACCATTGCGGCTGACTTGGTCCATGTTTGGTCCCGTAGCTAGGACTTGTACATTAGCCGGAATCTTTGATCCCTCAGTCAAAGCCTACAAAAACTCCATCTTATTAAATAAAGTCATAGTTAACATGGAGTATATATATATATACATATATATATACATATATATATATATATATATATACTACGTGCTTAAAAATTGAACTTACTTTGTCCTTTAGCCAAAGTGCAAAGTTTTTATCCCAATTGATTTGAATATCTTTATCAGTTATGCCGAGATGCTTCACTTTTAACTCGTCATCGTACAATCTATACCATGTTATAAACATTAACATATTGGAATAAATTTTCAACTTAAAAGATAAATTATCAAGTTTACATGTGTACCTCACAAATTCATCAATCTCCTCGCAATTGAGAAGAATGTAAGTATGTGCAGCATGTAATTCTTGTTCAGAGAGGAATATGCACTTCCCTTTTCCATAAGCGCGGCCCGATAGACCAAATACAGTGATTCGACCATTTAGTTCAACATTTCCCCCATCATCATGTCTCGATACTCGATTGGCCTTTGTCAAGACTTCGTCCGGAAAATAGTCTGAGACAAACGTAGATATCTCATCGAAATTGTATGCCCCGCATATCGACCCCTCGACATAAGCTCTATTTTTCACCTTCCTCTTAAGGTTTCCCATCACCCTTTCGAAAGGGTACATCCATCTATATTGAACTGGACCCCCAACACGAGCTTCATAGGGAAGACGAATTTGCAAATGCTCCATGGAGTCAAAAAAACCAGGTGGGAATATTTTTTCCAGTTTACACGTGATCTCTATGATGTTCTTCTCAAGTATAAACATGTCCTTCTCATTTAATGATTTTGCACATAAGTCTTTGAAGAAACGACTAAGATCCGACAAAGCATCCCATATTGGTTTATCAAGAAGATTCCGAAATGCTATAGGCATGAGTCTCTCCATGAACAAATGACAGTCATGACTCTTCATCCCTTGCAATTTCCCACCCGTAACACACCTTGCAATGTTTGACGCATATCCATCTGGTAGTTTCAGAGACTTAACCAATGTGCACACATCTTCAACTTGCTTTTTGGACAATGTGTACCTTGCATGCGGTTTGACAATCTTACCATTAGGAGATTCATAAAGTTCTAATCCGGGACGCTTACAAATATCTTTCATGTCCAAACGTGCCTTATCGTTATCTTTTATCTTCCCCATAACATTCATCACAGTGTTAAACACATTATCAAACACATTCTTCTCAATATGCATCACATCTAGATTATGACGAATCAAATTTGTAGACCAATAAGACAGTTCCCAAAAGATGTTTCTTCGAACCCAGTTATGAGATTCGCCAAACCCATTGATTATGTTTGTGGCATCAACCTTACTAAATGGGATAACCGGAAATCTCATCACACAATCTCGCATCTCCAATCCCGACAATCGCGGTGCAGGCATATCATTGTCTACTTTCCTTTTCCTGAAGTGTTCTCTATTTCTTCGAAACAGGTGATCTACCGGTAAGAACCGACGATGACAGTCAAACCAACAAGGCTTTCGACCTTTTGATAGATTAAACGACTTTGTATGCTCCATACAATACGGACAAGCCAACTTCCCGTGTGTACTCCATCCAACTAACATACCATAAGCTGGGAAGTCACTTATAGTCCACACAACCGCTGCCCTAAGGTTGAAATTTTTTTTCGTTGCAACATCCCAAGTCTGTACTCCATATATGAGTGTGCATCATATATGATTATTCGGGAATTGAACAATGATACATGCCAAAACAAATTTACACAGCTTGAGATCGACTACCAAAAAAGGCATGGTATATTGTTGTCATCCAACATATTTTAACTGACACCAACCTAAAGAAAATAGATTCCTAGGGGTAGAATATAAATATACACCTTTGTTCAGTTATACTGTGGTATCATGCCTTTTCTGAAAATAACTTGCCTCAGCTCTATCAAAATTCCTTTTATTTTTGTATCTATACATCAAGGTAATTTAATCAAAGTTTAGGTTTCTTTTTTATTTCATTTAAGCTTCTCAAAACTGGGCTCAAACTGGCTTATTTTCTCACTTTTTCACAAAATCTTGTTTTTGACACTTTTCCATTTCTCCAATTTTGTCTACTTGTATAGTCTCAGCATGTGCATTTTAGTTTCCTAAGGTTACTTTCATCATCATCCCACTTTACTTGGTCATCTAGCCAATTTTAACCTATTAAAGCTCACTTTAGGCTCGATAATAGATCCTAACTTGATATTCTTACTAGCTCTAGTCATTGCAATGATTATGAATCATCACAAGCATGAGTTAGCAATTTTATATGAGTTCATTATAGTCTTATAAGATCAGGCACTAAAGGTCACCCAAAACAATCCACTTTTGGGCTTAAAATGTGATTTTTCACAAGTTTAATGCTCAAAACAGTTTAGGCTTGGTTTCTTTAGCTTGTGTAGCTTACTTATGTCATATTATGACTATTGAAACTTTCACACATGGTCCAGGTATGGGAATTCTATAGTTAGGTCTTAGTTGCCACTTAAAGCTTACTTTTCATGGCTTTTAAACATGAAATTTGGTCAATACACAACATAGACCACAACTAAGTTAAGGAACACTTTTTAAATGTATGTGTAGACAATATAGGGACTCCATACTATTTCAAAACTTCAGTTGCAAAAATTTTCTATAATAGTTCTCATATAGGCATAGATTTCATAAAAAATTTACCCAAAAACAAAAAAATCATCTTCACAATTATCCAAAACACAATTGGAAAATCCCCTAATTTCTTCCACCAGCCCAATACAATATTTCAATTTCGAATTTGCTGAAATCAGTTTTTTCCTCAATGGCTTATCACCAGTTTATTAGCAAGTATAAGACCATTGCATTACTGGGTATAATTATTATATAACACAACATCAAAATTAAACGCAGAGAATGCTTCTGGGTAACAATTATATATACATCTACTGTATGAAAAAACAAGTGCAGTAAATATTTCCAAAACAAATTGAAAAAAGTGGAATCTTCTAAGGAAATTGAGAAAGATAACTGGTATGTACTCTCCTATAAGAATAAAATGAGTACCTCCCGTGGCGGTGGACCAGTGGACCGGTGGCGGCGTCCGGCGTCTCTTCCCCTTCTACTCTTCTCCCCCCTTTCTCCCTCTTCTCTTTGTCGTCTGAGCTCCCTCTTCTTTCCGTGGCGGTGGACCGGTGGCAGCGTCTGGCGTCTCTTCCCCTTCTTCTCTTCTCCCCCCTTTCTCCCTCTTATCTCTATCGTCTGAGCTCCCTCTTCTTCTTTTTCGCGTCTGCTGTGTCGAGCGAGTGACTGAATCTGTTAACATAAAGTTTGATCAGCGATCGCTATCCACGACCGCATGTGGTCGCTGTTTTTTAATGACTTCGACTTATCAGCGACTGTTTGTGGTCGCAGATATTAAGTGGTCGCACAAAACCTTGGCGCCAACATTTCCAGCCAAATTTTGGGAGGCAAATTTATACTAGCGACTGCTCAGCAACCGCAGGCGGTCGCTGTTACACATATAGTGACTAGTTTATATACGGTCACGGATGGTGGTCGTTGTTACTAATATCTACGACCGATAGTGCGGTCGCTGATATTGTTGGTTGTTGTTAGGCCTTTTTCTTGTAGTGTGAGAGTTCTAAATTGTACAAGGCTAAGACAAAAGCTTTCCATGATAAATAGATTTTGAGGAAAAATTTCATTGTTGGGTAAAAACATCTTCTTTATAATTCACGATTGAAATCGTTCCCATGTAAGTTATGTTCTTGTTGGGAGGGTCCATTTGTTATTACTAATGTGTTTCCTCATGGTGCTATAGATATACAAAATCCAAAGACAGGGAATATGTTCAAGGTGAACGACATCGGTTAAAACCATTCTTGGATAACAATCAGGTTGAAGAGATTGAGGTGTTGACATTAATGGATCCGGCTTATGGATGATTGAGACGATTTCAGTCGAGCTAATGATGTTAAACAAGGACAGCTACTTGGGAGGCAACCCAAGACTTCAGATTTGATCTTTCTATCCCTCTTCTTTTTAATTTGTTAATTAGAAGTATTTTCGCCTTTGCATGATTTTCTTACATTGGGGACAATGTAAGGTTTGAGTGTGGGGGATGAGATTTAGGGTTTAGTTTTTGTTTTTTTAGATATAGTAGTCAAAAATTTGCTAAAATTCAAAAATCAGATGAAATTTTTGCTTGGTTCCATAACTCTATTTGCCTAAGCGTTGAAAAAGTTAGAGTCAATGATTGAAAATTGGTGCTTAATTTTAAAATTTGTTGGTATTTAGTTGATCCATGAATGATGAAAACTAATTCATTAACCAATATACTTTATTAAAATTGAATATGTTGATACATAAGTATTTGAATATTAGAAACTTGTTTAGTTGATTAAGTTATTTATGAAGTTATCTATGTGCACTGATTTCATGATGTAGAACTGTTTTTACTGCTTATGTCAATAAAAGAACCTTGTGAAAAGATGTGAATGAAAAGTGAAAAAAATGATGATGAAATTGATGTAAAAGAAGAAAAGTAAAAACCTGCTTCAATGTCCATTATACGAATTAACTGGGTATCCAAGCCTTAAGAAGCATCGGTGTTCACGCTGAAAAGTGTGATGGATAAAAGAAGCTTGACTAGTCGACTTTTGTGGCCTTTGTTACTTGAATAAGTAAGCCCTATGGGTGTCTCTACACCCAGTGCCTTAAGACCATCTGGTTTGGGAGTCATTGGTAGAAAGTTCGCTACATGGGTAACATTAAAAAACATAAGGAAATGAGACATTTCACATGTTAAGAAAAGGAAAAATATGAGAAAAGGATCAAAATATAGTCATCTAGGCTAAAAAGAAGGTTCAATGAAAAGAAAACAAAAAAGCAGGAAAAAACTTGTTTTGAGTTATGAGTTAGTGTGCGTGGTTTTTGCTCCATAATAACTAAGTTGGGTAATTGTGTGGATTATGGGATGGTTACTTGTGTGGATACGGTTCAATTTGATGAGATTCATTGGTGAGATGGTAATGTTCTTAGTCATGTATTGATTGATGAGTACTAATCAGGTTTTTGTTGATAAACATTGATATTAATGAATTATAATTTGAACTTTTTGATACTATGGTTGAATAGAATTCTGTGAATGGTAGAATGACTATGGGTTTGGTTTACACGAGGATGTGTAAAAACTAAGTGTGGGGAATTTAACGAATGTGTAAAATCCATCTATTTTGATTCTTTTATGCATAGTTCATTACATGTTTTGTGGTTAACACGGGTCTAAAAAGGTTGTTTATGGATTTCAGGTTAAAACAGAGCTTTGGTGAAGAAATGGGTCGATTCAAAGCTGATTAGAAGCAAAAAGAGGATATTCAAGGAACAGGGAGGCCCGCCCCGATGGGTACCTCTCTGTCAATTGCCGCCCTAAAGCGATTGGAAGTTGACCCAGTGAATTTATCTCTGTCAAATCACGCCCCGACGGGCTTTTATGAAGGAAATGTTACCGCCCTGATACAGGTTCCCTTTTGGAGCCAGAGAAGGACACCAGCCCCAGCGGGTGTTGGTAGAACAAAAATCCCGCCCCAGCGGGGTTATCGGAAAAATGATGAGATTTTCTATTTTTGGCAATTGGTTTGCAAATTTCTAATACAAGTTGGATTACGAGTTTTTAGGATTTTGAGGACTTTGTTAGACATTATAAATACGTGTAAGACCCAATATCATGGGATCATCATCTACATTCATCCAAACCCTAGTTTTGGAGAATCAAGGATGTCAAGCTAATTTCTCAGTTCAATTCTGAAGGGATGTTGAAACTTATTCATAATTAACCATTTGATCAAGTTTACTTTATTTATTCCTTCGTATATGAGATTTATTCTAATTATCTACATAAATTTCTTGTTTGCTATTCAATCTACAAATTTGGTTTCTGCAGGATTAAATTAGTGAGTTGATATCATCTGCTAGATTTATAAATTAAGCAAACGATGTATGTTTGATCATAAGTAACAATTAATTATATTTGATTGTGGTCAAAATTTTGGATATTATTAAGATTTTCAGAAGACAAGCTAAATAAATCTTGATTGTGTAATTGTTGTTTGGAACAATTTAATTCTCATTCTTCATGCTTATATTGAATTAAATCTAGACTGATAGTTCTAGGTTATATGATATTTAGAATCTCTTGTTGGCGACCGTCGCATTAGATTTACACATAAGGAGAATTTTAGATAATTAGCGATCACGGTGTTGGGACTAATCTTACCTACAATAAAAGTAGGTATTTTAGTCTTGATAAACCCGAACCATATGCATGCTTATGCAATGTGTCAATTTTTAGGGGTTTTCTAATATTTTCCTGCAAAACATATATCAGTTGTTTTAATGACAGGCTAACATGACAGGATTTGATATTTGTATAATGAATTTGGGAAAGGAATGAATATTTATTATTTACAACACTAAATATTTGACAAACTTAATATGGCATACAGAGACTTCCTTCTGCGTTTGGTTTATCAGAGGCTAGCCTATCTTAGGTTACTCTCACAGGCTTTTCGGTATGAAAGTTCCCAGATTATCGCAATCTACTTGATGGGAAGTTAATCCGATCTTTCAATTGCAGCGGATCTAAGTGGAACCTTTCTTGAGTCTCGCGGGATTAGTCTCCTCTTGAGTCCAGTAATGAGTAACTGACGGGATTGCCTCCTAATGTAGGGATCACACAACATACATTCATCGCGCCTCACCGCATGTAAAATGATGACATTGTGTGAAGCACTAATATAAAGTGTGGTAAAAGAGACATTCACATCCATTCAATGTAAAGACATCATTTGACACACAATCACATAGAAGAGAATTAAAAAGATTAAAATGCGACTTAAGCCCTCTACTGTCCCCAGTGGAGTCACCACATGTCGAAGCCAGAAAGATTTTGATCTCCCTCTTCCTAAGTGTTTCTTACCTTTTATGTTTTCTATTTGTGATTTGTTTGATCAAAATGGTGAGATTTTAAGGAAAAGACCGACATATACTGTCGATGATTTGAAAAGATTTGATTTTATATTGGTATGAGTTAAATGGTTGTACCAACTCAACCAAGTTTTGAAAGATTTTAAAATATGGCCCAATTATTGTACTCTGTTTAATTGGTCTTGGAAACCAAGATTCATAGAGTTCGGGGGATTGATTAAGATGGGGGAAGTTGTTAGGTATCCCCCCCCCCCCCCCCCCGACTTCCATGAAACACAGTTACCGCGTTTTTTGATTCTCTAATGTGTGTGTGTGTGCATTGCAATTAATTGGGCCTAAGTCCTTTATTTGGAAGTAGTGCTATGCCTCTTTTGCAACCTATATACAAAGGGTTTGACTTATTAAAAATTTCAATTTTAAGCAAAAAAAATACAAAAATGATATTTTGAAAATAGGTTTTCAAACCATTATGCTCACATAGTAATTGAGGTCTTTGATACTTCCATTTTATTCTGTATTCGACTTATTTTCATTTTATTATCGAGATGCGAAGCATCTTTGACAAATTTGTATATCTATCTAATAAAATATAAATAATTTTGAATTTCTCGCTCACTCAATAAATCATCTGGGCCGTTTAAAGTTTGAGATAAATCTCACTGTCCATACAGTACCGGAGACACGGGACCAAGCTAGTATATATGTATATATAAGGCCGTTCAAGGTCATTACTCTTAAAGAGTAATATCCCCTTAAAGAACAGGACTATATAAGCTCCGTGTTTTTCTCACATTCTCTCTCCTCGTCTCGGTTCAAGGGCTGTGTGTTTCGACTGAGGGAACGAGTTCCTTCTCCAACTTTATTCTTCACAAAATTTTCTCCAAATCTTCAATCGAGGTCGAAATCTTCAGAGTAATCGAGCCCTATAATCGACGTGCCCTAGAATCAGAATCTCGATCTCCTTCATCTCATCAGTTCGGTAAGGGCTTGCGATTTGGTATTTTTTTAGTTTAATTTTTCGCCTTTAACTGTTCCTTTGTTCTTCTTCTGCAACAATCCTGGCACAATTAAATTTTGTGGCATTCGTTATTTAGCTTTAGTTCATTACAATCGTGCATGTAATGTAATGTAATGGTATTTGAGTGGTTAACAAGTTGCCAGAAAGGTGATGAGAGACTCTTTAACTTTAGTAACTGCCTGGCTTTATTAAAAGAGAGGAGATTGGTTCTGTATTCAGGGGCGAAACTAGCATAGGGCTGGAGGGGGCCATGGCCCCCCCCAAGGTTTGAAAAAATTATAAAGTCCACCCCAAGGTTGGAAAAATTAAATTTATTATAATTCTAAGTTTGTATAATTGGAGCATAATATTGTATATGTGTTATTCCAATTAAATGATACATTTGTATCCAGGTAACCAACTTAAACCCTTATTTAATTTTTTGTTTATTTTATGAAACTTGATATTTTACTTTTTAAAAGTTTAACGAGTGATCATATTCAATTTGTTTTTCGGTAACCAACTAAAACCTTACTTATTTGATTGTAAGTTTATGAAAATTTTATTATTAAAAAGTTCAATAAATGGTCCAATAATATTGGTTAAGTCATTCTTGTAGTGCAGATAATTGAATTTTTTATTTTTTGTTTAATTAGAATCATGGGAAAATCACATATTATTGATTCATTTTTCAAGAGAAAGCAATCAAATCATGTTGACATATCTATGCTTACCCCTGAGCCTAATGTTAAAACATCTCTGCCTACTTCTGAACAAGAACAACGTGAATTGAAGGTAAAGAATGAGATATTAATTATTTGAAATGTGATCCTAGAAAACGTATCAAAATATGGAAATGTTGTGGTGTGATTGAATATATATTATGTTGTTAAAAAAAAATTTGGCCCCCCCAAAAACAGGTTTCGCCCCTGTCTGTATTTGCATTTCCTATTGAAAATTTTAGAATCTTTAACTTTAGTACCTCAGCTCAGTTGAAACAGAAATTGGAATTGTTACTGAAAATTTATTCTTGTCCTTGGGATAATATTTTTCTGTTCTGTTCATATGTGTTTTGATCTTGTTTTTTCAAAGAATCCTTACTGTTTTATAACAAATTGTTGCAGTAAATTCGTTTGATCAGTTCTTGAAGAAGCAAAGGTTTCAAGAAAGAGTTTTTTCCAATTGGGTACTTTATGAGTGCTATAATTTTTTTCCAGAAATCTTGAACCAACACGGCAACAACAAATGGTTTACAATGTCTTTAATAACAAAAAATGGTTTTCTGTTTGCAAATAATAATGGTTTAACTCTCGCAGTTTTAATCCTAAACTATGAATGTGTTTTATTTTGTTATCACTGCAGGGTCGAAATTGAGATAATGGAAATACTTTGTATAACTTAATTGTGATGTCCTGTAAATTTTCTGCAAAGTTATACTCTCTTGCTTTATTATTATTCAATTTTAGGGTAGCTAGTTAATTAATTAGATCATTTCATTGTGGGGTTTAGATGATTAATTGTGTGAAAGTGGAGAAACTTGTATATATACTACTAATACCAATTCATTAATTTAACTTGACATAACAGGACAGTCACGATATGAATGTCTAAAGGATAATAAACAGCAGAATAATGATATGAGTGTTTTTTATTAGGTTTGTGAAATTTGCTAATAAACAGCAGAATAAATCGTGCCTTCTCTTTCTATATGAAATTAAAACAGACCACAATAGTCTTGCGTCAAGGTTTAATGCATGTTTGCGTGATTTCTTCTCTATTTCTTGAAGTAAATGATAAGAGTTATCTTAGAATTTGATTTTTATATTCTACCAATAACAATAATATTGGTGAAGCTATTAATTCTTAGTTATGTTTATGTTTTAAGATATTTGAATATCCCATGATTTAAGATTTGAGGTTGTTTTCGGAAATCTTTATGTGAATCGAGAGCTAGGAGGGGTATATATGGATTTCATTTGACTGTTTCTTTTCAAGTGCGAATTTGAAAGAACAACATACTATATGATTTGATTGTCAAACAGTCCAGACAATTGTCTTGTAATCATGTAATGCATTGGTCTTTTATCATACTATTTTACTAGCTATGCATTGGTAAAAATACTCACTGTGTCGATCAAGTTATTTCTGGGTGGTTCACATCTCCTGCTTTATTTGTGAAATCTTAAAACTTAACTTGTGTGAATTTATTTTGAAAAATAATTTTGAACTTGGTAATATTTAAGAGTTTACAATTAATATTGCATTAATCAAAATCACATAAATTCATACATTTTGAGATTTAGGATTTGGCAAATGTACTTGAAAAATAAAATAAAATAAATCCAATGGGACTCCTTTTGTGAGACGCAGGGAGTGATGTTTACAAGTATCTTATGATAAATCCGACTCTCAGATGGATGATTATTTGGTTCATTGTCATGTAGGCATTCTTTGGGGTTAATGATGGACATGGGGGTAGTAAGGCTGCACAGTTTGTGGTAGAGAACTTACATGCCAACATAAGGGATATGTTGGAGAAATTCTTAGAGAATTCAGGAAAGGTGGTGTCTGAAGTGTCATTTGATTCACCGGAGGAGCTATGTGCTTATAGTTGCCTGTGGTTTTTGGAATCCTAGCTTGTGAATATGCAGAAGATATGATGACTGTTGGTGCTGCAATTATGATTTTATTTTGTTTCAAACTATATATACTTGCTCATGGCACGATAATAATTGTACAAATGTGTTGTGGTTGTGGTATGCTATATATGAGTTGTGGTTGTGGTATGATAATAATTGTACAACAGAAGCTCAGAACAACTCTAATTTTCATTTAAAACTCCAATGGTATGTTTATGTTGGTTTCCAAATATCCTAGTAAATAGCTCGTAATTTGATTGATCTTTCTTTGTATAAAGAGTCTTGATTACATTATTTATGGTTTGAGGAGACATAATACACATGAAAATGGTTCTGCTGGAATTGATGATTTTACTCAAAACATGATATGAATATTGATCTATGAAAATAAATGTGTACTTCAAAAATCTCATTGCTTCCTCCCCTAATCTTCAAGACCAAAAGCACCATGTTCAACTAAAACTAAAAGAACCCTGTGTAACTTAAACAAAAAAATATAAAGTGCTGTTTTTACTCCCAGCACAAAAATTTCTACAAAACGATATCTCATGACCCAAAAATACAATCTAAAGTGATCCAAGTATCTTATCATAAAGTTCATAGTAATTCAATGTGATTCAGAATGACGACTATGCTAGGTACTAAATGAAAATAAGAACTAAAAATATGAGAATAATCTGCCATCCAAAAGGTCAATCCATCCTCCCCTTCAAGTTCCTCTCGGTCTCGGTTACTTTAGTTGGTGCACTGTAACAAACCAAACAAAATATTGTCACTAAAAAAATCCAAGGAACATATTTTTGGATTGTAAATATCTACCACTGGTTCTGTTGTTCATTCATCAAGGCATATTTTATTTTTGGAGATTTCTTTTGGTATATTCATATTTTCTTGAAGTTGTATAAACAGAACATATATATACCTCTTTTTCTAGAGTCTTGTTGATTTCACCTTGTGACAAATTTGAACTGGTTAGGATTTGGAGAATTTTATGCAAGCCTGCAAATAAAATAAAATAGATGAAACAACACGGATAACTTAGGTTTTTATGGAACAATAAACAGTTTTGTAAACCATAGTTCAACAAAACAGTAAAGTATAGTTCAAAGAGAGCAGCCAGTCAAGGCCACATCTGCTAATATCCAAAGGCCAACATGTTATATTTCTAAATATCTGATTTGAAGTAATTCAAAACAGTAAAGTAAAGAAGGAAATGCAAAATAGTGTAGCATTAGCAACATATAAACTGTAGTACTTCAGCCAATAAAAATGTTTTTGTTGTGGTGTTCAAGTTGAATGAGATGCTTAATTTCCAAGTCGATTAAAATTTGTGAGGATAAGAAAAGAAATTCAACTAAACACTTAACATAATATATCTAATTAAGGCATATAGATGTACAATAGATTCTTTGTTAAGAATAAAACTAAGAGTTAAGAAGTTACCAGTCCAAAAACATCATTCCCCTGGCTGCTACATCTTCGTTCTTTTCTCTAATTTTATGTTAGTCACAATCCATATTCGGACATAAAATAAGTCCTTGCATATAAATTATTCCCCATATAGCTGAACCAAATTTAAAGACTAGAAATAAGCTTAAACCAAAACTCATGCTCCAGTTTAACAGAGATAAAACAACTATTAATTTGATTTAAACGTAATTTCACCTAACAGAGCATACATCAGAGTTTTTACACTGTTTACACTAAAGAAAAGAGAACAACCATTAATTTGATTTAAATATGTATTTGGTATAAAAAGTGCTTGTAGAAATATGAATTATTAAAAGAATAAAATTTTCAATCACAAATCCACCAAACAGGAGTTAAGAAATTTGAGTTTAGTAGATATCACCACAAAAAAAATCAACTTTATTAAATTAATACAATATATGGACATGTAAATGCACAACATCTTAAACATTTTGTATTGGGTCTTTTCTCTAATTACAATCATATACGAATTAATTTCATGGGCATTTTCTTTGTTAAGTTCTTCAACAGGACAAACCTTTGCTACAAAACTTTGGACTCCAAAATATCTCATCTGAATTGAATTTCATCGTCTTTCTCCAATATATCATCAGTATATGTGTGTATATATATAATATTACCTGGGGCTAGGCTGGAGCTGGACGGCGGGATGAGACGACGGGCGAAGGTGGTGACAGAGAGTAGGGAAGAATAGGATTCTAGGGCTTGAGGGAGAAGAATAGTATTGGGTCATGATATTTTACATATTGGGCCAAATGGATTGGGCCTATTTATTTAGTTAGTCCATTGGGTCGTCACTACTGGGTCCTAAAGTTATTGGGCTTAGTCCTTACATTATATTTGTTATGTCTTTATAATATTGACCGGGTCAATGAGCTGACCCATTAGATATTTTAATATATACATCTTTGACTTGTAATGATGAAAAAGATGATGGTTGACTGTTTTGACTGCAAATCATTAATGTGGATGGGATGATTTTCGGCTGGCAGTGGAAAACAGTGAACAAGGGTGATGGAGTGGTAGGTGAGTCACCAGACGTGAGAATGGGTGGTCTCAGTAAGTAGTGGGTGGCACGGTAAACCGGGTCTGTTAGTATATCATAGTAAGGAGGTTTTCCAAGTATAGGTAATTGATATTTTCTCTCTCTCAATACACTAGATATTTTATCCTCCATTGTTAACCTTGATATAGCCGGTACTGATTTTCACGCCTGAGCTATCACTCGATAGTGAAAGTCGTCAAGCTTTTTGTGTTGACTGTGTTTATTGTGTAGGATTAGAACGTCTTACGTGATTGGGACGTGGCAGTAGATCTTGGCGTTAACAAATAGGATTCTAGGGCTTGCAGCAATCAATTTTCTGGATGGGATCAAGGGCTTCAATTTTAAGGGCTTCGATGTTATACTTACTTCCTTCAAGGGCTTCGATTTTGCAACAATAGATTATCCGGAGGGGAACTAGTTGGAGAACTCAGTATTCTATCATCACCGAGTGATGAGAGAGAATGAAAAACAAGGAGCTTTTAAATAGGAATGCTCTTTAAAGACTATTTAAGAGTAATTTTCTTGAACGGGATTATATATTTATTCCAAGTCAAATTATATTGTTTAATAGTTTTTGAATTGCAAATATGTGGCCTTTTACTGTTTTAATATATATAAGTGTGTGTGTGTGTGTGTGTATATATATATATATATATAGTCCGGATCTTAAGCTCACCCCTTATCCAACTCACCCGAGTTCACCCCCTTTTTAGCGACAGACCCGGCGACGGATTGGTCATACAACCGTCGTCTATATATTTAGCGACGGGCAACATATAGCGTCCCTAAAAGTATAGACGGCGGTTGTATGACCGAACCATCGTCGGGTCTGTCGCTAAAGGGGGTGAGCTCGGGTGAGTTGGATAAGGAGTAAGCTTAAGATCCGGACCGTATATATATATATATATATATATATATATATATATATATATATATATATATATATATATATGTTTGAAAAAGTAAATATTTCATTAATATAGATCAGAGGCCAACACATCAACAAGAAAAGAGGGAGGAGATTGACCCCAAACCTCCTGATCAGACATAGAACCGGCTGCTCGTACAAGAGCATACGCTACCTGATTCGCTGATCTTCTCACAAACACAAACTTACAACTACCAATGTCCCTGGCCAGGGATTTACAATCTTCCACTATTGAGCAAAAGTAAGAAAAGTCCTTCTGAGTATGTGTAATCGCTTGTATCACCAATTGTGCATCAGATTCCAAAACCACATTATTGAGTCTATTGTCTTCAAACAGCTTAATGCCTCACGAACACCAATTACTTCTGCAATCGTAGCATCGAACGGACCATCAACTATACCATTTCTTGGCTGCCAACATGGACCCTTCATCATTCCTTACCACACTGCCATAACCAATACGCCCAACGTGCTCAAAATGAGCTGCATCAACATTACATTTATATGTACTTGTAACTGGCTTTTTCTAAGTCGAGTTAGCATCCACAACTATTGCTTCACTATGACTGGTAATATCACGAGCGTTCCTCCACTGCTCATGCATTGAATATGCCATATAAATCACTTGCCCTTCATGAATTCTGCGTTGACGCCAAACCAGATCATTCCTACTATTCCAGAGGCCCCAAGCAACCATCGCAGCCATACTAGCCTCTTCTCGATTTCTACTAGAAAGCACACGTGTCCACCAATCACTAAAACTCTCCTCAGTCCCACTATTATCACCTATCCACGATAAATTCCAAACGTCTCTCGCATAAGAACACAACACCAAGACATGTAACACATCTTCAGTGTTGTTATTACACCTTGGGCACATATCATTAACATTAACATGTTTCTTCCTCAGATCTCTCATGGTGGGTAAACTATTTGTGCACGCCCGCCAAAGGAAGTGTTTACCTTTTGCTGGAACATTTAGAGCCCATAACTTGCACCACATGTTGGAGTTCTCATGTTGTGTCGTACCCCTGTTATTAAGCATTAGAGTATAATGGCCACTTTTAACCGTATAGATGCCTCGTCATTCTCTGAACCAACTCCAACAATCTGACTTTGCCCTACGACTCAAGGGAATCTCAAGAATTAGCCTCTTGTCTCGTAATGAGAAAAGATCATTCAAAATATCCAAATCCCAGCAACTCTCCTCCACACATCATAAAGACTGGACAGTTATCTCTTCCATCCCCTAAGGTATAGCAGTTTCAATATAAGGATGATTATCATCTGGGAGCCAAGAATCTGACCATACCTTCACCTGACGGCCTGTACCAATTATGTGATATGTGTGACATTGATAAACCAAAAAATAAAGTATGTTATGACCGACAACGGAATTTTTAAACCATTAATTAATATTAATTAATTGTGGTAGAATATTGATTACTTGGTAATTAATGAATAATATGTGATTATTATTGGTTGCAATTTGCTATAAATATAATAAGAATTATTTAGATAATTAATGGTTATGGAGATCCATAAAAACATTAATCAAGGAAGAATTAATTAATTAATAATGGGTGGTAATTAATCAAGGAAGTGAATAAATTATTTATTTGGCATAAATAAATAAGTTATTAATATAATATGGTTATATGAGTGGTATAGATAATTATGGAACTACCCGAACAATAATATCTGACTGCATTATTTTATTGCGTGTAGTTAATGTACATGGACTATATGATGTGCGTATATAAATAACCCTAAATTCTCCTAATATAGTGACACTTGGACATTAAAACTATTCTTGGATAACAAAGTAACTAATTAAGATTGATGTTAAGCTTGTTGCTGAGAGTTTCCATTTTATCCCAAAATGAATGTCACCAACTACATGAATAGTAACTCAAAGCTATAATACATATTTTTCCAAAAGGCTAGTTTTAGGAGATGATGGCTGAGTTTTGGGTGGTTGGCCAACCCTTGAGAAATCATTGTTTCATTTCATTGCACCATGAATTCAAGTTTTGTGTAACACCAAAGTCCAGTCCACCCTCCTCCTTTAAATAGCAGATTAAAAACCTCAGTGGTGTTACTCGGAGTTGTCTGAGAATTTCTAATTAGGAGGTTGAGAGCATACAAGTATTTTAAGAGATTGAGAGTTCATTAGGAGCAAGTTCATTTCACAATTCAAAGGTATAATTCCATTCCTAGCTTTCCATTTTCAGTTTCTGTTAAACAGAGTTCGTGAGTAGTAAAATTTAAATTTTTAATTTCATGGAATTTGATGTTAATGAGGTTGGGTAATGTCCATATAGTTGGTATATGACCATATAAGCGTGTTTAAACTGATACATGAGTGTTTAGGAATGAATTCATGAGTAATTTCTGTGTTTGGGCTAAACAGTTGTCGACGCCAACTGTTCCTGGTTCGAACCAGACGTGGCGTAGCTGCGCCGTATTAACACTGATGGTCTCTATTTTCGGTTGGAGTTTCTGTTTTCAAATCTGATCAATGTTATTTAATCGTTATGGCTCAAGCTAGTATGTAAGCACGTGTAAGGGGTATATAAGTATATTAACTTAATGTGAGCATGTTTTACTAGATTAGCATGATTAACGAAACTTAACTTTAAATGAATTTGAGAACTTTAGAAACAAACTTAACAAGTATGATTGACTTATTTATGTACTGACTTTGGAAGCATGTTAGTATGACTTAGAAATGCATGAATAAACCTTTAGCTTGTGTTTATGTGATTAGCAATGAAGCATGAACAAGTTGAAATTACTAGTAAGTGTTGAATGTGAATATTGTCAAACTACCTTGAGGACTAGAATCTGACATTTATGATCATGTTTGATGATACTCTTAGACTCACTCATGTAGTATAACCATAGATATACCATGCTTATGTCTCACATTTCAAAAAAAGCATAAACGAAGCATATTTCCAACCAAAGCGGTGCTAATTTCACATATGTGTTATGAATACTCACAAGCATGCCTAATATGAGTTTTATAACTATCTTGCATGTTTAGATAGCAAGCATGATAAACTTGGTAGTTGTATGATGTGTTAAGCTTTAAAATTCCATAGAAAGTCATAAATTAAAGAACTGGTAAAGATGAGCACAAGAATGGTAATGTGGTATGTGAAAGCTTCTAGCATGCATGTATGTTAAACTATAAGTGTAGTGGTATGTTAGAGTGGGACTGAATTCAGGAAGGCAGTAGCTCATCCCTGGTCTGGCCAGGGGATAACACAGTTGCGCCGTCCCTAAGCCTAGCCAGGGCGCAGCTGCGCCCGTGCAGCAGTCATAAATGACTTTTGTTTTTGAACTAATGTTTGAAGCATGCCTATATGATTACTTTAACTTGTAGTACATGACCAATATGCTATGTAATGTGTTAAGAGGCAGGCTATGTGATGGAAATAAAGGTTAATCTTGACTTTCGAATGATAAGTCCAAAAGAATGTTTGCATGATATCAAAACAATGATACATGGGTTGAATTTGTGATGACTTATAAATTGATTTTGTACCATATGTGCATACTTGAATCATGTCAAGCTTGATTAAAGACTGTGTTAGCTAATGAACATCTTGAACATATAATATACTATAAATTGGATTCGAAAGTGTTGATTTCTTAACATAGATAAACTACGCTTAAGGCAAGTATCCGAACCCTACTTTACATTGTGCAAGTATTCTAACTCTTGCATTATTTTATTCGACGAATATCGTAAATTTATCTCATTGAATTAGCTATTATGTTAAACTCTTGAGGAAAACTATAATTCTTGTGAACTTAGTATTGTTCTTAAATGTTGTTAAAGTATCTATGCCATTTGATTCGGCTAGATTATATGCATGTTTATAAAACTGTCCAAACCAATTGATTGGTGCGAAAATCTTGAAAACTGAGTTGGACAACCCTTAAGGTCAGGGGAATATATGTTGTTGGAAACCCCAACACATGAGTATATTATTATTGTGGTGTTATGCATAACTTAAAGTATTCTAGACTGATCATCTATAGTACTTAATTCTTTTGGGTTATCAGTTTAATATTGGTAATTCTAGTAGATGTTCAATAGTCCTTAATGACTGATCAGTATAAATTGTGACACCCTCAAATCCGGGTACTTCAATTCCACAGATTTGGTGTTCACTGTCCAATTAAATCATAACTAACTACCCATAAACAAAGGATATAATTAAATTCAAAAGCTTAAATAATAAATCTCCCATCAAGGGTTACATAATCTTAAGATAAATCCCAGGTCATCTAACCTTTAATACAATCATCAGCGGAAATTAAAACATGATCATAATTAAATATAATACATAAACTTCATAAATAAAAGAATAATTAAACGTTGTCATCTAATTAAGCACTTTGTCCTTGCCATTGCTTGTAGAAAACTTGTCAACCTTCTTAACTTCATCTGCATTGTTTTGTGCAAGAGTGAGCAAACAATTGCCCCCAGAAAGGATAATATACAATAACATTTTATGAATGACAATTAACTAAGCTTTCAATGGTAAGAGGTTATTACCGGAACAATAAACTTTAATTCAGCAACTATGAGTTCAAATAAATAATGAACATTAAATTAACAATAAATATCAACATCAAAGAATACACTGAGGGTCACAAGACCACGAACTCTATTCTAGGTTTTCAAGTATTTCTACTTTAACCTTTAATAGTCTAAAAGACTATAATCATCATCTTCGTCCTAGGTTAACAGGTGTTTCTACCATAACCTTTAACAGTCTAAACGACTATATGGACCATCATTCAGTACTCTAGGTGATCAGCCATTTGTACTATGTATTGCGCAAATATTTTAACGCTATTGCGTATTTCTAAAATAATCCCCTAATAATAGGGTTGTTCATCTCAGCTTAGATCATCAGGTTCCGAACCAAATGAAGTTTGGTTGGAAATTAGCTTTCAAGAAATCGTAGATCTTTAGAATGCTCATCAACCAAGTACTGGTTGAATCAGATAGAAACAAATAACTATTCAAGAGTTTGATTATAATATCTTCATGAATAGACCTGACAATATAGTTGGTTAACTGTCGGGTCAACCCATATTAACTGGAACCAAATGGGTTGGTTAACTGTTTTTATTTATTTGGGTTGGTTAAAGTTTGGAACCATATTTTTAAAAAGAAATATAGCTCTAACCCAGTTAACCATTTTCGACCCATATTTTATTCCAAATCCAAATTAAAAGTTCTTCTCATCCATATTTACATATTCAAGAAGCTCAACCACTCACCTTACTCACCCACACCCACCCCACCCACACCCCACCCCACTAAAAAATATATTATGTGATTATGTATACACCTCTTATCCCCCACCCTACCCCACCTCACCCCCCACCCCTTCCCCCACCCCTTCCCCCACCCCCACCCCCACCCAAAAATAATAATATTATGTGATTATGTATACACCCCTTACCCCTCACCCCACCCCATTTGCCCACCCCCTTACCCCAACCCCACCCGCCCACCCCCTTACCCCACCCCCACCCCCACCCCCACTCACCAAAAAAAATTATTATGTGATTATGTGAGACCCCGAATTTTATGAATAAAGATTTAAATTTCTCGAAATATTTTTTTAAATATTATGGTGTGGATTTGATATAATGTTATAGTTGTGGGTAGTATTTATAAATTTTGCAAAGTATGCAAGTTGTCATAAAATATTCAATTGGTCAGAAAATATTCATTTTGTCAGGGAATATCCGTACAACGGCACAATCATTGGTAGATCCCACAACGAAAGTATTGTCGTATTTAGAAAATGACAGAATTATCATTTTATAAAAATAACGGCGAAAGTGTTACCGTTAAAACTGTTGAACTACTCGGTAGTAAAAGTACAGTAATATGTGTGGTTGCATAGTAACACACAATATTGATTATTGATGCTTACGTGATAAGTCACTCAGTTATACTCAATTATTGCTATAGTAATTGCTGCATCATATCTTTCATATTATTGATTCAGTTATTGTTACAGTATCATCTGCATAATATGATATATTATTAAATCAATAATTGAGACAACAAAGTTATTCATATTATTATTTGCAATATTGACAATGTCTAGAAGTTCTGTCAAGGAGAGGTTTGGTCACCTAATATTGTGAATTATAATGTTAATGATGAATAAGTTCATGTTGATTAAAGATGAAATTTATAGTTCCATTGTGTTGGAATTATTTGTGTTAGTGGAAATTGACATTTGTTTCGATAATAATTGATGTCAGGAGGTTATATTGTTCAATCGGGTATTCAGGGCACTATTCACGAGTTACTATTCACGAGTTACTATTCACGGAGTACTATTCACCCATAAGATATAATTCTTTTCGGTCCAAATTATTTTTCGGTACAATATTATTTCATGAGGAGGTGTGTTAATTTTTCAGATCGTTGGTTGAAGATATAATAGTAAATCAATATGGACCGCTGGTGGAAAGTTATAATAGTAAATCAATATGGATCGCTGGTTTAAAGTTGTAATAGTAAATCAGTATGGACCGTTGCTTTATGTTTTAATAGTAAATCAGTATGGACCGTTGCTTTAAGTTTTAATAGTAAATCAATATGGACAGTCCTTTTAAAAGTAAATCAATTTGGACCGTTCATGAATTAGTTACTATTTAGTTCATTCTCTTATAAATAGAATCTCATTCCTTCATTATTTCTTACGAATTCACTGAAACTCTAGAGAGAGAAACTATAGAGAGAAAGAAGAAAAGTATTCTGCTACTTCACTACTCCAATATCCAGTTTCTTCTAAGGTAAAGGAGATTATTTATTGTACTCTTAAGGGGTATTATTTCATTCTTATTCATGAAGAGAACTTCTGTTATTCCATTCTTTATTATTCTATCGGAATAACCTGTATACGCGGGATACCATATACTTGGTGAAATTCTTATGTTATTCCATTCTTATTATTCTGTTGGAATAACCTGTTTATGCGAAGTACCGCATACATGGTGAAATTATTCTAATATTCCGTTCTTTATTATTCTGTTGGAATATCCTGTATGTGCGTTTACGCCGGACCTGGTTCCATTATTTATTATTCTATCGGATTATCCTGTCTGTGCGTTTACATTGGATTTGGTTCCATTATTTATTATTCTGTCGGAATATCCCGTCTGTACGTTTACGCCGGACTTGGTTCCATTATTTATTATTCTGTTGGGAATAACCTATTTGTACAGTCTATCGTACGCATGGTGAATCCTTCTGTTATTCCATTCTTTATTATTCTGTTGGAATAACATGTCTATGTGGATTATCACATGCATGGTGAATGATCCTTTGTATTCATTCCTTATTAAATTGTGGAAATGATCTGTATACGTGGATTACCGCATGGCGGGTGAAAATCCATTTGCAGTTTCATATATTTTATTATACTCAGTTGGTTAAAGTTTTAGCTTCTATACTCCATGAAATTAGTGAAATATCCTTGATATTTGCGCTTCATTAAGTATCTTTTCATGGAAATATTCTTATGAGCATTCTTGAATCTTACTGCATAAAGCAGTATCATGTTGACAATTTAGACGTTATTGAGTTCAGGATAAATTAACTTATAAATCTTTAAAATTTATTCTTGAACTTGTTTTATTGAATTGTCATCATCTGAATGCTTATATTGTGATGAAATTCATCTTTGGCTTACGTGCATAGATGTACTTGGTATGATTATGACTATGAATTATTCGGTATAATCATGACAGTAATGTGATGAATGATGTGGTAAAAGTCCTCAGTGGCCTGTAGTGCATTGATGGACAATTGTTGGTATAATTATGACCAGAGATTATTTGGTATAGTCATGAGCATTGATGATTACATGAATATCCTTAGCCGTGGAGCAGGGATGATTTTATTTTATTTATTAAGCTGAGTCTCAGCAATAAAGTTGCTGAAAAACTTTTTAAATCATAGAAGATAGTAGATTTTTACCTTGACTCTTCTAATGGATTGCTTATTCCGCTGCAGTTAAACTTGTTGTCTATTGTATTTTATCAGTTTAACATTGTTGAAGGCTAATGATAATTTATTCTGCATTATCTTAGTCATAATATTTCTTACTGGGCTAGTTGAGCTCACCCTTTCTTTCACTGTTCTCTTCAGGAAATGAGAACGTAGCTGGGACTAGTTGGGGAACTGAGTGATGATCCTAGATAGTGCATTAGTAGTCCTCACTATTCTGTGAAATAGTGTGATAATAAATGTAATGAGGACTCCATTGAGTGTGTATATTGTCTATATGACAATATTTGTATTAAAACTCACAACCTATGTTTTGTCGTTTTTTACACGACTGTTGTATAATTAAGTTGTATTTGAATTCAGTACCATGTATCTGGCGACCCAAGTGGGGTGATGTATACATATTTTGGGGGCGTCACAGTTGGTATCAAAGCTTAGGGATATGATCCTTGGCTGAGATGTGAGACAAGAACTAGGAGGGGAGAGACGGGGAATTCCTTCGCTAATATGACCTACCTAAGTTTATTTGGTATTTAATTGGTCGGTCAAGGTATAGGGATAATATTTGATATGTTAATTAACCATTGTTTTGTGACAGTGTTTGAAAATGGCATCTGAAAATGCTGAGATAAACAATGAAGCACATGAGACCGTTGAGTTAGCTCAACCAAAAGGTAACGACCAACAACACGATAATAATAGTACCGATGGCAATGGCCATCGGAACAATGATAACCATCGTGGGGGAAATTATCACGCCAAGAATGGTAACCACTTTGGTGGTAAACTCTGGATCATCTGATTCTTCATCTCCCAATAATGTCGTTTCCAATGGATCGTTAACCAAAATCTTGCCCATGTCTTCGTTGATTATCTAATCAATGATTTTCATCTTGAAACAATCTTCTTCATCCGTAGGAAATTTCATGGCCTTGAAGACATTAAATTTTACTTCTTGATCTTGGACCCTCATTGTTAGCTCTCCTTTTTGTACGCCAAGAAAGGCCTCCCGAGGATAATTGGGATGTTCTTATCTTCCTCAAAATCCAGAATTATGAAATCCGCGGGGTATATAAACTTGTCAACCTTTACCAATATGTCCTCCACAATGCCTCTCAGGTACATGACTGACCTATCCACCAACTGCAATGAGATGTTCGTAGGCTTTGTCATGGAATTCTCTATAAATTGATAACGGCATATGGTTCACACTCGCTCCCAAATCACATAAACATTTATTGAAACCCATATTCCCGATCATGCACGGAATGGTGAAACTCCTTGGATCTTTCAACTTTGGTGGCAACTTTCATTGTAAAACTGCACTACACTCCTCTATTACTGCCACTGTCTCGAAATCTTCCAACTTCTTTTTCCTGGACAAAATCCATTTCATGAATTTCACATAACTTGGAATTTTTCTAGGGCTTCTGCTAAAGGGATATTAATCTGAAGTTTCTAAAAAACTTCCAAAAATTTTGCAAACTGCTTATCTAATTTCTATTTTTGAACTCTTCGCTGAAAAGATGGGGGAGGATAGACAACTTGTTCATTAACTGGTTTGCTCTTTTCCACTTGCTTTTCTTCCCACTATTTGTCCTCAACCACTTTATTTTCACTGTCTGTTTCAACCTCCTTTGTAAATGAATTTTCTATTTTCTGACCCTCAAGCTGTTTTCCACTTTGCAACATTATTTCCTGACATTGCTCATGATTACCTTTCAGATTTTTCTCTGTATCACTTGGTAATGTTCCTTGAGGCCTGTTATTCAATGCAAATGATATCTGTCCCATCTGATTTTTTAAATTCTTATTTGTTATTGCTTGGTTTTTCATGGCTACCTCGTTGCTAGTTATATACTTTGATAGCAACTCCTCTAAATATGATTTCATCTCTTGACGTTGAACTAGTTGTTGTTGATTCTGAAATCCTAGGGGATACGATGGTCGTGGAAATTTCTAATTCTCATTATTATTCCACGACAAATTAGGATGATTCCTATTCCCCTGATTGTATGTATTCTGGTATGTATTCTGTGGAATTATGTTGTAGCTACCCACAAATTGTACTGACTCTGGGATGATTGCACATTGATCCGTAGGATGTTCACCCGCGCACAATTCATAAATAACTGCAACTTGCGGTGTCTGTACCCTTGACCAAGCATCAAACTTCTTAGAGAGTGCTGAAATCTGCGCTGTTATTGTCGTCACTCCATCTAATTCTAACACTCCAGCTACCGTAGGTTATGTCATTCTTTCCATGGGCCACTGATAGTTGTTAGCTGCCATTGTCTCTATCAACTGATATGCCTCCTCATAATTCTTTGCCATAAAAGCTCCGACGCTGCATCAATACTAGTCTTAAGATTCCCATGTAGTCCATTGAAAAATGTGTTCATCTGCAACCACTTAGGCAATCCGTGATGTGCGCATTTTCTGAGCAATTCTTTATATCTCTCCCATGACTCGTACAATGACTCCTCATGTTGCTGATCAAACATGGTAATCTCATTTTTCATCTTTGCAGTCTTCGCTGGTGGGAAAAATTTAGCTAGAAACTTCTGAGCCAGGTCATCCCATGTCGTTATTAAACCTAATGGTAGAGAGTGTAACCTGTTAGGAGAGTGCATATTTTGATTTGATGTTTAAATGTAAATGTTCATGATTATACGTAAAGTCCTTCGAGAAATATATGTACAAGGACTCAGTGAAAGATCAAATTTGTTAGGTTAAACTACATCTTGAAGTGTAATAGATAGGCTTCAACAAGAATCGTAGTGAATCAAGCTGATCAAGATTACAGAAGCCAAGGCAGAAACGTAGAGCATCGAGGATCGTAGTGTTCTTGCCTTTAAAGGTCTCTTTGGAAATCGTAGAGTGGTCCCAACGTTTACCGAGCCAACTCAGAGATCATAGTGTGCTCTCGAAAACGTAGAGCTTGCAAAACATGAAAGTGAAGATCGTAGTGTGCAAGTCTTTAAGAGAAATCATAGCGCTCTCTATCGATAGCATCAGACCAAGCACCAAGGTGATAAGACACCACGATCTGGAACGTAAAGTATCATCTGCCTTGTGTAAGAAGCGTCGAGCCCCACCTTTTTGTTTGAAGATATATCTCAAACGAATATGGAATGGGTTTTAAATGTTGAAGTACTCACCAGTCCCAAAGGCATAAAAGATATCCTTAGTATGCAACAAAGAAGCGTATTGAAGAAACTAAGGAAAGTACCATTGGTAAGAGGAAAACACCTTTTCAGGTGTTAGGTTAGAAAGCAGTATATTGTGTCAGTGGGCCAGAATGCAATTCAGAAGATGTGCAAAAAAGTCTCCATCAAAGTACAGAAATGTCAAACGCATTTAATGCTTCAACGGATGGATCCAACGGATAGATTTCAAGATCACATATATGCAAAACATGCAGATGAGAGAGGCAAGCAAGCATTGAACAAAAACGCACAAGAACACTCAACGCTAAACTCTACGATTTGAGAAAAATAGAAAGCTTGCTCAGCTACTTTGTTCTTTCCAACAAGTGCTTAACAGCAACTGAGTAGCAACAACCAAGAGCTCAACAACTACCAATCAACTGAAGTAAGAGTTCCAATTCAGAAGGACTTGAAGAGTTTTAAGTGAACTGTGAAGAACCAAGTCTGCTGGACTTGTAGATTTCAAGAGTGAACTAAGAAGTTCCTAGACCTGCTTGTCTAGAAGGAATCTGTGAGATTCAGAAAGTGTAAAAGACATCCTTAGTGAATTTCCTACTCGAGGAGTAGAAAAGTGGACTAGAAGCTTTAAGTGCACTGAACCACTTAAAAACTGTTGTGTCTATTACGTTCTTATTATCACTGCTATATCTGCCATAACTGCTATAACTGCCTCACTCTAATTAAGTCACTATATCTTAAGGGAGATTAAAACTAATATTAATTCCACTGTGTTTTAATCATCATCAACTAACAAGTTAAAACGAAAAGATTTTTAAATATCTATTCACCCCCCCCCCTTCTAGATAACTATTGTGCCTCTGGGAACTAACAATTCGTATCAGAGCAGGTTCTATTATATAACCTACAATGCTTAAGTAGATCCAATGGCACACTTACCAAGCGAATCAAGGACTGGAGGAGGTAGCAAGCTACCAATGTGTAACTAAGATAAATTCGCAAACTGGAAAGTCTGGATGCAAGCATACATGGATTCAATAGATGAAGATCTATTTGAAACTGTTCAGAATAGGCCCTACGATCCAACAAAGCTTGCACCAACTACAGATGACCCCAACAGAATACAAATCGAAGTCAAAGAGGAGTGGACAGACAACGAGAAGAGAGCTGTTCAACTCGACAAGAAGGCCAAGAACATTTGTTTCAATCATTAGAAGATGACCTATTCGAAAATGTGGTCAACAGCAAAACAACAAAAGAGGTTTAGGAAGCACTGCTCATCATGCATGAAGGAACGGAGGAAGTCAGAGAAAACAAATAATCTCTCCTAACACGGCAATATGAAATGTTTACACACGTTCAAGGAGAAAACGTCACTGCCACCTACGAAAGATTCAACGTTCTGCTCAACTCTCTACGAGCCTATGGAAAGATCTATCCAAACAAAGATCTAATCATAAAGTTCATGAGAGCCTTACCAAGCAGGTGGGATGCCAAAACCACTACTATAAGAGAGTCAAAGAATCTCCATGAGATGACTGTTCAACAGTTATATGGCAACCTTTTGACATACGAACTGGAGCTGACTCAACGAGCAGAAACTCTATCAGAAGGAAGAAAGAAGGATAAGGGTGTTACTCTCAAAGGAACTGAAAGTACCTCCAAGGTCAACACTGAAATTGACTCTGACTACGATGAAGATGATGATGAGGACTTTTCTATGCTGGTAAAGAGACTCAGAAGGTTCATGCGGCAAGGCAAAACCAGTAAGCCAAAGAAGGTCAACAACTACAGCATCCAGGAGCAATTAAATGATCTATGCTACAATTGCAATAAGCTTTGCCACTTCATTGCCAACTGCAACAAACCTCTCAGAGAAGAACTAAAGAAGAAATCACATCTAAAGAAGGAATACAAGAGCAACAAAAGGTCTTAAAAGAAAGACAAAGGCCTTGTAGATGAAGGATCGTGGAGTAATTCAGACAATGACTCAACTCCCGAATCTGGAGATGATGAGGATCCTCAAATGGAAAATCTGTGCCTGATGGCCAAACATGCAAAGGAAAAATAGAACTCCAACAAACATGAAGTAAATATCGATGAGGTATTTGACTTTAACTCTCCTAATGTAGACATTATTGATTTAAGGACTGCACTGCATGGCATAACATCTGATCTGCATCAATACATGAAATGATTCAGAGTTCTGTCGAAGGATTATTCACTTCTTCAAGATAAGAAAAAGAATGTTAAAGAAGAACTGGAAATAGCTCTTCTAAGTACTAACTCTCTCTCCAAGCTTGAGGCTGAGAATAAGTTCTTAAAATAGACCAATGAGCTCAATGCACAAAGAGAGTCAAATTTAACCTCTAAAATTGATGAACTAGAAAAGACTATCTCTACATGGAACAAATCCTCATCATCCATGGACTCCCTGCTCTCTAGTCAGAGAAGTGCATTTGACAGAACAGGCTTAGGCTTTGGGGAATCCACCTCAAAGCCATGTGTGGAAAAGATAACGAAAACTAGCACTAATAATGCTCCAAGTTTTAGTAGAGGCATTACATTTGTGAAATCCTCAAAGAAGCAAGAACCAGCCCAACACTGTTCTACTTATTCCATCCATACTCCAAGGATTAAAGGATCTCATGCTGGCCTGGGCTTCAGAAAAGAGAAGAGTAACCCATCCTCCACTAACCAACCTCGAAGGATTGTAGAGTCGAGTAAGACCTACTCTACAAATCAACTGGGAAGGTACAGTAGAGGTAAGGTATACTCCTCACAATTAATGAATCCTAAGGACATGTGGAAAAAGGAAAATCAGTTCAATAGTAGGATGACTAAATAACCACAAAAGTCCAAATGGAGAATGAATTCTCACACACACACACACACAAGCATGCATCATATTAAATGTTTTGTGTGCTATAAAATTGGTCACAAGGCTGCAAAGTGCTATTATAATTCCATGCATGTGAAACCCAAGATCAAACAGATTTTGGTCCCCAAGGGTACTAACAAAATAGGACCCATGCAAATATGGGTACCAAAATGAAGGTTTAATGTTACTACAGGAAAAGAGCTCCACGATCACGACCTGGTATCTGGACAGTGGATGCTCAAGTCACATGACTGGGAACAAAGCCTTTTTGTCTAACTACATAGAAAAGGAAGGTCCCTCAGTCATCTTTGGAGACAACGACTCTGGCAAAACAAGAGGATATGGCTCAGCTGGAAATGGAGCAGTGTCCTTCAGCAGAGTGGCCTATGTGGAAGGATTACAACATAATCTTCTAAGCATTAGCCAACTCTGCGACAAGGGTAATCAAGTAACATTCCTCAATAATCAGTGTCAAGTCAGAGATTTGAAGACAACTGTTGTAAAGCTAACCGGGATAAGAGAACGAAATGTCTACACTTTAAGACCGCAAATTTTATGAAATAAAATTATTCAATTTTTCTATTTAGTAAATAGTTAGATTGATAAAAGTTTAAAGTTATGGGTGAAATGTGCAAATTTTTCAAAATACGCAAGTGGTTATAAAATATTCATTGTTGTCGAGGAATATTCGTTTAGTCGTGGAATATTCTTTCTGTCGGGGAGTATTCGTACGACGGCGCAGCCATTTGTGGGCCCCATAATAGAATAACTATCGGATGAAGAAAACGACAAATTTGAGTTTTTATAAATAACAGCGTAGTTGTTACCGTTAACACTGTTGGAATACATAGTGGTTAAAATACAGTAATATGCCTAGTTGTACAGTAGCACACGGTAATGCACAGTATTTTTTTCAATTATTGATTCGTATGTGAGAAGGCACTACTCAATAATTGTTACAGTAATTACTGTTCAATATTTTATTTTCTTGATTCAATAATTGCTGCGTTGATATTTTATATTATTGTTGTTTCAATAATTGTCACTGCACAGTATCTCCATTATCAGATCAATAATTCATATTATTTGAATAATATTATTAGATATCATTATTGGTAATGTCTAGAAAGTTCTGTCAAGAAGAGGTTTGGTCACCTAATTGCGCGCTAGTAAGGAGAAATTTTTATCGGAAAGCCCCCTCTTTCCTGGGAACTTTCTGGTTGTCATTATTGTGATTCTGTAATATTATTTGTGAATAATTAATTATTGATTTATATGATAATGAAATATTTATTTGATGTGGATATAAATGATGGATTTATTTATGTGGTTATAAATGAAGGAATTAATGTTGAGGTATTTTATCGGTATTTTGTCGGATTGGAGGTATTAAAAGATCAAATCAATGTTCTTACAACTTTATTGTGTGAGTTATAAATTTTAATCTGACTGTTGGATCATTGTGATTTTTGGATATGTTTTACATATATAAGTTGAGTACATGTCCACAAATTTTGAACAATTAAAAATGAACATATGATTTGTTATGAATTTTAAGAGGTGACTGATTCAGAAATTAGGTTTATAAATGATTTTGGTGAAAAATTCTAGAAATGGGTGGGCCCCATTTTTTGTTGTTGGGGAAGATGGCTGATTTTTGGTGGGTAGAATAGTAGCAGGTAAAGCCATCAAGTTACAGGTCAAGTCTACTTTGGCGTTCTAATATTTTCCTATAAATAGAGGGCTAAGTTAGAATTAAAAATCACACCAGAATTTATAAGTTTTCTCTCTTTTTCTCTCTAGATTATCGAGTGTATTTTATGAGTATTTAGATACTTAGTGAGTTGCTATTCATCAGTGCAAGTTTCTTTCAGTGACATATATGATATCCAGTTAGAAGTGCTGCTCTTTTGAGGTAAGGGATTGTAAGGGATAGTAAGGGTTGTTATGTTTTTCATGTTTCGTAACTTTTCAGACCTTCAGAAATTATGAATAAATTTGAAATGATAATTTGATGAGTTTTATTGATTGTGGCCAAAAATGGCAATTTTTGGATGTATAGATTAAGAGTTATGAATTTTACGGGAAAAGACTATTTTAAAAGTAACCGCTTATAACTCCTTGTGGTTAACTCTAAAATTGATGAAATTTTTATTGGGAGTACATCTATATAATATCAGTGTGCTCTGTGAATTTTGGAATTTTTGGATAAAAGTATAATTTATGATAAATGTCTAAATATTCGGTGGTTTTGGCCATATAAAAAATAGTAAATGAATTTTCAAAATTTGGAGAAAAATATATGTTCAATATGGGACTATATTCTGCTAAATCCCAGAAAAGAAATAATTTTGGAACTGATTTGGTATTTTTCATAGAAATGGTCTAATTATGAGTAAAAGAATTAAATATGTTATGTGAAGTAAGAAAATTGAAAAATATAATTTTATGGCTTGAGAATCATACATGAGTTATATGCAGATTTTTGATGAGGGTTTTGGTTATTGGTGATGAAATCTTATGAGTTTGGCATTTTAGAATGATTAAATGTATTATTTAGTAAAGTGTAAATAATTAAAATAAATTGTTTATAAGTTTAAGAAATGTTATTTCAATATCATTATACTGAAATATTGGTATTGATTTTATTGTGGAATTTCTACCTTTTTGTGTCGAGTTACTATTCATGAGTTACTATTCACGAAGTTACTATTCATGGGTTACTATTCACGAGTTACTATTCATGACAAAATTGGTTTCTTTTTCTAACCAAATTATAGTTGATTTCTGAATATTACTCTTGAGATTAAAACTATATGTTGATCATATTATTTTTATTATCATATATAATATTTTTATAACCCTAATGATGATATTTCTCTTTGACTTGAGTGTAAAGATGGGTAGATTTTTGGTATGATCATGACTATGGGTTCTCTTTGGCCAGTAGTGCAAAGTTGAATTATTGACTGGTATGATCATGACCACTGAATTTATAATTGAATATCTTTAGCTTAAGTGCAAAGGTGAAATGATCAACATGGTTATAATTATTGTTTATATAAATTCTGAAATTATTATATATTTCTTGAGATATTAATATATTTGGCCTGTAGTGCAAATATGAACTGTTGATGAATATATTTGGCCTGTAGTGCAAATATGAACTGTTGAGGAATATCTTTGACCTGTAGTGCAAAGATGAATTGTTGATGAATATCTTTGGCCCGTAGTGCAAAGATGACCTGTTGTTAAACATCTTTGGCATGTAGTACAAAGATGGTATGTTGATGAATATCTTTAGTCCGTAGTGCAAAGATGAAATTGTTAGTATGATTATAAACATGAACTGTGATTTGGTATAACCACGATCTTTGATATTTCAGGTAAAGACATGTGATGAAAATTATCTTCGTCCTGGGTGCGAAGAGGAATTTAGAATCACAATTATGATTATGAGTTATTCATATAATTGTGGAAAGGAACTGTTGAGTGATGTTACAGGGATAAAACACTGTTGGTGGACTTTTAATGAGGAGAAGATAGTAGACTTTATGGTCTATTTGACTCTTCTAATGGATTGCTCGTTCCGCTACAACTATGGTTGAAAAGTTTTATCATCTACCATATGTTCTAAATATCTGATTTATTACTGATGAAGGCTATTGATAATTTAATTATCTTTAGTCATGATATTCTTTACTGAGCTAGTTGTGCTCACCATTTTGCTTCAGAGTTCTTTTTAGGTAATAAGAGTGTAGCTGGGTCGAGCGGGGGTAACAGGGGAATAGAACGGTGGTCATCATTTAGTAGTTATATTTGGTGAATCAACTAGGGTAAGGCGAACCCAACGTTGGAAGGGTGTTTTGCCACTATCATACAAGATGTCTAATGACATATAACCTTGTGTCATCATAAGACAAGGTTGTGCTCATCCACTTGCTGAGTATATTTACGAGCACTACCTATATAATCTTGGTGTTTGTTTGAAGTATAATTCTCATTTAGAGACAGTGGAGATAATGATATGTCAAGAAAAGACTCACCATTGGGAAGAATATGATAGTAATATTCTCGTTTTTCTTTGGGGTCTATTGGGTCAACCAAGGATAATTCTATGGCCATATGATATCTATCATAACCTAGACGCATGGCCTCCAATGTACGAAGGTTTCCTTGAGCACTTTCCAAAGATTCTAATTTCTAAAACAATTTTTGACTATACCTTTATGTAAGGTGTCATTGTGACGTGCTATCCAAGGTTGGGATGAGTGTCACTGTTGGTATATATTTGTATCCAAACTCACATCATATGTGTTGTTGTATTTTGAACGACAATTATTGTTATAAAGTTGTAGTTGTTTTATGTACCATGTATTTGGTGACTCAGAATGGGTTGGATGGAATGGACCTATTGTGGGGTTGTCACATACACAGTAAATCTTGGACAACTGAGCTCAGACGAGACAATATGCTTTCTGGCTAAAGCATCTGAAGAAATAAGCTAGTTATGGCATACAAGATTGTCTCATCTCAACTTCAAAAGCCTGTCCAAACTGGACTCTAAAGATCTTGTTGCAGGCCTACCCAAGTTCAGTTTCGTTAAAGAAAGGCCATGCAATGCCTGTCAGCTTGGAAAGCAGACCAGAAGCTCATTTAAGAGCAAAACTGCTAACTCAATTGACAAGCCCCTACAGTTGCTCCACATGGATCTATTCAAGCCAATTCCAACAACAAGCCTTGGAGGGAAGAGATACTCACTGGTCATAGTCGAAAGATGAAACAAGCCCCCAACTGATCAAGATGTTCAGGCTGGTGATGAACAAGAAAAGAGAGAAAATCAAGGCTATAAGGAGTGATCATGGCAGAGAATTTGACTTCTTAGAAATGGACCAGTTCTGCACAGACAACGACATCAATCATAACTTCTCAGCTCCACGAACTCCTCAACAAAATGGAGTAGCTGAGAAAAAGAATAGAACTTTGATAGAGGCTGGAAGAACTCTACTAGCTGCAGCCCATCTACCTGAATACTTCTGTGCAGAAGCTGTCAACACTTCATACTACACTCAGAACAGATCACTCATACACTCTACGATCAAGAAGAAACAATATAAACTGTGGAAAGGAAGAAAGCCAAGTGTCATCTACTTTCATGTATTCGGTTGTGCATGCTACATTCTCAACAATTAAAAGCAGTACTTGACAAAGTTTCAACCCAGGTCAGACGAAGGAATCTTCTTGGATACGCCACAGACAGTAAGGCCTACAAAGTGTTCAACAAGAAGACCATGAGTGTTGAAGTCTCGATACACATCATCTTTGATGAGACAGACTTAGACAAAATAGTGCTCCAAGACACTACGACCAACAGTTCAGACACTACGAACGAGGTCGTCGAGCTCAACACTACGATCGTAGTGCCAAACAGTGAAATCGTCGAGCAAGCAAACGAGTTCATAGAGAGGCCTACGCAAAACAACGAACCTCCACATTAAGAAGTAGAAAAATATCTTGAAGATCTCAGACAAGAAGGCATCAGGACAGATGTCCCATCAAAAAATCGATGGGCAAGAGATCACACTCAAGACTTAATAATTGGAGATCCTAGTGCAAGAGTCAAAACAAGAGCTGCCACCCAAAATGAATGTTTCTATCTAAGCTTCCTGTAACAAATGGAGCCTAAGAAGATAGAGGATTCTATGGAAGACTCTAGCTGGATAGAAGCCATGCAGGAAGAACTTAACCAATTTGAAAGAAGCAAAGTATGGAGATTGGTACCAAGACCAAAGAGTCATCCTGTCATTGAAACCAAGTGGGTCTTCAGAAATAAGATGGATGAAGATGGAGTAATAACCAGGAATAAGGCAAGGCTAGTAGCCAAGGGCTACACTCAAGAAAAAGGCATTTACTATGATGAGACATTTGCACCTGTTGCCAGACTAGAAGCCATCAGAATATTCCTTGCCTTTGTTGCTCACATGAAATTTAAAGTCTTCCAGATGGATGTCAAAAGTGCATTCCTAAATGGAGAACTTCAAGAAGAAGTCTATGTAGAGAAACCTCCGGGTTTCATCAATCCATCTCTTTCTAATTATGTTTGTAGATTAGACAAAGCCTTATATGGTCTTAAACAAGCACCCAGAGCATGGTATGAAACACTAACTAACTTTCTTATCCAAAATGGGTTCACTAGTGGTAGAGTAGATACCACATTATTCCTTAGAAAGCATAAAGACAAAGTCTTATTGGTTCAAATATATGTTGATGATATTATTTTTTGTTTTACTGATGAAAAGCTATGTAAGAGATTCTCCAAGCTTATGCAGAGCAAGTTTAAAATGAGCATGATGGGTGAGATGAACTTCTTCCTTGGACTGCAAGTAAAGCAGACTGATGAAGAAATATTCATAAACCAAGCCAAGTACATTAAAGACTTACTTAAAAAGTATGGCATGGAATCAGCCTCTCCTATGAAAACCCCAATTGCTCCTGAAACCAAGCTTGACAAAGATGAAAAAGGTAAAAGTATTGATATAACTCAATACAGAGGTATGATAGGCTCTCTCTTATATCTAACTGGAAGTAGACCAGACATAATGTTTGTAACATGCATATGTGCTAGATTTCAGGCTAATCCTAAAGAATAACATTTAACTGCCGTAAAGAGGATTTTCAGGTATCTCAAGGGTACACCTCACTTGGGACTTTGGTATCCCAAGGAGTCCCTATTTGAAATAACAGGATACGCAGATGCTAATTTTGCAGGTTGTAAAATAGACAGAAAGAGTACTAGTGTCACCTGTCAATTGCTAGGAAATAGACTTGTGTCCTGGTTTAGCAAGAAGCAAAATTCAGTATCTGCTTCAACTGCAGAAGCTGAATATATTGCTGCTGGCAGCTGCTGTGCTCAGATCCTATGGATGAAGAATCAGCTAGCAGACTATGGGTTTAAATTCAAATCAATACCTATTCACTGTGATAACACAAGTGCCATAGCAATAACTCATAATCCTGTCATGCATTCTAGGACTAAGCATATAGAAATAAGGTATCACTTCATTAGGGATCATGTGCAAAATGGAACTATATCTTTACAATATATCCCTACTAAAAATCAACTTGCTAATATCTTTACAAAGCCTCTAGATGAATCCAGATTTAACAAGTTAATAAGTGAGCTAGGCATGTTTAATTTACAACCATGAAATATATGCTCTAGTTTGTTCTAGCCATACAGATTTAAAGGCTATGTTCAAAATCATAGACATAATCAAATGAAGTCCACGATCGTAGCACAGACTCAACAATAGCAGAGCCCCATCAACAAAATAAAAGGAGCAGCCTGTGATGATAAGATTTAAAACAAAGCAATCTCTCTGATACGCACCTTAGGAACAAACCTAACCCTTGACTCACTCGAAGAGGTTGGCCCTTCCTGAGCTACCTTAAAAGCGAAAAGAATGCTAAGTCAAGAGTTTATCACAAGGACTTGATCAGACTCGACGATCGTAGTTCAGACACGACGAATGTTGACCAGACTCGACGATTATAGATCAGACTCGACGAATGCAAAGCAGACTCAATGATCACAGAGGCTACCTCAACGATCGTAGTCCTCCCTAAGGACACATTAGCTCTGAAGGATCTAAGGGCAAATCAGTACAATCCTCCTCTGTCAAATTCGTAGAGCCAAGCAGAATTTGACACGTGCCCCACTAAACAAAAATGGAGAGAGGGAAACTACAAGTACAGTTCAAAAATGCCTTTTTAAAATAAAAAGTTCAAAAGGCCTATCTCCCTTCTCTCTCTGTAAGAAAAAACCCTAACCCTTAAGAAAGTTCAGATAACCATACTCCTTGCAAAGAAATCAATGGCAACCTCTAACATCGTCTCTAGATATAGACTATGCTTCGATGAGTTCAAAACCGCAGAGCCCAAATTTCACAAGATTCTGGCATTATTAAAGAAGGCAGGTCTCGAAGACGCTCTAGGTACGAGCACATGGATCTACCTGAAGCTTATAAAGGAGTTTTACATGAATGGAGTGTTCAAAAATGAAGTCCTCACGACGAGAGTCAAGGATGTGGAAATCAAGCTAAAGGCTGAGAACATCAACCTAGCCCTAGGCTTCAAATCCAAAGGTTTTTGGTTTTTAGATGACATCAATTTCCATGTAGGGCTTAAGAAGATGCATCACAAAAAAATTCCCCACTGTCAAAGGATACAAAAAGAAGGAGTTTCCTCAGAGGTATGAATGTTTGGCCGATATTGTTGGGAAGTGTATATGCTGCAAAAGCTCTGACCATGATTCTGTAAATGAGGTACAACTAAAGCTCATGACTGCCATAATCTGTGGGATACAGCTTCACTATGGAGCTCTACTGCTTGAATGGATAGAAAATGGATCCTTGGCTCGAAGAAGACAAAGAGCTCTCAAAAGATGCTCTGCGGGCGATTTATAAGCATCATTCTACAGTCTTCTCTGGGTGACAAAATTGGTGACAATGAAGGAGAGTCAATCAACCCAAACAAACGAATGACCCAGCAACTATTTGAAAATTAGAAAAGGAATCCAGCAGAAATTGTTTGTATGATGTCAGAGTCCAGTGGTAGAACTGGTGATCTATAGGAATCAGGGATTCCAGGAAACATGTCAGTCGTCAAAGAGACTGAAGAAGAAGAGGAAGAGATCAACAAGGGAGAACCTACTACCCTTGTCAGAAAAAGCAAGGGCAAGAGAAAGCTAAAGACTAGAATGGCAGAAGAGCCCTAGGGATCAACTACTGATATACCTGTAGAGTCTTCTGACATTGAAGCCCTAAGGATACTAAGAAGAAAAGAGCAGCAGGCTGAGGCAGATGAAGACAGAGACACCATCTCTCAGCTGCTAAAGAAGAACAAAATCAATCACAAGTACAAGAGGCCATCTGTCTCTTCGAGCGTAGAGTCTCTACCGATCATAGAGACCAGACTGAACACCTCAGGCAAGGAAGATGCTGCACCAAATGACCTGACTGATCAACATGATAGAGATGAAGCTGAAGAAAGTCCTGAGGCTATGACTCAGCCCAGAAAAGAAAGACGAAAATTGGTTAAAAAGTACATCCTTGTCAATGAAGGAGTACTTAAGGAGGAAGACAAACAGATGGTTGCTCAAAAGGAACTACCCAAAGAAAGCCAAAAGGACATAGCTCAAGCTGAGGGGGAGATACCTGAAGTTCTCACCATAGAATATGCTTCAGCTGAGGAGGAGCTATCATTGACATAGTGGAATCCTCAAAAGGAGATAGTGAAGAAGAGGAAGACAAAGATGAGGATGAACTTGAGATCACAGGTGTGGGCCGTGATGGGTATAGGAGTTATCTCTACAATCAGTTGTTCTCCTATCTCCCCATGATGTCTTTTCATCGAGCTCAAATTCTAAACTCTTGGAATCACATGTTTTGGAGCTTCAAAGAATATCCAGCCATCTCTGTGCTAGCTCATGGATTCCTAGGCAACTTTAACTTTGCCAAAAAGCTGATCACAAATGGTCCTTCCTCAAAAATGGTACATGAGGTATTAACTATCCCAATCCTTTTTAGATTGAATCACTATCCACTGTCTTTATCCAGCCAATTTTATGAATTTCTAAGCTGGTTGGAAGTGGTTCTAAATCCACCGAATCAATCCCAAGTTATAGAATCCCAAAATTTTGGAATTGATGAACCAAATGTGCCTAACTTCATATTGATTCTAACTCGCATCCACTCTAAGATTGTTGACTCTAGCCCCATCGTAGAGTCTGAAGCTCAAATCGTAGAGTCACCCACTCCAGACACCCAAAAGTAGGCCTTCCATCAGATATTCCTTCTTCATCCACCAATGAATACTTCAACCTTGATCTTGCCCTATACTCCTTGCAAGATCAATACAAGAAAATATCCCCTCCTTTAAATAACCCACAACTCAATGAACTACTTTCAGATCTGCCCACCAAATCTGAGTTGACAGGAGTGTCCAAGAAAGTGATCAAGGACATCGATGATAGTTTTGAAGCTCACATAGAACTAATTCATCTCAGATTGACAAAAATGATCACTGCTGCAAATAATCTGCCAGGAACCCTAAACGGTGAGCTTACAAAGAAGCTGAGGGAGATCATCAAGGAAATGATTAAAAGCATAAATGATAGGGATGACATTCACTTCCTAGCAGCCAAAAGACATAAAGATGATGTTCTTGCATTACAGAACACTCAGGAAGCCCAGAATAAACTTATGTTGGAGAACATCATAAATTTGGAAACTGCTGTCAAAGAATTTAACAATTCTACGTAAACCAAGGACATTGAATTGACAATGTTTTAGTCGTCCTGAAAAATAGGGAAGCTCGATCTGAAGCTCCGATTAAGGAAAATCGAGAAGACATTGCTCAAACTCAAAGCTAACTCAATGAGCTCGTCTAAGGAGTGACTCGTCTTTTCGAAGACATTTGAACCCTTGATGCTGACATAAAGGGGGAGAGTAAAGGGAAAGGATTTAAAGACAAGGGCAGAGGCAGAGGATAACTTCAAAGTCAATCTTCAAGGAGTCCTCCTACAAGGCAATTCCACCAACAGACTCCACGATCTAGCCATCAGACTCAACGACCTGATCAGCAGGAAATTTTAATGGCTCAACCAATAAGGAGTCTAGGGCCAGCTACTAGCTCACAAAATGTGACCACCATAGGACTTAGAATGCCAAATGGAGATCCTGCATTTATGAATAGGCATGATCAAAATCATATGCTAAGCCCTAGTGAGCTGGAAGATCTAGCCAGGTGGGATGAAGCAAGTAGGAAATGAAGAGCTGAGGAGTATGTCAATCCTCCTCGCAAAAGATCAAGGAAATAGAGATAAGTGAAAGTTTAAATTCTTATTGATGTAAAGCTAAATTTTAATATTCTTCGAACATCAATAAATTCATGCTTATTCTCTAGAAATTTAAGCTGCTCACTAAAATATTAAGTCATGTTCACTTTCTTGCAAATGCATCTAGAAATTAATAATCATGATAACAAATCCCCTTGGTTATGTCAACATCAAATAGGGGGAGATTGTTGGGAGAGTACATATTTTGATTTGATGTTTAAATGTAAATGCTCACGATTATATGTAAAGTCCTTCGAGAAATATATGTACAAGGACTTAGTGAAAGATCAAATTTGTTAGGTTGATCTACATCTTGAAGTGTAATAGATAGGCATCAACAAGAATCGTAGTGAATCAAGCTGATCAAGATTATAGAAGCCAAGGCAAAAACGTAGAGCTTTGAGGATCGTAGTGTGCCTGCCTTGAAGGGCCTCTTTGGAAATCGTAGAGTGGTCCCAACATTTGCCGAGCCAACTCAGAGATCATAGTGTGCTCTCGGAAACGTAGAGCTTTCAAAACATGTAAGTGAAGATCGTAGTGTGCAAGTCTTTAAGATAAATCGTAGTACTCTCTATCGATAGCATCAGACCAAGCACCAAGGTGACAAGACACCACGATCTGGAACGTAGAGTATCATCTGCCTTGTGTCAGAAGCATCAAGCCCTACCTTTTTGTTTGAAGATATATCTCCAACGAATGTGGAATGGGTTATAAACATTGAAGTATTCACCAGTCCCAAAGGTATAAAATATATCCTTAGTATGCAACAAAGAACCGTATTGAAGAAGCTAAGGAAAGTAAAATTGGTAAGAGGAAAAAACCTTTTCAGGTGTTAGGTGAGAAAGCAGTCTGCTGTGTCAGTGGGCCAGAATGCAATTCAGAAGATGTGTAGAAAAGTCTCCATCAAAGTACAGAAATGTCAAATACATTTAATGCTTCATCGGATGGATCCAATGGATAGATTTCAAGATCACATATATGCAAAATATGCAGATGAGAGAGGCAAGCAAGTATTGAACAAAAACGTACAAGAACACTCAACACTCAACTCTACGATCTTAGAAAAATAGAAAGCTTGCTCATCTACTCAGTTCTTTTGAACAAGTGCTTAACATCAATTGAGTAGCAACAACCAAAAACTCAACAACTACCAATCAACTGAAGTAAGAGTTCCAAGTCAGAAGGACTTGAAGAGTTCTAAGTGAACTGTGAAGAACCAAGTCTGCTGGACTTGAAGAGTTCAAGAGTGAACTAAGAAGTTTCTAGACTGCTTGTCTAGAAGGAATCTGTGAGATTCAGAAAGTGTAAAAGATATCATTAGTGGATTTCCTACTTGAGGAGTAGAAGAGTGGACTAAGAGCTTCAAATGCTCTGAACCACTTAAAAATTATTGTGTCTATTACATTCTTGTTATAACAGTTATATCTACCATAACTGCCTCACTCTCATTAAGTCACTATATCTTAAGGGAGATTAAAACAAATATTAATTCTGTTGTGTTTTAATCATCATCAACTAACAAGTTAAAACGAAAAGATTTTTAAATATCTATTTAACCCCCCCTTTCTAGATAACTATTGTGCCTCCTGGAACTAACATAACCAACTCTTCGTCTTGTCCCACAGAGTTAATGGGAACAAGCGAAGTCTAACTACTTCATCCAAAATTCCATTGTATTTGAACGTGTCACATATTTCTAGAAAGCTGATCAAATGCTCGTTCGGATTATCATTTGATGGTCGCCCAAATTGAACTGAGTTTTGGATCATCTGAATAGTCCCGGGCTTAATCTCGTATGTATTCACAGCTATAGCAGGTCTGGTGATACTCGACTACAACTCAGTCACCTTGGGTGTAGCAAAGTTCATTAACGCTTTCGGGTCTTTGGCAGCCATTGCTTTTTCTTTTTTAGAATTTTCGAAGTCGTCCATTGTTTCCTTAATCCACTTACTTAGCCTTTGAAAGCGTCTCTCAATGTCGTCCTTAAAATGAAGTTAGTCTGGATTTTTGGACCGAGTTTGCATAAACCAACTTCAAAAACCAGAAATAAGATGAACAAAACAAAAATAAAAGTGTTTAAGTAAAACTGGACTAATTAAACCGATATTGTAAAATAATAAAATCTATACTAAAGTCCCCAGCAACGGCGCCAAAAACTTATTGGGTAAAATCTAGTTACGCACAACACGCAAGTATACGTGGTCAACAAGTAATATAATAGTAAGTAGAGTATCGTTCCCTCAGAGACTGTAATAAGAAATTAAACCTCACAACTACCAATTTCCTATTAATCCTCATTTTATTAAACTAATCAATTTCCAGTTTGTAATTAAAAGTATTAAAAATATTAAAATCACCAAACAATCAATAAAATCTAAAAATTGAATTTTCAAACAAATAATGGAGAATTAGGCTTTCGACTTAACCCTAAGCATCACTCTGATTTGTACACCTTTATTCAAGTTTAACTCACTATCCCAGTTTATTAATCAAGAACACATATGTAGCACTAGCCACATCTCGATGTACTAATACTGTATTAAATTAAACCCACAAATTAGATAGAATCAAGTTAAACACCTTAATCAACTAACTCACTATATCTCTATATGAATTACAATTAAAGAAAGTTTAAGTTCAAGCACTTTATCTAATTACATTCGATGTCAAGCATATCTCTACCCTAACATTCATCAAGATTCTGTTCATTCACATAAATCAAGAACACATGCTATATTAACTAAGTCTAGACTCATATTTCATCTCTCAAATTGATAAAAGTCCACAAAGAATCGTTGATCAAGTAATTCATAAATTCAAGCTCAAATTAATATAGATAAACTGGATAATAGCTTATTAAACTAAAATCAAAGATTACATATTCATCGTTTCACTTAAAGATCCGTCTTAAGACTCAAAAGTATTTAGTTCATCAAAAATGAAATAATAACTGAATAAATTAAAGATAACATCCTTTAAATTACAAATATAAAACCAAAGTAGAAGAATAATGCAAAACACCCTTCACTTTAGCCTTAATCCGCAATCGATATGAAAGTTCTTTAAAATTTTCACTCCAAAGTTCGCTATGAATTTATATCCTTAATCTTTGTTAATTGCTTTGCATGATGATCATCTAGTTGTTTCTTGCTCAATATATATCCCATACATGAGTTCTGGTCGAAATCCCACAGCATATAGAGTCCAAACACATTCCAAACACCAAAATCCTCATTCTAGCAGAGTTCAAAAGACACCAGGATTGTCAGATTTCGGCACCCCCCGCCCCGACGGGAATAGTCCCTGTCTCGCAGACCTGAAGACCCCCCTCCCCGGTGGGGGTAACCTTTCTTTGCTGACTTTGTTTTCTTCTTTACTTGCCACTTTGTTGCCACAAATGTACTCCTTTTGTGCTCAAACGCCACACCACCACACCTACACATTAAATAACAATAAACAAGTAAAATAGAACATAAACATGAGAAATTAACACTAATTAAGTTTCAATTATGAAACGATTCGTGGATATAAAATCCATTTATCACTAGTACTATGCAACAAAAAGAAGTAGTCTATAATATCTACACTTCAGGGAAGATGGACTTCCTGCCTTTTACCCTTTATGACAGATGCAAGGAGTGATGCTCCAATTATCCAGGGTCAGGTCTTTGTTGACAGATGTGATGAAGGGGTGGTTGACATCCTCCTCTTCTTTGATGATGACCATAACTGAATTCACATCACAATTATCAGCTTTCTTTGAACAGTTCTCCTTAGCCCTATTTATGCAAGGGATCATGATTTAATCTTTTGAGTAGTCATCATCTAGGATATTCTCATTCAGACCCTCAATATGTGCCACAAAATTCATTTTTGCCAATCGATCTTGTACTTCTTATAGGAACCTTTCATTCCTTTCCTTATTTTCCTTAGCAGGAGTCTGGATTTCCTTTTCATTGTCCTGATTAACCTCAAGAATCAACATTCCTGATACAACTATAGGGATTTTCCTTGTTGGTTTCACGAATCCTGCATCCGTGATATCTGATAGTAGAATTATGGATGCCTGAATAGGCTGATGTTTGTGCGGGTTCTTGTGATTGGATCCATAGCCTAATCCAGCCTTTCCTGTTTGACAAATATTTAGATTGGATGTCTGATCCCTTGTTGATTTTTTCCTAGCCTTTTGTCGGGATAGAAATCCAAAGACATCATTTCTTTACCGACAGACATCACTTCAGAAGAAATTTTTGGCTTCAAGGCTGGAGCCCCAATAGGTTGATAATAAATGTTACTCACTTTAAAGGCTTGAAAACTGGTTGGGTCAACTCCTTTGTTGAGGTTGATCAAAAGCATGTCACCTTGTACATAGATAGGATATTCTGGTTCGGCGTTGATAGTGACCAGATTACCATTGATGATGTACTTGACTTGTTGGTGAAGGGTGGAAGGGACTGCCCCTGCCATATGAATCCACGGTCTTCCTAATAGCAAATTATATCCCGTGGTGATGTTCAACACTTGAAAGGATATGTAGAAGGTATGTGGACCGATCTTCACTAAAAGTTTAATTTCTCCTACAGCATTTCATTGAGACCCGTCAAAGGCTCTTATGATCTTCATTCTTTCCAAAGTGTCATATGGATAGATGTTCAAGGATGATCCTTCATCTACTAATACTCCTCTTATCACATACCTAGAAGATATCACTGCTATATGCAATGACCAGTTCCTTCCACTGGTATGTCATCATCAGTTAAAGATATCACATTGATGTTAAAAATGTGATCTATAAAGTGATACCTTTAGCAGATGTGCTTCTTCCAGCACTTATGTTAAGATTTTACGATCATCTTCAGAAGACAATACCAAATCCAGAATGGATAACTATTGAGGTGCCTTCCTTAATATCATGGCTTCATTATGCCCCATTCTGCTGAGGAATTCTTCAATTTTCTCCTCAGGCACTTTCCCATTGGTTTTAGTAACTGGCTTTAACACTCGGTGAGGTAGATATAACGAGTTTCCTTGATATAGATGCGGTGTGATTTGAGGTTGACCCCTCGATTTCCACATAATTCCATGGGGATCTTTTTAAGTTGATTAAGGGATATTACAACCTAAATGGCAACATCAATGCTTCTAGTGCAGCCACTTTCAAAGCGTAATTTCTTCTTTGATCCCTTATTCCCTGAATTACTAGAGGTGATGTAGACAAGTCTTTTTCAAAGGATATGACTGCTATAAATTTTCTCCGTCTTTGTGTTATAGGAGGGAATATCTCCTTTTCTTCAAGCAAGGTATTACCACTATTTACCATTTGTAGGTCACCACTGTCAATCATATTCTGAATCAGGTGACGAAGTTCCTAACAACTTTCTGTGTCATGACCAGGAGTGTTGGAATGGTATTGACATATCCCAGTAGCATCAAACCTCTTGGAATGGGGATTGATTGGGGGTAATAGTTCTGTGATCTTCCTTTCATTAATCAACATTTGTAGGATCTCCTCCATCGGTTGACCTAAAAAAGTGAACTTTTTTTTATCCTATACTCTCGACGAGCCTGGGATCTAGCTTTCCTTGTAAATTTTTCTTCCAAAGTTTCATTATCTTGGAATCGTTGTTGATCCCTTGTTATAATGGAGAGGAGATTTGATTACCCCTGCCTGATCAACTGTTGAGTTATTTGGTTCTGGTATACCATCAGTTCTGCCAGTTGATCAATCTGTTCTTTGATAGACTTCATTTCTCGTTCTATCATAAATCGGCATTCTGAATAATCCCATTTATTAGAATTATCCTTGCTTATTCGGGGAGAATCCCCTACGTACTTGAGGTATTTAGAACTTTCTCCAGCCCATGTACTGATCATGTTTACTCCCTCCTCATTGTGTTGAGGCAAAGGGTTATCTAGGATATGTGGTTGGTCTGGTTTTGTCACCACGATCTAACCACTGTCTATCAGGTCTTGGATCTTGTGCTTTAAAGACTAACATTCCAAGGTATCATGGTCTGGAGCCCCAGAATGATAATCACATTTCTTGCTTGGGTCAAAATTCTTCTCACTTTTCTTAATTCGGGAAGATTGATCCATGATCGAGTCTTAAAGTTTTCGCTGTCTGGCGCTGTTTTCACCCGGGAATGATGTAATGGCTCTTTATAACCCTTTTTACAGATGTATTGGGTTTGTTGATGATGACTTCTCAAAATGACCATTTTTTCCCTCTTGGGGTTGTCTGTGTAAAGTTTTGTGAAAATCAAAGTAGTAATCAAATTGCAAAAATTAGCGGAAGAAAAATAAATCAGATTTTAAAATTTTTCACAAACTAATTACACGGATCATCCTAATTTATGCATATAATTAATTAAACGAAGAATAAGGCGTTATGAAATCATACCCTTGTAGAAACGAGCTTCTTCGGGTACGAGTTCACCTCCTACTTCTCCACGATCTCCTTGAATCTCCAGGTAGATTCCTTCCTTTGATTAATGTAAGCCACCCAAGTGTATGGCCTCTAGAGGTGATCCACCAAGGAAGAAGAATTTTCAAGAAGAAGGGTATATTGGCTCAAACCCTAGTTTTTCTTATCTCTATAGAAAAAGGGGGCGTACTCTCCAACTGTGGAATTACGTATATCTTGATATCTGATATAAGACTCCTCTTATAAAGATATCAGGTAACTCTATTTAATTAAAATAAGGTATTATTTATTTAATTAAACTCTTTTAATTAAATGGGCTCCCTAATCTTATTAGGGATAATTAATTAAACTTCTTTAACTAATTTTTCCTCCTATTCCTATTAGGAATAAATGAGAGTACTTATATTAAATTAATTCCTAAACTCTTTTAGAAATTAAAATAATAATAATTGTAATAATATTAATAAGACACTTCTTATTAATTTATATTTAATATTTCTAAAATATTAAATAATAAATATTAAGATATTTAATTTATCCTATCACCATAGATTAAATTAAATATATTTAATATATTATTACGATTATACCATTAACTTTTTAAATAACTATTCTTCCTTTTATGGTGTGACCATTTAGGTTCTCCATATTAATTAAACCGGTTGTGAATAAATCAATTAGAACAATTCTAATCTTATTTAAATAAATAAATTAAACGATTAATTTATTTAAATAAATAATATTTATTCTACAATAGGGATAAGGCTCCCTAGCGATCAACGACTTGCCAGATAATATAGATTTCAACATTAATCATAAAAGAACCTTTGAGTAAATAGTTACCGTACAATTCAATCTTTCTACCATATAATGTCCCAATTAAATATAAGACATGGAATTACTGTCAAGTCATATTTTATTTAATTATATGTATTTCGATTCCTAAATGCACAACTACTAATGAATGCAAATTAGAAACAACTTTCTAATTTCATTCCACCCTGGCCAAGGATTCCTGGGTTGTCATTTATCGAATCACATAGGACATTTCACTTCTTTTACTATAAGTGGTAGATTCTTTATTGATCATTCATTATCTTTATATATAACTTATTACACCCAAGCATACCCTTTGATATACTCTAAGATTCTTAAGGAATAATTCAAAGTGTAATTCATTATATATAAGATATTATGATGATCTCAAGTCTAAGGATCATTTGTACTACTATCACTACAGGAATTCCTATTGACGGCAAGTAAAACTCCATTAGGTATTCCTTAGTGAGTCACGTTTAGTGAGCTTATTCTCTAATAAGCACCTACATACTTGCTTTAGCGTCTCCACACAAATGATCATGAGATCAATCATCCTCATCCAATGAGCAAGCAACGTACGTACCAATTTATTCGAATTCACTAATCCCCTTTTTATTAATCCATTGGTTGGGAACATTTTAGTTTTAAGCTATCTAAGAATTTAGATCTCATTAGCATGATCTCATCATGATTCTAAAAGCATTGTTTAAAACTATAGGTTTATCACATATTATTAAAACAGCATCATGTAGATAATAAATGCCTTTAATAAATAATTCTTTTATTAATAAATAAATAAGATTGATTACAAAGTATATGTTTTATCATCATACATGATTGGTTTGTATACATACTACTTTCAATCTCCCACTTGCACTAAAGCCAATCGCCATGGTATCTTATACCCATCTTCTCTAAGTGACGATCAAACTACTGTTGTGTTAACGCTTTAGTAAATGGATCTGCAATATTGTCTTGAGAGTCCACAAGTTCTAGGGTGACGTCTCCTCTTTCAATGATCTCTCTGATCAAATGAAATCTCCGTAACACGTGTTTGGATTTCTAATGAGACTTGGGTTCCTTAGCCTGCACAAACAGCTCATGTGTTGTCACAGAATAAAGGCACTGGTCCTGTAATGCTAGGAACCACACCAAGTTCGGTAATGAACTTCTTCATCCAAACAGCTTCATTTGTGGCTTCACTTGCAGCTATGTACTCTGCCTCTGTCACTGAATCAGCAACTGTTTGCTGTTTGGAACTCTTCCAACTCATTGCGCCACCGTTTAAGGTAAACACATACCCCGAAACGAATTTACTGTTATCTTGGTCTGTTTTAAAACTTGAGTTTGTGAATCCCTCTAGTTTCAATTCAGACCCACCATAGACAAGAAATACATCCTTAGTTCTTCTTAAGTACTTTAGGATATTTTTCACTGCCTTCCAGTGTTCTTCTCCTGGATTCGACTGATATCTGCTTGTTACACTAAGTGCACGAGCGACATCTGGTCTAGTACATATCATACCATACATGATAGATCATATTGCTGAAGCATAAGGAATCTTACTCATACGGTCTCTCTCCTCGGGTGTCTTTGGGGCCTGTTCCTTGGAGAGATGTATTCCATGGCTCATCGGCATGAGACCTCTTTTGGAATCTTCCATGCTAAACCTCTTTAGCATCGAGTCAATGTACGTTCCTTGGGACAAGCCAAGCATCCTTTTAGATCTATCTCTATAGATCTTTATCCCCAAAATAAAGGATGTTTCTCCCAAGTCCTTCATGGAGAAGTGTTTAGATAACCAGATTTTAATTAATTGTAGCATAGGAATATCATTTCCTATCAGTAATATATCATCAACATATAATATGATGAATGAAATAGCGCTCCCACTAATCTTCTTGTACACAAATGGTTCATCCTCATTTTTGATAAAATCAAACTCTTTGATTGTCTCATCAAAACGGATGTTCCACCTACGAGAAGCTTGCTTCAATCCATAAATGGATCGTTGTAGCTTACAGACTTGATTTGTTCTAACCTTTGAAACAAATCCCTCTGGCTGTGTCATATACACATCCTCCTCAAGTTTCCCATTGAGGAAGGCCATTTTCACGTCCATCTTCCAGATTTCGTAGTCATGGTAAGCTGCAATCGCAAGCAAAATCCGAATGAACTTAAGCATTCCTACTGGTGAGAAGGTTTCGTCATAGTCAACTCCTTGTCTTTGTTTGAAACCTTTTGCGACCAGTCTGGCCTTATAGGTCTCTACCTTGCCGTCTGCTCCAGTCTTTCTTTTAAAGACCCATTTACACCCAGTAGGCTTAATGCCTTCAGGTGGTGAAACCAAAGTCCATACTTGGTTCTCATACATGGAGTCCATCTCGGATTTCATGGCTTCTTGCCACTTCTTTGAGTCTTTATTACTCATAGCCTGTTCGTAATTCAATGGATCATCATCATCTATGATGCGTACCTCATCGGCATTCTCTATGACAAGTCCATACCTTTGAGGTATATTTGGTATTCTTCTAGATTTTTGAATAGGGTGTGGTATAGAAGGAATCTCTACTTGGACAGGTTCATCCATTTGATATGTAGTGGTTTGTGGTTCTTGAATTTCTTCAAGATCTATTTTCCTCCCACTGACCCCTTCAAGGATAAACTCATTTTCCAAGAAGGCAGCATGTTTGGCAACAAACACCTTTTGTTCAGTAGGATTGTAGAAATAATATCCTAAACTTTCTTTAGGATATCCCACAAAAGTACACTTATCAGATCTTGTCCCAAGCTTATAATTTTGAAACTTTTCACATAAGCTGGACATCCCCAAATCTTAACATGCTTAAAACTAGGCTTCCTCCCTGTCCACATCTCATATGGAGTCTTAGGGACGGATTTCGAGGGAACCTTATTTAGTAGATATGTAGCCGCTTCTAGGGCATATCCACAGAATGACATCGGAAGATCGGTAAAACTCATCATGGAATGAACCATGTCCAACAGTGTTCGATTTCTCCTTTCAGATACACCATTCAGCTGTGGCGTCCCTGGTGGAGTCCATTGTGAGATTATACCATTTTCTTTGAGACAATTAAGAAACTCACTGCTTAAGTATTCACCACCTCGATCTGATCGAAGGATCTTAATACTTTTTTCCATTTGTTTCTCTACTTCACTTCTGAACTCTTTGAACTTTTCAAATGATTCAGATTTGTATTTCATTAAATACACATATCCAAATCTTGAGTGATCGTCAGTGAATATAATAAAATAAGAATACCCTCCTCGTGCATTCGATGTCATAGGTCCACATACATCTGTGTGTACCAACGCTAACAACTCTGTAACTCTTTCTCCATTTCCACTAAAAGAAGATTTAGTCATTTTTCCCATGAGACAAGATTCACAAGTTGGATATGATTCATAATCCGATAACTCTAGGAGCTCATCTTTATACAACTTGGATAATCTTGTTTCATTAATATGACCAAGTCTACAGTGCCACATATAGGTATAATTAACATCATCTCTTTTCCTTTTCTTAGTTTGTTCAATTTGAAGTATATTTTCATGCAAGTCAAGAATGTAAAGTCCATTTCGTAAATTACCCACACCATATAAAACATTATTATTATAAATAGAACAACTATTGTTCTTTATTATAATGTCAAAAACTTCCATATCCAATACAAATATTGAAATAATGTTTCTAATAAGTGACGGAACAAAATAACAATTATTTAAACTAATGGATTTGCCCGTGGGCAGTGCTAAACAATACGTCCCTACAGCTAATGCAGCAACCTTTGCTCCATTTCCCACTCGTAGGACAACCTCATCCTTGCTCAACTTTCTACTTCTGACCAGTCCCTGCATATTAATACATATGTGAGAACCACGACCGATATCCAATACCCAAGTAGAAGATTGACTTTTAGAAAAATTAATTTCAATCATAAACAAACCTTTATTAGGATTTGAAGATTCTCCAAGCTTCTTCTGCTTTTGTTCCGAAAGATAATCCTTGCAGTTCCTCTTCCAGTGACCCGGCTTGTTGCAATGGAAGCAAATTCCTTTGCTAGCTGGATCAGGTTTCTTTTGATTTTCCACCAGTAAGACATGGTTCTTCTTGGATGGAAAGTGACCTTCAGTAGTTTTCAACATGTTAAGTAATTCAGGCAAGCTAACATCTAGCTTATTCATGTGAAAATTCACAACAAATTGTGAGAAGGTGTCTGGGAGTGACTGCAAGACTAAATCTTGACTCAACTCCCCATCCATGATGAACCCAAGATGTCCAAGACGTTCAATCAGATTGATCATCTTTAAGACATGAGTCTCAACGGTAGTGCCCTCGATCATCCGAGATCGGAAGAGCTCCTTAGATATCTCATATCTAACAGTCCTACTTTGCTCACCATAGCATAGTAGGAGCATCTATGTTTTCATGCTGACGCTGAAGCTTGTTACTCATGGATGCGAGCATGATGCATTGAGCCACTGATGCATCATCTTGCCACTGTTTAAAAGTAGCAATCTCTTCCTCAGAGGCTGTTTCTATAACTTTTGTAGGTACATGCGAATTTAGGACATAAGAAATCTTTTCAGCAGTGAGAACAATTCTCAGATTCCTTAACCAGTCCGTGTAATTCAGTCCGGTCAGTTTGTTAGCATCAAGTATGCTACGCAATGAAATTAGTGAATATGACATTTTTAAAATTCTGCATGTAAAAAGATAATATTTTAGCAAACATTCATTTAATTAATTACCAAAATAGATTAGGTCTTATTTTATATTGGTATCTCCCACTATTTTATTCAAACTATATTACCCTCATGAATATAGTTCGGCAATATCTAATTATAGATTTGTTAGTGAGAATAAGGATCTCATTTCAAATGCATATAGCCTTGTGTGTGCACAACAAACTATATATAAATAAATAGGTAGACAACTCTTGTCAATTACATCATCATGTAACTCTTTATATTTTGCCTCTTAAATCATAATGGTCAAGTGTGTGCACATCCGAACTAAAATGATTTAAGTTAAGTCACACCCAGTATTTCCATATAAGTGAAGAGAAAACTACAGCCCTTGTGTGTGCACAATAAATCGGTAATGTTCAATTCCTTATAAACATCAAATGTAATAAAAACAACATCTCAAATATTTAATACTCGCCTTGTGTGTGTAAAACAAACTTATATTAAATGTGACACCCCCAAAACAGGTATACATCACTCATCTTGGGTCGTCAAATACATGGTACAAAATTTAAATACAACTTAATTATACAACAGTCGTGTAAAATACGACAAAACATAATCTAAGAGTTTTTAATAAGAATATTGTCATCTAGACAATATACAAACTCAATGGAGTCCTCATTACATTTATTATCACACTATTTAACAGAATAGTGAGGACTACTAATGCTATCATCTGGACCGTCACTCCATTTCCCGACTAGTCCTGGCTACGTTCTCATTTCCTAAAGAGAACAGGGAAAGAAAGGGTGAGCTCAACTAGCCCAGTAAGAAATATTATGACTAAGATAATGCAAAATAAATTATCGTTAGCCTTTACGAGTGTTAAACTGATAAAATATAACAAACATCAAGTTTAACTGCAGTGGAACAAACAATCCATTAGAAGAGTCAAGTAGAGAATAAAATCTACTATCTTCTATAATTTAAATGGTTTTTCATCACTTTTATCGCTGAGACTCAGATTAATAAATAAACCACATCATCCCTGCACTACGGCCAAGAATATTCATTAGTATCACGACCACAAATTATCCATGCACAACGGGCCAAGGATATTCGGGTATTAATCAATGGTCATGATCATACCAACAACTGTCCATCAATGCACTACGACCAATGAGGACTTTTACCACATCATTTGTAACATTACGGTCATGATTATACCGAAAAATCCCTGGTCATAATCATACCAAGTCCATCCATGCACTACAGGCCACAAATAACTTTCAACATATTATAAACATGAGGATGATGACAATGATATATGCATTAATCAAACGAAATAAGGATAAATATTAAAGATTTTAAATTTATCCAGAGTTTAAAATATCCAAATGTTATCAATCACTTAATAATCTCATAATCTAATATCATTAATATTATAACAATATTTTAATCATTTCTTAAACTTATAAACAATTTATTTTAATTGTTTACACTTTACCAAATAATGAATTTAATCATTCAAAAATGTCATACTCATACGATTTCATCACCAATAATCAAATTTCTCATCAAAAATTTGCATATATCTTATATAGGATTTACAAGCTATAAAATCCATTTTACCAAATTTTCAACTTCACATAACATATTTAATTCATATGTTTGTAACTAAACTATTTTCATGAAAAATATCAAATCAGTCCCAAAAATTATTCTTTTATGGAATTTAACAGAATATAGTCCCATATTGAACATATATTTTTCTCGGAATTTTAAAAATTTCTTTACTATTTTTTATATGGCCAAAACTGTCGAATATTTAGACATTTATCATAAATTGTACTTTTGTCCTAAAATTCTGAAATTTACAGGGTATACTCCTGTTATATATATGTACTTACAATAAAAATTCCACCAATTGAGGAGTTAACCACAAGGAGTTATAAGGGTTTACTTTTAAAATAGTATTTTCCTATAAAATTCATAACTCCTAATCTATACATCCAAAAATCGCCATTTTTGGACACAATCTAAAAAACGCACCAAATTATTATTTTAAATTTTTCTAAAATTCTTGAGGGTCAGAATAATTACGAAAGTGTCCCTGGTAGAAATCCCTTCTGAATGAAAATATTATTCATATGAATACAAAGGATCATTCATCATGCATGCGGTAATCCACATAAATAGGTTATTCCAATAGAATAATAAAGAATGGAAATACAGAAGAATTCACCATGCATACGGTAGTCCGCGTAGACAGGTTATTCCAACAGAATAATAAAGAATGGAATAAAAGAAGAATTCACCAGGCATGCGATAGACCGCACACACAGGTTATTCCAACCGAATAATAAATAACGAAACTAGGTCATGCGTAATTCGCACAGATAGGATATTCCAACAGAATAATAATGAATGGAACCAGGTCATGCGTAATATGCACAGACTGGATATTCCAACAGAATAATAATAAAGAATGGAACAAGGCCATGCGTAATCTGCACAGACAGGATATTTCAACAAAATAATAAAGAATGGAATAACAAAAGAATTTCATGTATACGGTAGTACGCGTAGACAGGTTATTCCAACAGAATAATAATGAATAGAATAACAGAAGAATTCACCAGGTATGCTGTAAGAACCCAACTTTTAAATAAAAATGGATTTTCTATAATTATCATTTTTGAATATTATGGAATGAATTTAATATAATGTTATAGTTGTGGGTAATATTTATAAATTTTGCAAAGTATGCAAGTTGTCATATAATATTCGATTGGTCGGGGAATATTCGTTTTAAACAGAAAATATTCGTACGACGACAAAATTATTGGTGGACCCCACAACAGAATTATTGTCGGATTGAAAAAACGACAAAAATATTTTATTGAAAATAATGACGGAAATTTTACCGTTGATACTGTTGAACTACTGGGTAGTAAAAGTACAGTAATACGCGTTGTTGCATAGTAGCACACGGTATTGATTATTGATATTTATGTGAGAAGTCGCTCAGTTTGATTCAATTATTGTCGATTAATAATATGAATTATTATAGTGATGATGACGTTTTGTTTTATTCGTATTATTAACGTAATAAAACAGAAACATCTTTTTATATAAAACAGAATACTTTATTAAAGTTATTCTATAAATAAAATATATTATATTTTATTATGCATAGTATTGCATAGTGTTTTATATAGTGTTGCATAGTGTTTTGCATAGTGTTGCATAGTGTTTGCATAGTAAAAATCTTTTTATATAAATAGAATATATTATATTTTATTTAAAAGATTTTTCTTTAAATATGGACCGTCAGATTAAAGTAAATTAATCTGGACCGTTCATGGATTAGTTACTATGCATTCCATTTTCCTATAAATAGAAGCTCATTCCTTCATTATTTTCTTACGAATTCACTGAACTCTAGATAGAGAAACTATAGAGAGATAGAAGAAAAGCTTTTTGCTACTTAACTTTTCTTTTCCTATATCCAGTTTCTGTTACGGTAAGGGGTGTTATTCTTTCTTATTCATGAAGAGAACTATTGTTATTTCATTTCTTATTATTCTGTTGGAATAACCTGTATATTGTCGGTGCAAATTTTGCCTGACCTGGTTCCATTATTATTATTCTGTTGGAATAACCTGTCTATGCAAAGTACCGCATGCATGGTGATTTCTGTTGTTATTCTATTCCTTATTATACTCAGTTGGTTAAAGTTTTGACTTCTATACTCCGTGAAATTAGTAGAATATCATTGATATTTGCGCTTCATCCAGTATCTTTTCATGGAAATATTCTTCTGATCATTCTTGAATTTTACCCCACAAAACAGTACCTTATTGACAATTTGGACGTTATTGGTTCTTGGACAAATTAATTTTTGAACTTGTTTTATTGAATTCTTATATCATTGTCATCATCCTCATGTTTATATTCTTTTTTGAAAGTCATCTGTGGCCTGTAGTGCATAGATGGACTTGGTATGATTATGACCAGGGATTATTCGGTGTAATCATGACCGTAATGTTACAAATGATGTGGTAAAAGTCCTCATTGGCCCGTAGTGCATTGATGGACAGTTGTTGGCATGATCATGACCATTGATGAATACACAAATATCCTTGGCCCGTAGTGCATGGAATTTGTGGTCGTGACCCTAATGAGTATCATTGGCCGTAATGCAGGGATGATGTGGATTATTTATTAAGCTGAGTCTCAGCGATAAAAGTGATGAAAAACTTTTTAAATCATAAAAGATAGTAGATTATATTCTCTACTTGACTCTTTTAATGGATTGCTTGTTCCGCTGCAGTTAAACTTGATGTTGTTATATTTTATCAGTTTAATACTATTGAAGGCTAACGATAATTTATTCTGCATTATCTTAGTTATAATATTTCTTACTGGGCTAGTTGAGAACATAGCAGGGACGAGTCGGGGAACGGAGTAATGGTCCAGAGGATAGCATTAGTAGTCCTCACTATTCTGTGAAATAGTGTGATAATAATTGTAATGAGGACTCCTTTTGAGTTTGTATAATCTCTAGTAGACAATATTTGTATTCAAACTCACAGTTTATGTTTTGTCGTATTGTACACGACAGTTGTATTAGTAAGTTGTATTTGAATTCTGTACCATGTATCTGGCGACCCAAGATGGGTGATGGATACCTAATTTTGGAGGCGTCACACATGCGATAGACCGTATAGACAGGTTATTCCAATCGAATAATAAATAACAGAACTAGGTCATGCGTAATTCGCACAGACAGGATATTCCAACAAAATAATAAAGAATGGAACCAGGTCATGCGTAATACGCACAGACAGGATATTCCAACAGAATAATAAAAAATGGAACCTGGTCATGCATAATCCGCACAGACAGGATATTCCAAAAGAATAATAAAGAATGGAATAACAGAAGAATTTCACCATGTATACGGTAGTCCGCGTAGACAGGTTATTCCAACAGAATAATAAGGAATGGAATAACAATTGCTCTCTTCATGAATAGGAAAGAAATAATACCCCTTACCGTAGAAAAAACTGGATGCTGGAATAGTGACGTAGCAGACTTCTCTTCTTCTTTCTCTCTATAATAATTTCTCTATAGCTTTAGTAAATTAGTAAGAAATGAAGGAAGAATGAGATTCTATTTATAGGAAAATATAGTTTCGATAATTGTACGTTTTAGGGCTCGAAATATTACTGTACAACACCTTCCTCTTTTTCTTCATTTTTAATTTAGTCCTGCAAGTATTATCAAACTTGCACCACCTTCCCTAATATTAAATAATGGGAATTAATAGTTCATTCACGTGACTCAATAGTATAATCATGTGAAAAAAATAATTACAGTATAGTACCTTCAACTATACCTCTATTTTTAATTTAGTCATGCAAGTATTATCAATCTTGCACCACCTCCCCTAATAATACATGAATATGAATCAATAGTACACACATGTGAACAAATAATTATAAGCATGTGAAATTATAGCAAGTAATTGCTCATTTATCCGATTAATTACTCGATTGGTCAATATAACCTCCAGACATCAATTATTATCGAAATAAATGTCGATTTCCACTAACACTAATAATCACAACACAATGGAACTATCAATTTCATCTTTTATCAACACAAATTATTCATCATTAATATTATAACTCACAATATTTAACAATCAGGTCGTTCCCAGGAAAGTGGGGGCTTTCCGATAAGGATTTCTCATTATTGGCGCGCAATTAGGTGACCAAACCTCTCCTTGACGGAAATTCTAGACATTGTCAATATTGCAAATAATAATATGAATAACTTTGTCGTCTCCATTATTGATTTAATAATAATAAATATTATGCAGATGATACTATGACAATAATTGAATCAATAATATGAGATATATGATGCAGTAATTACTGTAGCAATAATTGAGTATAACTGAGTCACTTCTCACGTAAGCATCAATAATCACTATTGTGTGCTACTATGCAACCACGCGTATTACTGTACTTTTACTACCGGGTAGTTCAACAGTTTTAACGGTAACACTTTCGCCGTTATTTTTATAAAAAGATAATTCTGTCGTTTTCTAACTACGACAATACTTCTGTTGTGGGGTCCACCAATGATTGTGTCATCGTACGAATATTCCCTGTTTAAACGAATATTCCCCGACCAATCGAATATTATATAACCATTTGCTTACTTTGTAAAATTTATAAATATTACCTATAACTATAACATTATATCAAATCCACACCATAATATTCAAAAATATATTTCGAGAAAATTATTCTTTATTCATAAAAGTTGGGGTCTTACAACCTCCCCTTCTTATAAAATTTCATCCTCGAAATTAGGGTATGTACCTGGTATATCGAAGAGGTGAGGATACCTTGATTTTATTTCAGATTCTAACTCCCAGGTCATTTCCTCAACATCGTGGTTTCTCCAAAAAACTTTGACTTGAGGTATAACTTTAGAGCGTAGAATATGATCCTTCTTATCAAAGATTTTAACAGGTAAATCGCATACGTTAAATCTTCTGCTATATCGTCTAGTTCTAATTTAATAATGTGGTTCGGGTCATCCACATATTTACGTACCATCGATACATGAAAAATGTTATGAACACGCGACATACTTGGCGTTAAAACGAGTCTATAGGCCACAGTTCCTACTCGATCAAGGATTTCAAATGGGCCAATTAAATTGAGGGTTGAAATTTCCTCTCTTCATCAATTCTTGCTTCTAGAATAACACCCTCTTGAACCTTCTTCTTCACATTCATCAGTTCTGAGTATGTAGCTTGCACGACTTTAACTTTATCAATTAAAGTCGATTCTACTCGTATATTCGTTATCTTCATGTTGGTCCCTAGAGTTATTAACTTTATTTTCATCATTTGTAAGTTATAAGAAATGGGTTTTTGTGTTAACAACATCGCACTTGTAAATGCATACGATCTTCTACTCAACGCGTCAGCTACCACGTTCGCTCTTCCACGATGATATTGAATGGTATAGTCGTAATCTTCAACAGCTCGAGCCAACGTCTTTGGCGCATGTTATGTTTATTCTAGGTGAAGAAATATTTGAGGGTTTGAGAAATGGGTTTTGTACTTGGGTCAATACAAAATTTGATTTCACGCTATAGGGGTAGGCTATGAAGTCTTCAGGAATATGCCAGGAATTTATTAACAATAGAAATATCATTCAAAACTATGACCCTCATCCAAGACTTGTATAACACGTCACATTGATACCTATCAACTTGCCATCGTCATTCACACCGTTGCCTACGAAAAGTCTGGCTTCGGTACATCCCAAGACTTGGAAGTCACCAATGAAAGGCTCAAGGCTCTTTACTTATGGCTTAATATAACAGTGATTGACTTTATTGGTTTGGTTGCTTAAATTCGCATAACAGATTGGTTAGGAATATGAAAGCTAACAACATTACGAAAAGCATGATGAGTAGTTAACCAATCGATTCCTAAAATCACATCAAGGGCAAGTTTTTCAAAGTGATAAGACCGAATGGTAACGTGAAAGTGTCGATTTTAATCAACAAGATTTATAAACAGTGGAGATAATGAAGGTTTCTACTAACGAAGTTTCAACCAATAAGTCAAAGTCTAACTTCTCTAGGGTCAAATTTAAACGTTGAGCGCAAGCAAGAGAGATAAAATAATGGGTAGAAACGGTATCTAATAAGGTATAGACTTCGTAAGAATTTATAATTAACTAACCCGTGCTAACTTCGTTCGGGTTACTCGCTTGTTGGAAAGTTATGACAATCGCTCTCCCTTGAACTACCCGGCTTTGACTTGTCTAGGGTAGCATTTGATGTCATCATTACCGTTGAAATTGACTTTTCTATAGGGCATATTCCACCCTCAACTACTTCATTGTACTCCTGTTTCATGATCTGAATCATTAATCTTTGATCCATATCAAATTAGGGTTGACCACAATGTACAAGGTAATTCAAAACTCGATGTTGGGTTCTCTCAATTGCTGTCCAAAAAGAGAATTACATATCATCTATTTTAGCCTTCTTAGATTGGAAATCTCTTTCCACAATATCAACGCGTCGTGCAGCTTTTACCCATGCATCACTCATTCTGACTCGTTCAGTTGTTTCTTCTTTCAGCTCAGATTCCATCTTTATCATCTTATACTCTGCCAAAGAGTGTTTCTGTTCAAGCATCACATATCGGGTAACACAAGCTTGAATTGTTGCATCCTTTTGCTCCACGACCGCATGTCGTTCTTCAGCCTGCTCTTCTAACTCATGAATACGATTTTGAAATTCTAAATTTTAATTGATCATAAAATTCTTCTAATAAATTATCCTCAGGTTCCTGTTCTTCCTCACTCTCAGCTACAACCTCTGCGACTATCTCGGGTGCAACTATCAACTCTTCACTCACCACATGGATGTCTCTAATTCCTTCTTCGCCTAACATCACATTATCCTGGTTGGTGATTAGAGGTGTCTCCATGATTTTATTCACTCCATTGTTAACGTTCTCAGCTGCCATTCTTAAATACTTTCATAAAACAAGGGTTAATTAATATATCACATATTATCCTTATACTCAGACCGGCCAATTAAATATCAAATAAACTTAGGTAGGTTATACTAGCGAAGGAATTCCCCGTCTCTCCCCTCCTAGTTCTTGTCTCACATCTCAGCTAGGAATCATATCTCTAAGCTTTGATACCAACTATGACGCCCCCAAAACAGGTATACATCACCCATCTTGGGTCGCCAAATACATGGTATAAAATTCAAATACAACTTAATTATACAACAATCGTGTAAAATACGATAAAACATAATTAAAGAGTTTTTATTAAAGAATATTGTCATCTAGACAATACACAAACTCAATGGAGTCCTCATTACATTTATTGTCACACTATTTAACAGAATAGTGAGGACTATTAATGTTATCATCTGAACTGTCACTCCGTTCCCCGACTAGTCTCGGCTACGTTCTCATTTCCTAAAGAGAACAGTGAAAGAAAGGGTGAGCTCAACTAGCCCAGTAAGAAATATTATGACTAAGATAATGCAGAATAATTTATCGTTAGCCTTTAACAATGTTAAACTGATAAAATATAACAAACATCAAGTTTAACTGCAGCAGAACAAGCAAACCATTAGAAGAGTCAAGTAGAGAATAAAATCTACTATCTTCTATGATTTAAAAGGTTTTTCATCACTTTTATCGCTGAGACTCAGCTTAATAAATAAACCACATCATCCCTGCACTACGACCAAGGATATTCATTAGTATCACGACCACAAATTATCCATGCACTACAGGTCAAGGATATTCGTGTATTCATCAATGGTCATGATCATGCCAACAACTGTCCATCAATGCACTATGGCCAATGAGGACTTTTACCACATCATTTGTAACATTACGGTCATGATTATACCAAATAATCTCTGGTCATAATCATACCAAGTCTATCCATGCACTACAGGCCACAGATGACTTTTAACATATTATAAATATGAGGATGATGACAATGATATAAGCATTAATCAAACGAAATAAGGATAAATATTAAAGACTTTAAATTTATCCAGAGTTTAAAATATCCAAATGTTATCAATCACTTAATAATTTCATAATCTAATATCATTAATATTATAATAATATTTTAATAATTTCTTAAACTTATAAATAACTTATTTTAATTGTTTACATTTTATCAAATAATGCATTTAATCATTCAAAAATGCCATACTCATAAGATTTCATCACCAATGATCAAATTCATCATAAAAAATCTGCATATATCTTATATAGGATTTCCAAGCCATAAAATCTATTTTACCAATTTTTTTTAACTTCACATAACATATTTAATTCATATGTTCGTAACTAAACCATTTCCATGAAAAATATCAAATCAGTCCCAAAAATTATTCTTTGGGATTTAGCAAAATATAGCCCCATATTGAACATATATTTTTCTCAGAATTTTAAAATTTATTTACTATTTTTCATATGGCCAAAACTGCCGAATATTTAGACATTTATCATAAATTGAACTTTTGTCCAAAAATTCCGAAATTTACAGGGTATACTCCTCTTATATGTATGTACTTACAATACTAATTCCACCAATTTTGGAGTTAACCACAAGGAGTTATAAGGGTTTACTTTTAAAATAGTTTTTTCCTATAAAATTCATAACTCCTAATCTATACATCCAAAAATCGTCATTTTTGGACACAATCTAGAAAACTCATCAAATTATCATTTCAAATTTTTCTAGAATTTTTGAGGGTCAGAAAAATTACAAAATTGCCCCTGGAAGTGTAGCAGCCCCGAATACGGGCCCCAAATCGTCGCGGACTCGGTACACTAATTCTTTCACTATTTGCGGAAGATATAAACATAAATTGTTTATACAATACATTACACACTATTTTACCCATGTCGAGTAACCTTAACTTAAACACCATTCAAATAATATCTGTTATACAACAATATTTTCACAATATATTATTACAAACAAGCCGCACTTTATATCCCAAGCTGAACTTGGCCTTAACCTTTTTCCTGTATCCGAACACGTTCGCCTTATCTGCAATGTTTTATCATGATATAGCAAGGGTGAGCATAAAAGTTGCCCAGCAAGTTTAAATACAACAATATAACAATATATCATGATTGAAGAGTATGAATAATGAGCTTGCTAAAATTCATCAATATAATTGAGAACTAGCACGAACAAATTTTTGACTGAACAAGTTTTAAACATGAACAAATATTTCTGAACCAACTGGTAATGAAGGTGATCAGCCTTTCATACCTGACTTATACATGCAAGATGTACAGAGTACAATTTTCATGGCAATCAGCAATGATTAACCATAAGCTTGAATAAACTACTCTTATTAGAGTTAAGTAAAAGAAACTTACCTGAACCGTTGATTACCGCACGCAATTTATAACGCTTTAACCGAAGACCTAATATTAATAATATAGATCTCCAATATTAGAATAATATCATCACAGTATAATACTATTATATTTATACACACAGAATAACCTAAACACATAGCACATAACCCTATCAGTCTTTACAACACATAAGACTTAGTATCAGGTCAAACTATTTCAGTCTGACTTGAAACCGACACCATTCTATCATCACGACGGTCTAGTCGAACGAATATCGAGTTTAAGTTCAATTAAACTCTGACTAACCACTTAACCATTATCACATATAATTTCTTATCAGACAAAACATTTTTCCTAGGCTCGTAAAAATTTTCGGATAATTATTACCATTTATCAACATTTTTCAATCATTAAAACCGTATTTAAATAAATTAAATACCTCGTAATTCCTTAATCATTAATATTCATTTAATATAAAATATTAATGAAAATCATTACATAATATTATAATATAATTATAATATTTCAAAATATTTTTAATACCTTAAAATCATAATTATATGATTTTTAAACACTTAAATCCATTATCCGATAATTGCTATTAATATTAAAATATTAATATTTTCATGCCAAAATATCAAAAGTTATATTTTATAACATAAAATATTTTTATAACACTTAAATCATTTTTATATGATTTATAAAGCATTAATTCCATTTTTCCTTAATTTATTTAATATAGTTATTAAATAAACTAATTATCATTAATATTGATTAATTAATGAAATTCATTCCAAAATATTAAAAGTCATCAAAAATAACTTAAAATATTTTCTTATACCATAAAATAATTTTTCATGATTTTTCATGATTTAAAACTATTTTTAAATAATTTATTTAATATTATAATTAAATAAATAAATATCATTTATATTCCAAAAATATTAAATATTTTCAAAATATACTCAAAATAGTTAAAAACTATTTTTCAGACTTTAAAATAATTTTTCATAATTTATTATGTATTTTTAATAATTAAAAACTATTTTTTTTCTAATTTTTAATTATTTTCTGGAAAATAATAAATAAATTGTCGCTAAAGGCCTATAGCGACACTTTCTGTCGCTATAGGTGTTCTTGAGTGTTTTTGAGCTTCATAGTCAGAGTTCAGGTTGGGTAGTTTGACCGTGATTTAAACAGGGTTCTTGTTACTTTCTGGGTTGGTTAAAACTTTCAGATTGTAGTACTCATGTAACTTTACAACCTCAAACGGATTTCATGGTCATTACATAACCAAGATGCAAGATCCAAGCTCCAGAAAACGTTGTCAGACCTGTTCTTCAAATTCTGGGTTTTCCAGATTTGAAGAACAGCCTTAGGTACCTACTTTGAATCCTTATAACGTTCATTTCATGTTCGGTTTATATGATCTAGAGGTGCTATATTGTAGTACGGATGTCAGGCTACAATTATATCATATACAATCAACTTAAAAACATTACATACACAAGATCTGGGTTAGTCAAAGTAGAGGCCAGAAAACGGTTCTTGAATTTTCTGGGTTTTCCAGAAAACTCTAAAGGCTGAAGGTCAACTCACTTTTGACCACTAATATCTTGATTTCTATTATGGATATATGTAACATAAAAACATAGATGAGTAGAACGCATGACAAGCTATAAGGATCAGTCAATAACATGGCCATAACATTAAACAACATCAAGATTAAGAGCTTCAAAAAGCTTGTCAGACGATCTGGAGAAATCTGGGCTTACCCAGAAACAGAAATCGTGGTCGGTCAACTAGGTTTGACCGCTTATAACTTTTAATCTAGACATGATATAACCTTGATTCCTGTTTCAGAATAAAGCCTTCATTGCATACTACACATATATAACTTCAAATACCACATATCATTAACACAGAAAAATCTACAAGCCCTGACATTGGCTTGTCAGATCTTATATTTTCCTTTTTCCCAGATTTTCTAAATTGCTATTTTCGAGCATCTAGGTGTTATGGATCCATGATCCAACAACCCAGATCTCTAATTGACACCTTATAACACATATTTAATTAACAACTAACATCAAACAACATCAAATCACAGATTTCGAAATTTTAGGGTTTTATACCTTTTGAGCTTGATTTCTGATTTCTGATCTTTGATTGCTGATATTTGACGATTATGGACTGATCTAAGCTTATCATTTAACTCTCTTTTACTCCCACCCACGAAATTTAAGAGAGAGAATGGTCTTGGTTGTTTTGAGAAATAATGTAGCATTTTCTCTCTCTTTAATCTAATATATGAATTAGATACATTGCATGATCAGATCCAGTTGCTGATCTAGTTGAAATAAGTCATAAGCTAGGGCTAGGGTTTGGTGAACAACTCTCTAGACCCATTCTTGCAAGCTAAGTCACAATAATGCAACAAAGGGCAAAAATGACTTTTAACATACTAAATTAATGGCATTCTTATAATTTGTACAAATCCTTAGGGTTTAGGGTTTGAGAGGGTTTAGGGTTTGGAGTATTTAGGGTTTAGGTTTTAACCCTTAACTATTTAGCAACTTGGATTTTAAAAATTTCCAAATTTAGATTTTCAAAAATAGAAAAATTAATATTTCTAACTTATAATTAGAATTTTCTAATTATATAAAAATTTCTTAATCATAAATTCATTCTTGCAAATTAGGATTAGCATTTCCTAATTACAATCGCTAATAAAGCAATTAGGGTCAAAATCACAGATTAGGGTTTATAACCCACTAATTAGGGTTTCTAAAAATAAATTTTCTAATTATAGATATTAAATTTTCGTAATTAGATTAGAGTTTTCTAATTACTCATAAATTGAAATAATTAGGATTATGGTTTCCTAATTAACATTGCTAATTTTAGCAATTAAATCCACAATTGAGCATTGGGGTTTCTGACGGAACAATCAGGGTTCCAAAAATTGGAAATTAGGGTTTGCTAATTAATTAACATTTACCCTAATTAGAACTTAATTAAAAGCACTTAAGCATTAAAATTCTCCATTAAATTCCCAAATTAGGGTTTCATTTTATCAGAATCTGAAATTAGGGTTTTCAGATCTGGTATTAGGGTTTCCAAACAATCAATTAAGATTTTAGATAATTCATTAGGGTTTTCCCTAATTAATTTTTAATTAATGACGTTTAACCTTGTACATACATTGCATTCCCAATCTAGGGTTTTCAATATCCGAATTAAGATTTCGGACTCCCGGAACTGAAGCTAGGGTTTCCAGAACCGATTTCTAGGGTTTCTTATCGAACGTTAGGGTTTTCTAACCGAACGTTGTCGTTCTTAATATAAACTTAGGGTTTGTTACAGATATAATTTATCTGATCAACCCATGACCCTTAACCACATTCTGAATACATACATAACCATAAACACAAACATATTCACATAAATCCTTAATCCTGAATAATTCACCTATATCCTTCACAGAATTTTGAAACCCTCAAAATTCCTTCCCAATAATATTAAACGCATACACTTATTTTCTGTCTAGGTCTATTATTTGACCTTAAATCAATCATTTAAGATTTTAATAAATTGTCTAAATTCTCGGGTTGTCACAGGAAGAAAACCCCCTTTGAATGAAAATACTATTCATATTAATACAAATGATCATTCACCATGCATGCGGTAATCCACATAAACAGGTTATTCCAACAGAATAATAAAGAATGGAATAACATAAGAATTCACCGTACATACGGTAGTCCGCGTAGACAGGTTATTCCAACAGAATAATAAAGAATGGAATAACAGAAGAATTCACCAAGCATGCGATAGACCGCACAGACAGGTTATTCCAACCGAATAATAAATAACGGAACCAGGCCATGCGTAATTTGCATAGACATGATATTCTAACAGAATAATAAAGAATGGAACAAGGTCATGCGTAATACGCACAGACAGGATATTCCAACAGAATAATAAAGAATGGAACCAGGTCATGCGTAATCCGCACAGACAGGATATTCCAACAGAATAATAAAGAATGGAATAACAGAAGAATTTCATCATGTATACGGTTGTCCGCGTAGACAAGTTATTCCAACAGAATAATAAAAAATGGAATAACAGAAGAATTCATCAGGCATGCGATAGACCGCAGAGACAGGTTATTCCAACCGAATAATAAAAAACGGAACCAGGTCATGCGTAATTCGCACAGACAGGATATTCTAACAGAATAAAAAAGAATGGAACCAGATCATGCATAATACGCACAGACAGGATATTCCAACAGAATAATAAAGAATGGAACTAGGTCATGCGTAATCCCCACAGACAGGATATTCCAACAGAATAATAAAGAATGGAATAAGAGAAGAATTTCACCATGTATACGGTAGTCCGCATAGACAGGTTATTCTAACAGAATAATAAGGAATGGAATAACAATAACTTTCTTCATGAATACGAAAGAAATAATACCCCTTACCGTAGAAAAAACTGGATGTTGGAATAGTGAGGTAACAGACTTCTCTTCTTTTTCTCTCTATAATTTCTCTCTATAATAATTGCTTTATAGCTTTAGTAAATTGGTGAGAAATAAAGGAAGAATGAGCTTCTATTTATAGGAAAATATAGTTTCGATAATTGCACGTTTTGAGGCTCGAAATATTATAGTACAATACCTTCCTCTTTTTCTTCATTTTTAATTTAGTCCTGCAAGTATTATCAAATTTGCACCACCTCCCCTAATAGTAAATAATGTGAATTAATAGTTCATTCATGTGACTCAATAGTATAATCATGTGAAAAAACTAATTATAGTATAGTACCTTCAACTATACCTCTATTTTTAATTTAGTCATGCAAGTATTATCAATCTTGCACCACCTCCCCTAATAGTACATGAATGTGAATTAATAGTACACACATGTGAACAAGTAGTTATAAGTGTGAAATCCCAGATTTTATGAATAATGAATTAATTTTCTCGAAATAATTTTTTAATATTATGGTGTGAATTTGAGATAATATTATAGTTGTGGGTAATATTTATAAATTTTGCAAAGTATGCAAGTTGTCATATAATATTCGATTGGTCAGGGAATATTCTTTGTGTCAGAAAATATTCGTATGACGGTACAATTATTGGTGGACCCCACAACGGAATTATTGTCGGATTGATAAAACGACAAAAAATATTTTATTAAAAATAACGGCGGAAGTTTTACCGTTGATACTGTTGAACTACTGGGTAGTAAAAGTACAGTAATACGCGTTGTTGCATAGTAGCACACGGTATTGATTATTGATATTTATGTGAGAAGTCGCTCAGTTTGATTCAATTATTGTCGATTAATAATATGAATTATTATAGCGATGATGACGTTTTATTTTATTCGTATTATTAACGTAATAAAACAAAAATATCTTTTTATATAAAACAGAATACTTTATTAAAGTTATTTTATAAATAGAATATATTATATTTTATTATGTATAGTGTTGCATAGTGTTTTGCATAGTGTTTGCATAGTAAAAATCTTTTTATATAAATAGAATATATTATATTTTATTTAAAAGATTTTTCTTTAAATATGGACCGTCAGATTAAAATAAATCAATCTGGACCGTTCATGGATTAGTTACTATGCATTCCATTTTCCTATAAATAGAAGCTCATTCCTTCATTATTTTCTTACGAATTCACTGAACTCTGGAGAGAGAAACTATAGAGAGATAGAAGAAAAGCTTTCTGCTACTTAACTTTTCTTTTTCCATATCCAGTTTCTGTTACGGTAAGGGATATTATTCTTTTGTATTCAAGAAGAGAACTTCTGTTATTCCATTTCTTTAGTGTTTTGTTGGAATAACCTGTATACGCGGGCTATCCTATACTTGGTGACATTCTTCTATTATTCTGCCTTTATTATTTCGTTGTAACATCATGTCTGTGCTTTACGCCGGACCTGGTTCCGTCTTTATTATTATTCTGTTGGAACATCCTGTCTGTGTGTTTTACACCGGACCTGGTTCCGTCTTTATTATTATTCCGTTGGAACATCCTGTCTGTGTGTTTTACACCGGACCTGGTTCCGTCTTTATTATTCTGTTGGAACATCTTGTCGGTGCAAATTTTGCCTGACCTGGTTCCATTATTATTATTCTGTTGGAATAACCTGTCTATGCAAAGTACCGCATGCATGGTGATTTCTGTTGTTATTTCATTCTTTATTATACTCAGTAGGTTAAAGTTTTGACTTCTATACTCCATGAAATTAGTAGAATATCCTTGATATTTGCGCTTCATCCAGTATCTTTTCATGGAAATATTCTTCTGATCATTCTTGAATTTTACTCTACAAAGCAATATCATGTTGACAATTTGGACGTTAGTAGTTCTTGGACAAATTAATTCTTGAACTTGTTTTATTGAATTCTTATATCATTGTCATCATCCTCATGTTTATATTATGTTGAAAGTCATATGTGGCCTGTAGTGCATAGATGGACTTGGTATGATTATGACCAGGGATAATTCGGTGTAATCATAACCGTAATGTTACAAATGATGTGAAAAAAAAGTCCTCATTGGCCCGTAGTGCATTGATGGACAGTTTTTGGTATGATTATGGCTATGGATTCTCTTTGGCCGTGGAGCAAAGATGATTTATTTTATGGCATGATCAGGACCGTTGATGAAAACAATATTATCTTAAGCCGTAGTGCATGGATAATTCGTGGTCGTGATACTAAAGAATATCCTTGGCCGCAGTACAGGGATGATTCGATGATGTGGATTATTTATTAAGCTGAGTCCCAGCGATAAAAGTGATGAAAAACTTTTTAAATCATAAAAGATAGTAGATTCTATTCTCTACTTGACTCTTTTATTGGATTGCTTGATCTGCTACTGTTAAACCTGATGTTGTTATATATTATTAGTTTAATACTGTTGAAGGCTAACGATAATTTATTCTGCATTATCTTAGTCATAATATTTCTTACTGGGCTAGTTGAGCTCACCCTTTCTTTCACTGTTCTCTTCAGGAAATGAGAATATAGCAGGGACGAGTCGGGGAACGGAGTAATGGTCCAGAGGATATCATTAGTAGTCCTCGCTATTCTGTGAAATAGTGTGATAATAATTGTAATGAGGACTCCTTTTGAGTTTGTATAATCTCTAGTAGACAATATTTATATTCAAACTCACAGTTTATGTTTTGTCGTATTGTACACGACAGTTGTATTAGTAAGTTGTATTTGAATTCTGTACCATGTATCTGGCGACCCAAGATGGGTGATGTATACCTAATTTTGGGGGCGTCACAATAAGTATGTGAAATAATAGCAATTAATTGCTCATTTATCCGATTAATTACCCGATTGGTCAATATAACCTCCAGACATCAATTATTATCGAAATAAATGTCGATTTCCACTAACACTAATAATCACAACACAATGGAACTATCAATTTCATCTTTTATCAACACAAATTATTCATCATTAATATTATAACTCACAATATTTAGCAATCAGGTCGTTCCCAAGAAAGAGGGGACTTTTCGATAAGGATTTCTCATTATTGGCACGCAATTAGGTGACCAAACCTCTCATTGACACAAATTCTAGACATTGTCAATATTGCAAATAATAATATGAATAACTTTGTCGTCTCAATTATTGATTTAATAATAATAAATATTATGCAGATGATACTGTGACAATAATTGAATCAATAATATGTGAGATATGATGCAGCCATTACTGTATCAATAATTGAGTATAACTGAGTGACTTATCACGTAAGTATCAATAATCAATATCGTGTGCTACTATACAACCACGCGTATTACTGTACTTTTACTACCGGGTAGTTCAACAGTTTTAACGGTAACACTTTCGCCGTTATTTTTATAAAAAGATAATTCTGTCGTTTTCTAACTACGACAATACTTTCGTTGTGGGGTCTACCAATGATTGTACCATCGTACGAATATTCCCTGTTAAAATGAATATTCCCCGACTAATCGAATATTATATAACCACTTGTTTACTTTGCAAAATTTGTAAATATTACCCACAACTATAACATTATATCAAATCCATACCATAATATTCAAAAATATATTTCGAGAAAATTATTCTTTATTCATAAAAGTTGGATTCTTACATTAAATATTCAATGCTCTATTGTTTTTATCATGCTAGAAGGCGACGTTCGATATTTCAAATATCTTTGAACGTTACCACTTAATATAATTTCATTGAGGGATTTTTTATTATTAGTCTCATCTTGTTTAGCGCGCATGCAAATATATATATGAAATACGCATCATATTATTAAACATGTGAAGCATGTTTGTATTATATATAATATATATAATGTGCACATATATATAGAATACTATATTCTACCCGGATTGATTATGAACTTTTATTCTAGTTTGGTTCACTAGAGCCACCAAGTGAACCAAAAGGTCAAACCCTGGTGTGCAAGAATAAACATTTAAATATAACTATTATATTTAAACCCGGAATCCATTACAAACGGGTCTTCGAGCGCTCCTTGCTCCTTGATCTCCTGTTCTTCGAAAAAAATTCTAACTAATGCTATTACATTAAACTATTTAATTTAAATAGAAACCTTGATCAGCAGTCAAGAGGAAGTACATAGGAGAGAGATAGAATTTACATCAAAAAGAAAACCAGAAAAGACGAGGTACACAGACCCCATTTAATAAAACACATTCATTCAAACATCAAACCAAAATAAATCCAATCGCATTGGTCAAATGTCTATAATCAATCAAATTTATTATCATACATATCATCATATATATCAATAAATAACATCATTCCATATATATATATATGAATATCATTTAATGAGCAATTTTAAATTGCATGAAATTCAATTTTAAGATTAAAATAAACTCTTTATTTTAATTATAAAATTATTAGAATATTATATATTATAATATTCAATTTAACCGAATGGTGTGGCATGTAAAAAAATTTTGCAAATCATGTTAATATAAAAGTGATTCTGGGGCGACCGGATATGGGGACCGGGCTTGGTGACCGATCCAAATTTTTTTTTTTAAAATGTCTCCCAAATAATTTATAAGATTTATTGGAACTGAAATTTTTACTGAAAAAAGTGTTTTTGATGGCATTTGGATACATGTAAAAAATATGCATGTACAGGCATATTTTTTACATGTATCCAAATGACATCCAAAATACTTTTTCTGTAAAAATTTCAATTCCAATAAATCTTATAAATTATTTGGGAGACATTTAAAAAAAAAATTGGACCAGTCACCAAGCCTGGTCCCCATATCCGGTCCCCCTAGACTTTAGACTGTACAGGCATATTTTTTACACGTATCCAAATGATATCCAAAACATTTTTTTCTGTAAAAATTCCAGTTCTAATAAATCTTATAAATTATTTGGGAGACATTAAAAAAAAAAATTGGACTGGTCACCAAGCCCCGTCCCCATATCCGGTCCCCTTAGACTTTTTCTAATATAAAACATGTTGATCCTGCACATCCATGTAATCATATAAAAAGTAACCATATATATATTATAATATAAATACTATATATGATATATATATATATATATATATATATATATATATATATATATATATATATATATATATATATATATAAGCTACAGGTCACTTGATATATATAATTACTGTATATGATATACTCATTATTACCGAAGATGTCAGGATCACATGTTAACAATATATATAACTATCATATATAATATTATATATAATATCATATCTTACGTGAATCATATAATATATAAACCATCTCAACTTTACACGAAAAGTTGTTTTTAACATAAACCGTTGAGCGTAAAAATCGAAAAAAATAGCAACAGGTTTAAGCCATATTTTTTTTCTTCATAAAATACTAATTTTATACAACAAAAATATGCCCAATAAATTATTCAAAATACATACCCATACATATATGGAATCATAAATAATTAATAATTCGTATAAAGTTTGGCTCTGATACCACTGTAAGATTTTGTAAAAATCAAAGTAGCAATCAAATTGCAAAAATTAGCGGAAGCAAAATAAAATCAGATTTTAAAATTTTTCACAAACCAATTACCTGGATCATCCTTTATTCATATTATTAATTAAACGAAGAATAAGAAGTTATGAAATCATACCCTTGTAGAAACGAGCTTCATTAGGTACGAGTTCATCTATTACTTCTCCGCGATCTCCTTGAATCTCCGGGTAGATTCCTTCCTTTTATCAATGTAAGTCACCCAAGTGTATGATCTCTAGAGGTGATCCACCAAGGAATAAGAATTTTCAAGAAGAATGGTGTATTGACTCAAACCCTAGTTTTTCTTATCTCTATAGAAAAAGGGGGCGTACTCTTCAACTGTTGGAATTACGTATATCTTGACATCTCATATAAGACTCCTCTTATAAAGATATCAGGTAACCCTATTTAATTAAAATAAGGTATTATTTATTTAATTAAACTCTTTTAATTATATGGGCTCCCTAATCTTATTAAGGATAATTAATTAAACTTCTGTAACTAATTTTTTCTCATAATCCTATTAAGAATAAATGAGAGTACTTATATTAAATTAATTCCTAAACTCTTTTAGAAATTAAAATAATAATAATTGTAATAATATTAATAAGACTCCTCTTATTAATTTATATTTAATATTTTTAAAATATTAAATAATAAATATTAAGATATTTAATTTACGGAAAGTTTCAAGAGCATAATTCTTAAATAGCATAATGTCTTAAATAGCATAATTTTATCAAAACGACGTAGTTTTATAAGGAAGCGGTGACATTTTTGTAAATACGCGGTGGCATGGTAGTTACAAAAATGTCATCGCGTCCTTACAAAACTACGTCGTTTTGATAAAATTATGCTATTTAAGGCATTATGCTATTTAAGAATTATGCTCTTGAAGCTTTCCGTTTAATTTATCCTATCACCATAGATTAAATTAAATATACTTAACATATTATTACAAAATTATTCTTTTACCCTTCCGAGTTGATTTTTGAACTTAATGTAGTTGCAGCTGTCTTTTCTCGGGGTTCGACTGCTGTTGACTTTTATCTTTCCTCAACGTTGTCTTAGAGGGTTGATTTGATGCTTCAGGCTTGTCTCCGAAGGTTGATTTGATATCCCAAGGTTATCTCCGGGGATTGATTTGATGATTTCTCGGTGCTGTTGTTGGGGTTCTAGTTTGATGATTTCTCGGTGTTGTTGTCGGGGTTCTAGTTTGATGATTTCTCGGTACTGTTATCGGGGGTCTGATTTGATGATTTCCATTTCTAGGTTTCTCTCTGAAACATAAAAGACAATTATGCCCTCATGTATGGTTAGTAACAGGAATGCAAATTTTCAAGTGTCTACAATGTATTTATATGTTACAAGTCAAGTCCCTAACTTAGGAGGAAACTCAATTCAATTTGGAATAAAAAAAATGCAAAAACGCGCCAAAACTAATTCTGGTCACGACCTAGGCACTACAACGCCACTCACAGCGCTTCCACGCTAATTTCTCACATGGATTACGTTGTCGCGCCAGAATAGTACTAGGAAATGGCGCTGCCACGCCAGACAATTTTTTGCAGCAACGTTCTTTGGGAAAACGGCCATAACTTTTGATTTGGAAAGAGTTATTGGGCCTTCCACCTATCAAATTGAAGATCTCGACGATATCTACAACTTTCATTCTTTGAGAATTGAGAGATACTAGTTGGATCAAGGTTTAAATTTGGCTTCAAGTGGCTAATATGTAAATGACAAGTATGACAACTCTGAGTTTTGATCTTTGTTTAAAAAAATGCCATAACTCTAGCATCTAAACTTTGATTGGGACGATTAAATATGTTCCAGAAAGTTAAGAAGTAAATCTACAGTAAAATCAGAGTTCCAAGTTAAAAACATGCATCCAACTTGGCATTGAAAGCCTTTCAACCTTCCCTTCTTGCATTTGCTTGCAGATGTCCAAATTATTTTGTCTTGCTTCTTCATGTCAATATCATGTCATAACCTACAAAATAACATAAAATGTATGAAATTCCCAAAAAATAACAGAGATTAACAATAATCTATGTCTAATGAGATCATATTCGTAGATATAATAAACTCACTCATCATGTACCGAGATTACTGTTTCGATATAAACATGGGGTTTAGGTGTTGTTGGTGTTCCATTCAACACAGATTTTATTGCTTTGTCGATTTTACCAAGATTCTTATCTCTTTATAGATGTTAGGTTGAGGTGTCGAGAAAGTTTGACCCTTACAACTTTACTATAAACGATACGGGCAACGACCAGCTCACGTAAGCGTGATGTGGAGTCCATCAGAAGAGAGTGAGAATGGAGGAAAAGGGGACAGGGTGGCGGAACAAGGAAGGGGAAGGATAAGGTAAATTTGAGAGAGGAGAGAGAACAAATGAGTCTTTCTTTTTCTTTTCTTCTTTTCAATTTTTTCCTCCTCCTTTCCTATGTTTTTCAATATATAAAAAGGATATTATTTAATTAATTAAATTTTGTCACTTTTTCAATTGTTTAATGTTATTCGTGTTAAAAATATAATTTGTATGTTTAAAAGTTTATTGATTTTTTGGTAATTAAGTCTTTTTTTTAATTTAAAAATAAAAAAAACTTATATTTGGTAATCTTTGTATTAATATTTAATATATAATAATTATTTATAAGAATTTATACATATTTAATACGTAAATATAAGTATTTATATGAATTTAATAAGTCTAACCGTATTATATATGGTCAAATCGTATAAAATTCTTCTATGGCCGGAAATTTAGATATTCCGGCCAATTTTGATTGAATTCTGAAATTGGGGGCTACTTGTACACAATTAAGTACTTGATGTAGTAAATTGTAAGCCCAAATATTTTGAGGATTGACTTATGAATTTAATGGTACTTGATATAATGCAAGTGTTATTAGCCCTAAATATAAATCTGTCAATTCAGTTGATCAAACCAAAGACCAATATTTTTACCGTTAAAAGTCCAGTCAAATTTAATTTGATACTGAATTAAGCTGCTGTTGGACATAACTTAAAATCCGAACTACTCCCTCCGTTCCTAAAAGATTGTCGTTTTAGAAAGTAATTTTTGTTCCAAAAAGATTGTCGTTTTGAGTATATCAATACACATTAGCTATTTTTCCCTACTTTACCCTTATTTAAAATTTTCTTCCATTCCCAATGGTTCTTATTCAATTCAATGTTATAATCCAAGTAGTAATTGGTTAAATAATAAGAATTGGTTGAATTGAAGAAGAAACATTGGTAAGGGAATAATTTGTTGAGACAATTAATAAGAGTAGTATAGTATTTTCGCTAGGTATTAACAATATTTCTTAATCTGTGTGCATTAATCTTAAACGACAATCTTTTAGAAACAGAAAGAATAAAAATTTAGGCCGAACTTGTTCAATAAGTCATTTTAGTGCCCGTCTAAATTGTAGTGTGAATCTTATATTATTGAACATAGTTGGGTGTTTAAGAAGGTGAGTCCACATAGTACAATAAAACCTTCCAATTTGGTTGGTTTCGGGGAGAGCATTATCAAAGTTTCGGCACAAAATTCTTTACCAAACAAGTAAAGAATCTAAATTCTCATCCCTGCCCTACACAAGACGACAAAAGAATCTAAATTTTCTCTTAGCAGCCGATATAAAAGGTGGTGCCAAGTTATTAAGTCCAAATTAGATTAACAATATTATAGGCATCTACATCATTCATGGATTTTAGCAGTTGATAATAAGACTATTATTTGCCATGAAGCAGTCAGTTCTATTAGTCTTTACTTTGTTCTCTGCCGTATGACTTGCATTTACTTACTTCCTCCCTCTCCCAAAGTTTTAAGTATATATTTGATTTTTAATATCTAACATAAAAAATTTAAAATTATTGTTTTTCCTCATAATGTCCTACTTTCGAGGGATGTCATTGCAAATATAAATAAATTTTATTATTAACATCAGAAATGCATCACTTACAGTATGGATATCAGAAATGCATCACTTGCAGTATGGATTTTCATGTCTCACGATAAAGAGGAAATAAAGACGGGATTAGCTAAGAAGAGAATAAACTTGTACAAAATGGTTTGAATCAAGTTTGGGATTTTTTTTTACTTTTTTAATATATAAAATATTGAAGATTTAAATGTTCGGGCAGGGTCCAAACTTGACCATCATGCTAACATCTCATTAACAAATTCAAAAGTAATATAAATGCATGCAAATTTTGAAAACAACAAATATGGTAACTAGGGATGACAATTTATCATGTCCTCACAATGTTTCCCACGCCTCACCTCGAATGGGGACGATAATTTTTACTCTGACCTGGGATGGGGCCGGAGATGGTATTTATGGGGATGGGGATGGGGATGGGGATGGGGATGGGGAGGGGATGTTATTTGTTTCATCCGCCCCGGATAATTATATATTAATTAAATTGATATTTATACTATTAGATAATGCATAATTAAAATATAGGGATAATACACTTTTTGGCCACTGTACTAGGGTTCGATTTTCATTGTGGTTAACGAATTTTTTTTTGTTACAATCGAATAACTGTACTCTCAAAAATTATAAAATGGTCATTATTTTTAATTTTCGTCCGAAAAAATGCTGACTGTGCATATTGACCCGTTATTTTTGCTGACGTGGCCCGTTATTGATGACGTGGAGGGCAGAAATGTCAAGCTTAAAAATTTCCTTAAAGAAAATGTTACTCACAAATGTCAAACTCCAGACCTCTCTAAACTAGAAACATTATATTCCAACAAAAACAACTAGACTAACTACCTATCATGCTAGAATTTATGTAACACTAATATTTAAACCACCTAGCATCGTTTTTATGCATGTGAAGATGAGATAATACATTTTTTGGTCATTTTAACTATGAATTGTAATAATAATAATAATTGTAATAATTATTATTGTAATAATAATAATAATAATTAAAATTAAAATTTTAAATAATAATAAAATATTAATTATTGTAATAATAAAATAATTATTTTAATAATAATAATAATTAAAATAATAATGTGAATCCCATAGTATTATCCCATATATATATATATATATATATATATATACATAATATATCATGTTCAAGGTTATAGGAGATTCACGGCTTCGGTAGTGTTGAGTCATGATATTTTTCCTATCGGGCCTTATGGATTGAGCTTATTTATTTAATTAGTCCATTAGGTCTTCACTATTGGATCTTAAAGTTATTGGGCCTAATCCTTACATTGTATCTCCTTAATATTGGGTCGGGTCAATGGGTTGATCCATTAGATCTTTTAATATCTAAGTCTTTGACTTGTAATGATAAAAAAGGAAGGTTGTTGACCAAAAGTCTGCAGATCATTAATGTGGATGGGATTTTATCCGGCCGGCGACCTGTACAGTAGGAGAAAAAGGTGACAACCTGCATGAATCCGGCTGAGATCAGGGAGAGGTAGGGGGCTGTGTCAGATAAGAGTTGGTGGCACGGTAAACCATGCAAGAGAGTATAACCTAGCAAGAAAATCTCCAAGAAAAGGTACGCATACACATAACACATAATTCTTATCTCTCTAGCACTAGACATTTTTATCTTCCATTGTTAACCCTTGTAACGGCCGGTACTGACTCTCACGTCTGAGCTATCCCCCGACGGTCCAACCGTCAAGCTTTTGGTGTTGATTGTGTTTACTGTGCAGGATCAAGGCGTCTTAGGTGATTGGGACGTGGCAAAAGATCTTGGCATTAACATTGGCGCTAGAAGGAGGGTTGAGTTCTAGTGTTCAAGAGTTGGCAATCACAAATATTTATTTGTTCTACGTTTTCAAATATGGGGAAGAGTAGAGCAGATACACCTAAAGGACGGCCGATGGCTGTCAGTGAATCAGCACCACGAGTTTCTGTTAAAGATCGTTTGGGACCTGCATTAAATGTTCATGCCAGCACAATGTCCAAACGTTTGCATGGAGATTCTCGTCCAAGGGCTGTGGGCAAAGCTAAGAGAAAGCTAGTCTTCACGGCATAGAAAGAGTCTGGTCACGGTCAGAAACAAGTAGAAGGCACATCGCCTAAAGCTCGATACCGAGATGACCAGGACGAAAGGCCTCTCGGTTGGCTAAGATGGAAGATGAAGCAGATAGGGCCATGGAGGCAATTATGAAACAACGGCAGGATATTGTTGAGCAGATGTCTAGGATGGCAGAGTTGAGGGATGAAGAGTCCAGTTATGTTCAGTCCGAAGATCGTGGGCGTCGGAGTGGGAAGGAGCCGGCTCATTCAGGACGTGAATCTCGGGGTTAGCATCGCGAAAGAAGAAGATCGAGAAGTCCTACTGCTCAAAGATTGAAGAGGGCACATCACCTTATCGATTCTAAGGAGCCAGATCGAGATGAACAAAGAGGCCGATCCAAGGAACGCACTCCGAAGAATACAAAGAAAGCGATCATTGTTGCGTATTCTCATCACAGCCACAGAACCCAAAGACGAAGCAGATCTAGGGGCCCTACACTAGAAAGTTCACCGGGGGAGCGTCGCTCTGTGGACCATCATCACCGTAAAAGTCCCTCGAAAATTGGGGGTTCTATGGTAAAAGATCAATCCACTCGGAAGAAGAAAGACTCCCTAGAGAAAGAAGCGTCGTCTCAACTAGAGGGGGTAGATTATTTAGTTAAAGAATTGAAAGAGCTCCGGAAACAATTAGCTGAGGTTCAACAGGTGAAGGATACTCCGGGAAAGAAGGCGTCCCCATTTTCTTCGGATATTCTTAAAGAGAAGGCAGACACCACCAAGAAGTTGCCTCACATGGAGAGTTACGATGGGTCTGGAGATCCTTATGACCATAGCCAGGAATTTGACCGGCTGATGGACTATTATGATTTTATCGATGCTGATAAATGCCATACGTTCGTTACAACGTTAAGAAAGGATGCAAGACAGTGGATGGGGACTCTACCGGCAGATTCAATGTCTTCCTGGTCCGAGTTGTGTGACAAATTTCATGCCAGTTTCGGGACCAACCGAAGAAGAGGGAAGCCCACAAGTTCACTAGCACAGGTCAGACAATTCACCGATGAGTCTTTGGGTCAGTACGTGAAGAGGTTCATGGAAGCAGTCGGTCAGGTGTCGGACCTCAACGATCTGCAGGCTGTAGGTTTATTTCAGAACGGGCTGGATCTGATAAAGTCTCAAAAGTTGGTGAAGAAGCTGATGTTTCACCATCCAAAGAGTTTGGCAGAAGCCTTCGATAAGGGAGAAGGCTATATCGTGGTGGAGGAGGCCATGAATAGCCTTAAACGACCTTCCTCGGATCGAACAAGGGAGGCCGATACTCCCAAGACCGAGAGTGATCATAAGAAGGTGGGGGGTATAATGATCGGTCGGAGGGCAATTCGAAGAAGTACAATAACACATGGCGACAAGGAAATAATCGCCCACCTACTTCTGCCCCGAAGGTGAATAAGGTCTACACCAAGCTGAATACGGAAAGGTCAGAAATTTTGGATCAGATCAGGGGAGAGCCGTTCTTTGAACTACCTCGTGATAACTTCAAGCCAGGATAAGGCAATACTCGGAAATATTGTGGATATCATCAAGCTACGGGTCACGATACTAACGAGTGCTGTAATTTGAAAGATTTTGTGGAGAGGAAGGTTCAAAGTGGTGTGCTAGTCCAATACGTGGCCGGAAGAGACCAGTCGAACGTAGACCGTATGGTTCATACAGTTCAAACAGCTCCCCCCCCCCCCGTACAACCTCCTCCAAATAAGCCGTCAAGGCACGTTGTTGATATAATAACCGGGGGGACAGCAGGAAAGTTGGTAGGAAAGAAGAGAAGGGGATACCTAGATTCAGTCATGTCCGTGGCAGGTGTTCCCCAGAAGATTGACATACTGTTTCCAAGAACTGTTATATCCTTCACCGATGCAGATTACCCTTTAGAACCCATCGAACCCCATGAAGGAGCACTAGTGATCACTGAACAAATGGGTTCGGTAGATATGAAATGTATGATGATAGATAACGGGTCTTCAGTGGATATTCTATATGCCCATGCCTATCAGAGGATGCATCTTGATGGGCGAAAGATGGAGGTTGGGAAAGAGGCTCCCCTATATGGCTTCAGCAACGATCCGGTCAGAGTGGCAGGGACTATTGAGCTACCGGTCATCTTCGGTACTACTCCACAACAGGTAGAAATAACATGTAAATTTTATGTTGTGCATGTAGGGAAGACCTACCTTGACTGCTCTCCAAGCAGTGACTTTCATCCCTCATTTCAAAATCAAATTCCCTACGGCACATGGAGTGGGAGAGGTAGCAGGGGATTTGGATCTGGCCCAACACTGTTATCGGAATGCTGTCATTTCCTCGGGAGTAGGGGTCAGCAAGCAGAAGCAAACCATGGAAATTGAGATCGATCCCTTTATTGAAAGTAGTTCGGAGCCATTGGTTATTCCTACAGGGGAGACAGAGGAGATCGAGCTGGTCTTTGGAAAGAAAGACAAGACAGTGAAGAATGGTTCAGGTTTGCCGGAACCTCTTCAGAAAAATCTTCTGGAGCTTCATCGCTGCTATGCAGACATCTTTGCATGGGAACCACATGATATGCCTAGGATTAGTCAAAAGACTGCCAAACATCGGCTGGATGTGGATCCGTCGAAGAAGCCAGTTCGGTAGAAAAGGCGGATCTTTGCACCTGAACGTCAAAGGATCATTGATGAGGAGATCGCGAAGCTGATAGCCGCTGACTTCATCTTCGAGATCGACTATCCGGAATGGATGACAAATGTAGCACTGGTGCAGAAGCAGAATGGTAAATGCAGAGTCTGCATTGACTACACAGATCTGAACAAAGCATGCCCAAAGGACTTCTATCCTTTACCTCATATTGACCAACTTATTGATGAAACATCGAGGTATGCACTATTAAGCTTTATGGATGCTTTTTCAGGTTACCATCAAATTTCTATGTGCAAGGAGGACATCCCAAAGACAGCATTCATCACACACCGATCGATGTATGCCTATAAGAAGATGACCTTCGGCCTGATAAATGCTGGAGCCACCAATCAGAGGATGATGAACTTTGTCTTCAAGAAGCAGTTGGGAAAGAAAATGGAGGTGTACGTGGATGGCAAGATTGTAAAGAGCACGATGGTTCAGAAGCATTTGGATGATCTGGAAGAATGTTTTCAAACAGTCTGCCATCACAAATTGAGGCTCAATCCTACAAAGTGTACCTTTGGGCTTGGTGCAGGGACGTTTCTGGGCTACCTGGTCAGTCAAAGAGGCATTGAAGCCAATCCAGAAAAGATCCAGGCCATCCTAGACATGAAGACCCCTCAGTCGTTCAAAGACGTTCAACGTCTGATTGGTCAGATTACAGCATTGAGGAGGTTCATGTCCAAATCCGCAGAGAGATGCTTACCATTCTTCGACACACTGAAGGGACCAAAGAATGCGAAGACATTCCAGTGGACTTCGGAGTGTGAAGACGATTTCCAAGGCATAAAGACATATCTGTCTTCGACTCCTTTATTGATGAAACCTGCCCCAGCTGAGACTTTGTATTTATATCTGGCAGGTAGTTCATTGGCAGTTGGAGCAGTACTGGTTCGGGAAGTCAGTGGGAAGCAGCATCCAGTCTATTATGTCAGCCATGTCCTAAGAGATGCTGAAACCAGGTACCCCAATATAGAAAAATTTGCCTTTGCTTTAATAATTGCTGGTCGAAAGCTTCGGCAATATTTTCAAGGACGGCTCCTGGTCGTCTACACGGATCAACCATTGAAGAATGTGATGAACAAACCAGAAGTCTCGGGGAGATTAGCAGCATGGGCTATGGAACTATCATAATTTTTTATTGAATATCATCCCAGAACTGCTATCAAAGGTCAAGCCTTGGCCGATTTTATGGTAGAATGTTCGTTCTCTGAAGCAGACGCTGGGCTGCCAGAAGCTGAATGGACACTGTATGCAGATAGGTCCTCTACGGTGAATGTTAGTGGGGCAGGGATTATCTTGACAAGTCCGGAGGGATTCAATATGCAGCAAGCAATTAGATATGGGTTCAGATCAACAAACAACGAGGCCGAGTATGAAGCAATGCTAGCAAGAGTTCGACTCGTGAAGAGTCTAGAAGTCCAGAAGCTGATCATTTACAGTGACTCTCAGTTGGTCATCAAATAATTGTCGGGAGATTATGAAGCTCGTGGGACCAGAATGATTAAGTATCTGGCATAATTAAAAGACCGACTTCAATACTTTGTCTTTATGAGTTTCAGGGCATAGAGCGTAACGACAATTCCATTGCCGATGCACTGTCGAAGCTGGCCACTACGGATGCAGATGTTTTCAACGGATCGATTTATTTGGAAGTTTTGCAGCAGCCGAGTATCCAGCATGAAGTGGTGATGTGTATCGAACGATCTAACTGCTGGATGACTCCCTACATCGAATATTTGGCAGATGATGTCCTTCCTTCGGATGAGATGCTGACAAAGAAAATCAAGTACAAGAGTGCCAACTTCGTTCTTATTGATGGGTATCTTTATTGAAGGGCATTTTCGTCACCATTATTGAAGTGTCTGGTTCCATCTAAAGCTGAGTATGCTCTTCGGAAAGTCCACGAGGGTATTTGCGGTGATCATAGCTTATAAAGTACTTCGACAGGGATACTATTGGCCTATAATTTTCAAGGAAGCTACAGAGTATATCAAGAAGTGTGAAAAATGCCAGCTCGACAGTCCGATCCCACATCAGCCACCAGAAGAGCTATACTCGATTTTATCTTCTATACCCTTTGATGTTTGGGGGGTTGATATATTGGGTCCATTTCTGAAAGCAAAAGGTCAAGTCAGTTTTGTCATAGTTGCTATTGATTACATGACCAAGTGGATAGAGGCGAAGCCACTTCGGTTGATAACGGAGCAAGAGTGCTTGAAATTCATGAAAGAGTCCGTAGTATTTCTCTTTAGAATTCCTAAAGTGGTGATATCGGACAACGGAAGCCAGTTCGTGGGATCTAAATTTGAAGGATTTTTAAAGGAGCTGGGGGTTCAACATAAGAAGATGTCGGTGACTCATCCACAGTCAAACGGGCAAGTCGAAGTGACAAATAGAACACTGCTGAACGGAATCAAGCACAGACTAGACGAAGATAAAGGAAGATGGCCAGAGGAGCTGCTCAGTGTACTATGGGCTTATCAGACCACACCGAGGACTACCACCGAGGATTCACCTTTTCGATTGGCCTATGGCACTGATGCCTTATTCCCAGTCGAAATTGGATCTCCAAGTCTTCGGGTCAGTCAATTCAAAGAGATCTATAATGACGAAGGGCTGAAGGCCAACTTGGATCTGTTAGAAGAAGTCAGAGAAGTGGCTTTGGTCAAGCTGGCCGCCTACCAGCGAAGAGTGGCTAAACATTACAACAAGGGAGTCAAGCTTCGCATATTTGAAGTTAGGGACTTCATCCTCAGAGAAGCTGAAGCATCTACGCCTCAGAACACGGGAAAGCTGATTCCGAACTGGGGAGGACCGTATGAGGTGGTCGACGTACTAAAGCCAGGGACTTATCGATTAAAGGCATTAGATGGGTCCGAGATCAAGAACACTTGGCATGCTGGAAGACTTCAGAAATATTTCCAGTAGAGATCGAGTCAGTTTACCGAAAGTCTGTATATGATTGTTCAACTTCAATAAAAATTCACCTTTTCACAACTGATCTTCTTCTTATTTATACTAAGTTCACAATGCTGTAAGGAGGTATGGTCGGACTCGTTGGCTATTCGATGGTAGCCTATTTATTTTTTACCCCGTGTGGTAGAAAAATCCTATGGTCCTTTTTATATTGCTTTTATCGAGGGCGGTAAATCAATAGGCACTGAAGTAAGGAGGACGGGGTGGACTCGCTGACCATTCGATGGTAGCCTCTTCAGCAGGAGTGTCCTTATGGTTTTGTTATACCCTGCGTGGTAGACAAATTCCATGATCCTTTTTAATTTTGATTTACCGCGAGTGGTAAATAAAAGACACTAAAGTAAGGAGGTATGGTCGGACTTGCTGACCATTCGATGACAGCCTTATTGTCAGGAGTGTCCTTATGAATTTGTTACCCCGTGTGGTAGACAAATTTCATGGTCCTTACAAAAATTGTTCTACCCCGAGCGGGAAACAAATGTCCTTATATACTTGTTCAACCCCGAACGGTAAACAAGATGCCTCACACTTCGGAAATGATAAGTATGCATTACTTTATTTTGTTCAAGTGTTGAGTTCAGTTCAGTTCATTGAGTTAAGTTCATTCAAGATCATAACAGCTGAATTATTGACAAGAAATGAAGTAAACAGAAGTCATGGTAAAGAAAATTGAAATTTCATTAACACTTAAACAAGTTCACTTAAATTTCTTTACAGACAAAATTTTAAAACAAATCCGATAACAGCAAAAGACAGAGATCCTAAAAACTAAAACGAAATAACATCAGACTCAGGTTGCACCCTCATTCTCGGAGTCGAGAAGGGCTGGGTCCAATTAAGCTGCTTCCATCTTTTCCTTGCCTCGACCTCGCCAATCTTCATATCCTTCGTAGTATACCTTCAAAATTTCTGCGCCAAGCTCATCGAACGTACGATAGTCCGTCTGTATCTACTTACGCAACTCGTCGGTCAAAGGAGGATCTCGCTCTTTAAGCACTCTTACTTTGCTACGAAGTTTACGACGCTTGGCCCTATGTGTTTTCCTATCATCCCGAGCCTTTGTCTGAACTTCGCCGAGTTGTGTTAACAATTTATGATTTGCTACAGCGAGCCCCTCATTGTTATTCTTCAGAGCTTTGGTCTCTGCAACAAAGCGGACATTCATGTTGGCCAATTTTTGTTCACTGGCTTTTGTTGTCTTCAATTCTTCTCTGACTGAGATCAGCACATCATGAGTTCCTCTCAGATCTTCTTTGTTTTGGGCCAATTCCCTCTGAAGGCCTTCATTGGCATGAAGAATGGCTTCGCGTTCATCTCTCTCCCGTGCCAATGAAGCCTTCAACATGTTATTCTCCCTTCTCATGGTCTCCTCATCAGACTCGACATTTATGTGTCTGGGACGTAAACGCCCGAAGACTGCATTGGCCTGTACATATTCGACAATATCCAGTCAATTTAAGATACTTAAAATAGGAAAAGAGATGTTTAACCAAGGAAACTGTCACTTACCTTTGCCAAATAACTCATGCCTTCATCAAGAAAATTCTCGTTCGTATGGCTATCGAATCGATGATCGTCAGTTTCCTGAACGAAGGCATCAAAGAGCCGGAAAGGAAAATTTACGTTGAACCGAGGCCACAGGGTCGGTGCTCCGGTAGCCTCATCATGGAATTTTTGTGATGAAGGCCTCGGGGTGGAAGGCATAAGTTGGTCACGAATGGTCCGTGTATATATTTTCGGGGGAGGGAGATCGAGCTGGAGTAGGGTCGCAGACTGGTGAAGGTACAGGTTTCGAGCTTGGATAACTATCAGACGGTTGCTTTCTTTTCCGAGATGGTGTTACAGTGGTCTCAATTGGTTCACTTTCATCGACAGATTGAGTATTCGCTAGAGTTGTTGGGGGAAAAAACTTTTGAAGGAGGTATCCTAAGCTCATCGGGGGTTAAAGGGGTAATTTTGGTTTTTAGCTTTTTTATCCGAAGAAGTTATCTTTGATCATCTGTAGGTAGATCTAATAAACTTCTTCGGGATGATGATGGGTTGACAGTTGGTGGTATTGGGTTGACAATGGGTGGTATCGGGTCGATAATTGGTTCAGATTCAGAAAGGGTTTCAGAATCTGATGGTATAGAGATCAGTTTGGGCTTTCGAGTAGCTCTTTTCTTTCTACGAAGCTTAAGGACTACTTCCAGAAGAATGGGTTCATCAGCTTCTAGCCTATGAAGTAAGGGTTCGGATATGGGTGGTTCAGTAGGTGGTTTTAGTTTAGAGGTGGCCTTCGGTTGGGAAGGGTCAGCATCAACCTCTTCAGACTTCCCGGCTAGATTGTCTTCGGATGGGACTTCCTGTTGGGAGGATTCGGTAGTGACTTCTACGGACTTTCCAGCTAGAAAATCCTCTAACTCCTTCCCCTCCGAAGACGATGGTTTGATCAAAGTTACTACAGAAGATTAACAATTTTACATCAAAATCCATACTACAACAATTTTCAAAGTATTGATAATGTAAATCCATACTTACATTTGTGGTCGTATAACCTCGCTTTCTTAGAAAGAAGTCCATATTTCCATTCTTCCTTTGGGAAGTTGTCAAATAATTCCATCATTTCGGCCTTGCGTTCTTCGGAAATGTCTCCAAAATCGGCAGAAATCTTCTCATAAGTGGCCCAGTTCGGTAAGGAGGAAATTTCAGGTCCCTTGACGTAAAACCATTTTTCATGCCACCCTCTGTTGCTCGAAGGAGTGTTCACCAATGAACGTTTTTCAAATTTCTCTCCTGTTCTCCATGACTGCTTACTTATAACTTTGAATCCTTTTTCGTGAGATTGATCGATTTTATAAACAGTAAAAAAGAAGTCTAGAGTGAGTTCGACTCTGACTTCATGACAGAATGCAATGAAGGCCAAAATGTGAATATAAGAATTTGGCGCTAATTGGGCGAACCCAACGCCGACGAACCCTAGAATGGTCACTAGAAATGGGTGTAGAGGGAACCTAATTCCTTTCTCAAGAATTGTCACCTGGACAGCCGTCCATCCTTCAGGCCTTTGAAACATTCTTTCCTCAGACCTAGGAACTCTTATCAGATGAGTATCCGGAATATGGCATCGATCTCGAAGCTTTAGTAATTCAATTTCGGTGACAGTAGATGCAGTATTTGTATGGGTAAACATTTCCTTGCTTATAAAGAATTCAGAAGGAGTGGGCCGAGGTTTCGAGGGTACTTTTTTCTTGCTAGGGGTAGCGATTGGAGGGTTGGAGCTCGAAGCCTCTGTATTGGGGTTAGGTTGAACAATCGTGAGGGGGACTGCCTTGATTGGGGAAGTCTGGTTCGTACTAATGACCACCATTGTTAATGATTTGCAGAGAGGAGAAAGAAGGCTCGAGAGGTAAAAAGAAGGCTCAAAGGTCCGAAATTCAATTTGACAGGTAAAATTGTCAAATTTGGTAAAGTTTATCTTTTATACTGACGATTACACAGTATTCGAGGGCAGTACATTTAATTGATAATTATGATCACGAATTCGAAAGGTTGCGTCCGGATTGAGTTTTAAACATTTAGCAGGTTGGGCCCTTCAATTGGGCTTCCGATTTTAATCCACCTTTTCAGTTTATTTTTATCCTTAACCGGTTGGGCTTTGGTAAATCTCATCTTGGGCTTATTTTAATCCTATCAAACCCAATAAAGTCATGGACCACTTATAGTTTACCATTAAATATCTTATTTGACAGAAAACTAGGGGGCAATGCTGGGTCATGATATTTCTCCTATCGGGCCTTATGGATTGGGCTTATTTATTTAATTATTCCATTACGTCTCCACTATTGGATCTTAAAGTTATTGGGCCTAATCCTTACATTGTATCTCCTTAATATTGGGTCGGGTCAATGGGTTGATCCATTAGATCTTTTAATATCTAAGTCTTTGACTTGTAATGATAAAAAAGGAAGGTTGTTGACCAAAAGTTGCAGATCATTAATGTGGATGGGATTTTATCCGGCCGGCGACCTGTACAGTAGGAGAAAAAGGTGACAACCTGCATGCATCCGGCTGAGATCAGGGAGAGGTAGGGGGTTGTGTCAGATAAGAGTTGGTGGCACGGTAAACCAGGCAAGAGAGTATAACCTAGCAAGAAAATCTCCAAGAAAAGGTACGCATACACATAACACACAATTCTTATCTCTCTAGCATTAGACATTTTTATCCTCCATTGTTAACCCTTGTAACGGCCTGTACTGACTCTCACGCATGAGCTATCCCCCGACGGTCCAGCCGTCAAGCTTTTGGTGTTGACTGTATTTACTGTGCAGGATCAGGGCGTCTTACGTGATTGGGACGTGGCAAAAGATCTTGGCCTTAAAAGGTAGCATGATTACTAAATATATATATATATATATATATATATATATATATATTCTTAATTATTTTGTAATTAAAATAAAAAGTTAATTTTAATCTTAAAATAAAAAATTTATTTTAATTTTAAAATTGAATTTCATGCTAACTAATTAGAATTGGAATTAAATATTTTCTGAATCTGAACTCCAACCTCAAAGGGAATACAATATGAATGTAATTAGAAAAACATTTATATAAATAAAAATATTATTTTTACGATTAATTAATGTAATAGTTGTAGTAGTAGTATGGTGTATGGTGATACTTAATCAACTAAAAAAATAAGTAAGTTAAAAATTATTGAATAATATAATTATTTATTTAAAATTTTTTAATTAATTGTTCATCATTTTTTGATGTATAAATAAATTTAAAATATGTTATTATTGGTAAGTGTATAATAGTCCAAACGCTATTTTTTAATCAAATTCTTTAATTAATCCAAAAAAAATTAAACATAACATGAAATTATTTTAAGTTATTTTATGAATAATAATAATAATAGCAAAAAACTTCTCTTGTGAGCTATCCCAATTTTTTAAAATGGAGGAAATAAAGGATCAAGTTTCAATTCAGTTGGATTAATTTTAGTTTTAGAATGAATTAATTAATACTAGAATTTATTTTAATGAGTTTTGTATATAAGTATTTTGTAAAAATATGATGAGCATCAAACGGTCCACATCTGACGCAAGTTTCCAAATAGTAACGTGGCCTTCTTTCCTTATAATGATGATTATTATTAAAATAATAATAATAATAATAATAATAATTATTATTATTATTAAAATAATTATTATTATTACAATAATTATTATTATTAGTGGTATAGATATTAATGTTACATAAATTAGTAGTTGGTCTAGTGGATTTTGTGGAACATAAGGTTTCTAGTTTGGGGAGATTTGGAGTTCAACAATTGTGGGCAACATTTTCTTTAAGGAAATTTTTAAGACAAGCTTTCTACCCTCTACGTCAGCAAACCCGTCTACATCAAGAAAAAAAAGTGGTCAAATTTTTGGACGGAAATCGAACGGAATGACCATTTTATAATTTTTGAGAGTACAATTATTCGATTGTAACAAAAAAAGTTTTGGTAACCATAATAAAAATCCGGTCATAGTACAGTGACTAAAAAGTCTATTATCCCTTAAAATATATGTCCTTGTGTGTATATATATAGGGTTAGTTGCATATTAAACCCCAAAGTATACACCTTTAAACCATTCGTACCCCGATATTTAAACGTTCTCGTCTCGCTACCCAAAGTACCGTTGAGTAAGTATAACTAAATCTTTTGGTCAATTTGCTCACAGAAAAATGGCCATGTATAACAATTTAAATGACCAAAAAATTGAAATGGGTCAATTATACTTACTTAACGGTACTTTGGGTGGCGAGATGAGGGCGTTTAAACAACATGGTACAAATGATAAAAAAGAATATACTTCGGGGTCTAATATGCAATTAACCCACATATATATTATTTGATTTTTTTTAATTTTATCATGTATACGCTAAAGTATGACTAATTTTTATGCATGTATTATTATAAATTTAATTTTCTTTAATTTTTTTATTTAAAATTTTTATAAAATATTAATTGCCGTGGGGATATAAATTTCTCGTGGTGGTTTAAATTCCTTGTGGGGATAGAGATGGTTATCAAATTTTAATCCCCGTAAAATATGGGACTGGGAAATTTTTATAAGACTAGGAATAGGGATGGATGTATAATTCCCTCCTCTAACCCACCCCATTGTCATCCCTAATGGTAACTAGTAGTACTTTTTAATAATAATTATTGAGTAGGTTTTCGTTTTAACTGAAATAAGATAAATTTTTATCATATATTAGTAGAATATGTAGTGCCTGAAAACTATGTGTCTAAATTGCCCAAAATACTTTAAAATCGTGTAATGTAATTTCTGAAATTACTTGTCTAAAGTATTTTTGGGTAATCTAGGCACAAAAAATTCAAAAATTGTAACATTGCTCAATTAATTTTTAAAATTTTAGAATTTCGCAACTAAAATAGTTGAAATGTATTCCTAATTATTATTTTTTGAACACCTCAAGATATTAGTCCAAACATAATGAATCATATAATCAATCTCAACAATATCTTATAAAAATATAAACTCCCAAGTCCCAACGTAGAGAGAAAGAAGGTCCCACAATTAAGAAGAGCACGAAATAAACTCTTCTGAGTTATTATAAGAGGATAGAAAAATGGAACATGAAAATTAGATCCCTAAAAATACAAATAAGTGAAATTCAAATATCTCTTCTGTCTAATTTTTGTCCCATTTTCCTGTTTACCAAAAGTTTTTGAAACTATATTAGTAAATGTGAAAGAAGCCCCACATTAAAGCAGGGAAAATTATAATTGAACCTGAAATTTAATGTATTCATAATTTTGGAAAGAAGGGGAGTATAAATTTGTTGTTGCTAATTCCTATATATAATATACCACTTCTTGAGACAGAAATTTGTGTGAGAGAGATTTAGAGAGAGAATGGCAAGTAAACCTCATGTAATAGTCATCCCATTCCCAGTCCAAGGCCACATAAACCCAATGCTCCAATTCTCCAAACGTTTAGCCTCCAAAGGACTAAATGTAACCCTAGTAGCCACCAGCACCATCAGCAAGTGCCTCAAACAAGCCCAAACCAGCTCCATAACCCTAGTCACCATCCCTGATGGCTCCGAAAATGGACCGCAAGGGTACGACGAATCCTTGAAACGTTTCAAAATTGTGGTTGAACAAAACTTGTTCGAGCTCATCGAAAGAAATAATAATTGTGGCGAGCCATTTCAAGCTCTTGTGTATGATTCAATGATGCCATGGGCTCTAGAGGTTGCGCACCGGCTAGGCCTTAAGGGAGCTTCATTTTTCACTCAATCGTGTTGTGTTTCGGCTCTTTATTTTCATTTTTATGAAGGGACTTTAAGGGTTCCTTTTGATAGGGATTTGGTTTTTGTGCCTTCGATATCGATTTCGCTTGAGGTGCATGATTTGCCATCGTTTATTTATGATTTGGACTCGAATCAAAGCATAGGGAGGGCTGTTGTCAATCAGTTCTCGAATTTTAGGGAGGCAGATTGGCTGTTTTTTAACAGTTTCGACAAGTTGGAGGATGAGGTACAGTTTTTATGAATTGATGTATGTTGTTTGACAAAAAAACATTATTTTTAAATGTCAATCGAGTAGACACAGATAGGACTTCTAAGAAAATGAGTTTTCCGGTAAATTTATATCGATAGTAAAATACTAACGTCTTATGCATGTGGATTCATGAGATAATATAGAATTAAAAATTAATCTACATTAATTTATTTTATCTTATTATTTAAAATTTTACGTTACTCGCAATCTCACTTCCATAAATTTGTATACATAAAAAATTACCAGTCATAAGGTATCATATATGTGTAATTGGCTGGGATTTGAAATACTTTTTGTTGAGGATAAATTTTTTTTTTCTATTTATTTACTTTGCAAAATATCAAAATAATGCAATCTGCTAAGAAGGTGAGTTGTTACACATTCTAATTCTACTTCCTCATTTCAAAAGCTCCTTGTTATAACCTGTGTTCATCCTTCTTGGCAACAATATATATCTTTGACAAACATAAAATTTTGAGTACTCACAAATCCTATATGAACATTTATATATCAAGGCTAATTCTCCAGAAAATGAGAGTTATTTGTCTTCTTTCATATTTATCATAGATATTAATTTTAAGACAATATAATCCTTCTAAATAATTATTATTTTCAACAAAAAACTTAGTCTTAAATTTTCATATTAAGAATTTTAAATAATAAGTTGAAAGTAATATTATAGTCTTTAATTTCGTCACTAATACAAATCTATTAGATTGATTTAAGTGAATTATGATCAGTAGTGTTAACGCCTGATTTTGTACGCCTGACGAAATCACCAAAACAGCAGGCCAAAATAGCGCCAACGGTTGATGGAGTAATTGTTGTAAAATCAAACACACGAAATAAACCCACATAAACATAAATAAAGAAATATAATGTATGAACACAAAAATTTACGTGGAAACCCAATTGGGGAAAAACCACGGAGAGAGAGTAATCCACTATAATAATATTGGGAATACAAGTTGTGTATTTGTTTTGTATCGTGCCCTATCATATTGTCTTCTATTATGTTGTCCCCTTAACCCTAACTTGTAGACGTATATATAGAAGTAACCCCCACCTGCATCCAACTAGGAGAAGGATTAATCCTTATCCCTCCAAATAAGGAAATACAATTCTATTTTAATAAGGATTCTTCTTTTGTCATAATAAATACATATGGATCATCACTAGATCCGGACCATTAAATAGATTGGGTTGCACCATGGCTAGACCCAAATAATCACATCCCAACAAGTAGCATAAATGAAGGAATAAACTCACTTAAATGAGAATCGAACATGATACCTAAACGTCACAATACCTCAATCTTAACTACTAAGTTGAGATTTCGTCGGCTGCCGAATCATGGGTCATAGACTTCCTCTATTATTGAAGTTTGATTAATCATGAGTCATAGTCTTCCTGTATTATTGAAGTTTGATTAAAAGAAAAAATCACAAGTCATTGTGTAGGTTTGTTTGCAAAAATAAAATTATTTATATTAGTTTAAAATTATTACGGGCTACTTTATTCTTTTATTAGTCAATTATTTAATTTTCATAGACTACTTGTTATCATTTCTATAACATTTTCACTAGGGATTATAATTCACTATTAACTGATCTTAAAAAAATTAAAACATAGTTTATAGAGTTAAATAACAAAATAATCATATGATAATATAATCTGTAATAATAATAAATTAGTATAAATAATCTTATTTTACTTATAGTTTTTTCAAGAAAACGTAACATTAAAGTATTGAATCATAAGTAAAAGTCTTCCTCTATTATTTCCGGTGAAAGGTGATAATGTGGATCATATCGAGTCATATTGATATATACTAATATCCCATTTTATCATTTACTTCTTAATCATTTTGCTAATCTGCAATAGGTATCAAAGTGGATGTCAACCAAATGGTCAATAAAAACCATAGGACCAACTATACCATCCCAATACACAGACAAAAGGTTGGAAGATGACAAAGATTATGGCCTAAATCTCTTCAACCCCAGTCCCAACAGTAGCAAGAAATGGTTAGACACCAAGAAAAATGGCTCAGTCATTTACATATCTTTTGGGAGTGTAGCTAATCTTTGCCAAGACCAAATGGAGGAACTAGCATATGGCCTAATGAGCCTCAACACACCCTTCTTGTGGGTAGTTAGGGAATCTGAAATGAGCAAACTTCCTATAAATTTTGTGTCCGAACATTTAGGGAAAAATTTGATACTCAATTGGTGTTGTCAAATCGAAACGTTGGCTCATCAAGCAATAGGGTGTTTTATAACACATTGTGGATGGAACTCGACGCTTGAGGCTTTAGCCCTGGGAGTGCCAATGGTGGCAATACCTCAATGGACGGATCAAACTACTAACGCGAAGTTTATTGTGGATGTGTGGAAAATAGGGGTTCGAATTAAGGTTAATGAGAAAGGTGTTGCTGCAAGGGAAGAAATAGAAGTTTGTGTGAAGGAAGTTATGGAAGGAGAGAAAGGAAATGTGATTAGAAAGAAATGTGTTAAGTTTATGGAATGTGCTAAAGAGGCTGTGGATGAAGGGGGGAGCTCTGATAAGAATATTGATGAGTTTGTTACAAGCTTTTGCACAACTGCAATATGATGCTTACTGAAGTGCGAATGATTTTGGTTTAAACTGTGTCAAAGGGCATTGAGATATGTTATTTCCAAGTTTTTTTTTAGAATTATGGAATGCATGACTCATGAGTCACAAATGATGAACTTTTTTTTTGTTTGAACACATGCACACCACACAACTTGAATTTCCAACCTGATGGTTAGCATGAGTTGGGTCATACCACTCGAGCCAATGGCCTTCGGTAAAATGAGGAACTTTATTTGTAATGTCAAGAAATCTCAGATTACAACGCTAGTTTACTTTTCCAACATTGTGATTTTGTAGACCATAATAATTTTTTATTTTACAACTCTTTCATAATATTTATTTTCCCGAGTTTTGGTGTTAGGAAAGGTAGCTTTAATTCTCATTAATTACAAAATATATATATATATATATATATATATATATATATATATATATGGGTCTCCATCCACAGCAACCGGTTGTTGGGGAGCAATCCATTTTGGCCAGCCGGTAGAGCTTGTACCGGCCTTAGAGATTTTTTTTTTATAAGCCGGTACAAGCTCTACCGGCTGGCCAAAATGGGTTGCTCCCCAACAACCGGTTGCTGTGGATGGAGACCCTATATATATATATATATATATATATATATATATATATATATATAGGGAATGATCCATAACTTCTATTTGCTATGGAATATAAAATGACATATAACATCTATACCATCCGTTTAAGAAATGAAAAGCTGAGATTTGATTTAGGATTACGTCGTTCGCTAGTATTACTAGCGGACGTGATTAATGAAAAAAAATTCCCACTTTTACCCCCATTTGCCCATATATGCCATTCATTACACAAGCTCCGCTAGTAAGACTAGCGGATGGACAGAATAGAATCCTCTAATCTTTAATCATGCACTGCCTTTAATCCCACCTGCACTACAATACCCAATATTGATCAACATCAATTCAATTTCAGTACACAGCAACAAATAAGCAACATGTTACAGCACAAGTCAAATACAACATGTCATATAAATCATAGCCCCATTATAGCAACAGTTAAGCAAAAAGATATAGAATGGTTCTTGTACATCAACAGTTAGTAGGGTTATCACATCCACAATACATCAAAATTTCCAAATCTTTCCAAATCATATTTGAAATCCAAAATATCCTTCACATCCATCTGGTTCCCAACAGTCGGACATCACCAAACACCAGTACAAAGTACCTAATAGACAACGCTTAATAGACAACGTTTTTTATAAAAACGTTGTGGTTTTTTTTTTACAACGTTTTTAGAAAAAACGTTGTAAATATATATGCAAAAACGTTATCTATTTAGAAGGACATTATTTTTATTTTAATTAGATAACGTTTTTTTAAAAAAACGTTATCTATTAAGAAAAACACGAAGCATCAAATATTGAAGTTAAAATTAAAACACGTCTTTTTCTTTCTCTCGCTCTGCGATGTTGGTTTTATGCAGATGAGTTCGTCTCTCCTTTTCCCTTCCATTTCTCCTCAAAATCTCGCCATTTTTGAAGTTTCAGAATCGTTGAGGAGCTTTAATTAGGTTTGTTTCATGGAATTCGAGGTTTTGGTTTGAGAAATTTGAATAAATCTAGGGCTTTTATGAGCCTCTCTGATAAATCTAGGGTTCACACCACAAATCTAGGGTTCTCAACTCTCAGCTACTCTTCTAGATCTTTATCTTCTGTCCAACAGCAGGTTTGTTATGGGTCATGCTTTGAGGATAACATCTGATTCCTGTCTCTCATGCTTCGGTCGTAGTGATGGCTCGGACCCTGGTGAGCCCGTCGGCAGTGATGGCGTGCGGTAGGTTTTTTCTTTTGCTTCCTTTCTTAATCATGTTTACCATTTTGTCTCATCCCATTATTTAACTTCGCCATAATTCAATGTGAAAGACAAAGATGGGAGTTATAGATAACAATAATTTGGTGATAATATGACCCTGTTTCTGTTCTGTAACTGCATCAACTCTGCCCAAAACTTTCTTATTTATTTTCCTATCCCTTGTTATTGATATATTGATCCTTAATTGAGTGCTGGGAAGATATAAAAAAATATTGGGGAGATCAGTAGGGTTGGAGCCTGAAGGAAGTATAGGTTTAACTCGTGAGCTTTGAGTGGCACAAAAAATCCATGAATATTGAAATTTAATAGAAAGAAGAGTGAAAAAAATTACTCCAAAGCCACTTTGAAAATATATACTTATCAAAGTTTGACCATTGATTTTTGACCATTCAAAGTTTTGCAGTCTTGATGAATGTAAACCTTGTTTACAGGTTAATCTTGTAAACCTTGTTTACAGGCCGTAATTAGATCGTAATAAATTTTATATTTAATGTTATGCATAATCCTGAGATTGGAAAAGTGTTAATTGGCTCCCATTTGGTGAAGCATTTAATTTATCAAACTTTATCATAGACTTTTTTTCCTACAATGTGCTTTACTTAAAGTACTACATTGTACACAGAATTTAATAGTTGATTGCTTTGGTTTTCCAACATGGTTTTCCAACAGGATACTGTCATTGATGCTGGAATATTTGTTGGTTCACTTGGTATAGTTTATGCATTGTCTGCACTCAAGGTTTTGCATCTCACTGGGAGATTTGGAAAACTAAGATGACCAGTTGAGGTCAGTTGACTGTTTTTACTAAATTTGAATGGGGTATTTACTTGTACGAGAGTTGGTTCTCATTATATTCGATAAATATTCACTTTATGTAAGACTGTTGTATTGAGGAACCCAGGGAATGTAATCATATCTGCGAAAGGAATAAAACCTGGGATGGAGTTGACACAAAGTAATTAATAATTAAACAGAATGAACTCCACAGAAATAATTCAATCAACAATCATTTCCTCTAATGCACTAATCGCCTCAAGAATTTTGGCAGGAAAATTTCTGCCTTTTAACATTCTTATCTTGCTGCTTTTTATTGGGTTCATGCTACAGATTTACATTGAACAAGGACCTGTACTAGAATCAGTTGGTCTTCTTCTTGGTGATGTTAAGGGCATTGCTGGACAGACACGACTAAAGGTATGTCGGAGCTCTGAGACACTAGAGTATAGATCTATAGTGTGATTTGTGATTTGCTTAAATATTTCTACTCATCTAGTGTCCTGTAGACATAGTTTATATCTTGATTATAACAATTTTTTACACGACTAAAGGTACTTGAATCACTTTGCAGGTAACTGTGAGAGGTTCCCAAGGACATGCTGGTACGGTCCCCATGTCTATGCGCCAGGATCCTATGCCTGCTGCTGCTGAAATGATTGTATTGTTGGAGTCTTTGTAAAAATCCTGAAATTTTTTTATCTTATGACGGTCAGTGCAATGCTTCTATGTTGGAATCTCTTGGAGGTTCTCTTGTTTGTACTGTTGGAGAGATATCAAGATGGCCAAGCGCAAGTATTGTCATTCCAGGACATGCAAGTTCTTATACGTCTTTACACTTTCCAACTATAATGGCTCTGTTTCTTGTATTGTAGAACGTAAGGTGTTAGATCTCCATCTCATTTTCTGTTTACTTTTTGCTACAAAATTAAGTTTATGCTCATCGTAGTTTTGAAATTTTCAGCATGATGCCAATGCGGTGATTTGCATTGCTGGATTAAGTTTCACAGCTGAAATCTGCAGCGTACGCTGCTTTAAAGAGAATGACAGGAGAAGATATAGGTGATGTGCCTGTTCTGATGAGTGGAGCTGGACACAATGCAATGGCCATGTCTCATCTAACCAAGGTTTGTTCTTCACTGTAGACCCCTAGCTATTAGCTGCTTTTCCATTACACTACGTAAACAACAGAATATAACCTGTTATAATGTTTGGTTTATCAATCTGACTCTGACATGTTATAGACAAGTCACAATCCAAATATGTTGTTTTTATTGTACTTATGGTATCTGCTTTTAATGTGTGTAGGATCTGCCATTACTGGCCCAATAGGAAAAGAGTGCGATGATCTGTGGCCAAGGATTGCAAGTGCTGCTAATGTAGTAATGCTATTGTTTAGGTGCAGGAACTACTAGTGGTGTTTGGATTAGTTATGTTGGTCTTTCTCACAAGGTTCTCTATTAGGTATATCTTACTGATTTTCAATTTGAGATGTATGGATAGTTTGGCATTATTGAGATGTAAACGTATTGTATGGTATTAAAATTCTTTATAATTGGCATTACAAAGAATTATTGGGATGTAAACGTTTTGTATGGTATTAATATTCTTTGTAATTTTAGCTATATATCATGGTATTAGCATATTACAGGTATATTGGTAATATAGGTGAACCACAATATTTTTTTTCTTTTTTTTTAATCTACAACATTTTTAAAACGTTGTGTAAATGTGTCTAAACGTTGTCTGATATACTAAACAACAACGTTTTTATCCAAAAAACGTTGTGGAATCATACCTTCTACAACGTTTTTAAGCATCTGCTAATTTTTAAAAAATAAATCTACAACGTTTTTTTCTTAAAAAACGTTGTGTATGGTGCTTAACTACAACGTTTTAAAAACGTTGTGTAAGGGTATCAAATAGACAACACCCTTAACCACAACGTTTTTTCTGCGTTGTCTATTTACTGTTTTGTAGTATTTAAATTCTGAGATACCGGGCGAAGCTCTGACCTGGATGTATGTACCCATTCCAAACTCGACTGGCAGCAAATGAGGCACATCAGATGATCTCTGTTCTCACTGTAAGCAAACATCAACTGTATATAATTTCAAGAGATTAGCTCAATACAAATCTTGCACACCACTGTACCTAAATAGTGCAATAACACTTGGCATACCACTGTACCTGAAGGCCTCTAAACAAATCTAAACCTGAAGACAAAAAAGCAACCAAGGAACACTATACTGATATCATGCAATACCATATAGAAAATTTTTATTCTATTATATTTTTATACTAGTAAGAAGAAAATTTAGAGAGTATATAAATGAGATTAAATAGCAAAGCTGCAGAAGTGGGAGAATAATGTCTATGGTTAGCCAGTTGACTTCTTCTACATGATTTGCTGCTTGTTATACTAAGTGTCACAGGGTGTACAATCTGACACAAATTTTTCGCGTCTTTGACCTTCTTGTGATGCACTGGTTCGCCCAACCAGTCAGCAACCTGTCACTCACACAAACCACAGTCTATATAAACAGCCACACACACAAGTCGACACAGTGTTTACAGGACAACGTCCCAACCTTTTCTTATTGCTCTCAATAACAAGGAATACAAATCTGACTAGGGCTGCAAGACTCACTTGGTCAGTGATTTCGTGTCTAGCCAAGCCTTATGCTACATCTATATATAAACATATAGAATTTAGGCTGCAGTTGACATCCCCAACTGCAAAGACATTAAGCCAATAGGAAACTAGCATTTTGAATAGTAACTGCCCACTAGCATGTGTGCACACCCCATAATCTGCACCTGCTGGAGACATGCCAGTCATGTGCTTGGAGGTTGGATGAGATCTGTAACCGCCCACAACTGCTTGTCAGTTTGGTCTTGGTCCAGCCAGCCAACCCAATCAGCCCACCGTGTTAACCCATCCTTGTTGATGTCTTAGCCCACATCGTCTGCCCACATTGTTGATGTCTCTAGCCCACGAGTTGCCCAACATGGTGCCATCAAATGCTTTGTCTAACTAGCTCTCACGAATGTCCACCTGACCACGCACTTGGCTAAGGTGTTGCCCGATCTTGCTGTGCACGTCCAGCCCAATGTGTCTGTCCACATGCTTCAGCCTTGTTGCATGCTGGGTGCCAACCCATGCCATGCCTTGACATACCAAGCCCAATGCTTGTGCCATGCCCAACGTCTGTCCAACAACGATCTTTCTTGTTCATGCCCAGCTCATAAACGATCTTGGTTGATTCGATCCAAGCCACCAATTTGATGTTTGACATTGTTGGAAGGGAGCCCAACAATGTCTTAATGCCCCACACGCATCGCCAATGGTACTTGCCCATGGTCCCGGGTAACCTTCACGGAGTACCCCTCCGCTATAGTAGCACTTATGAAAATTTCCAAACTGCCATCACTAGACATCAGGCCTGTCTGAGGAAGCATAATGCAAACCCTCTAAAATTGATAGTTTTTTAACATGTGCCCATTTGTTTCCCAATGCCCCAAGCTGCTACATATTGCCACCCAATGTTGCACAAGATTGTTCATTGGCCCAAATGGCCAAGTGTCAAACTAGTTTGCTAGTTAAGTGTGCACAACGCGCTTGGCTGCCGCACAACGCGCTTGGCTACAGCACGCTGCTGCACATTGCTGCTCAGGACTGCCTTGCTGATTGACAAGGCCTGACTTGGCATGCTATCTGAGCGTCTCGCATGCCAAGTTCGTGTCAACCCACTAAGGGGGTTAACAAACCACCCCCACCAGAAGAGCCCGATGTCCTCGTCAGTGGGTGTGCCCAATACTCTGCAATTTACTTCTCAAACTGCCACAATGTAACATCTCATTCCCAACTCGCGTCTACCTCATTTTCCCCTTTCCAATGCACCAAGTAGTTTGTCCTTCAATTTTTCTTGCTCTGACCTTCAGTCCTATGAGCCAGAATTTTCTCGGCATCCTTGTCAAACTGCTTCCTGATCACCGGCGGAGCCCTCTTGGCCTGCTTTCTGCCAGCGTCAAGAAATTCCTGTTAGAATGGTTTCAGGTACCTCACATGGAACGTCGGATGTACTTTCAATGTGTTTGGAACTTTCAGTCTGTAAGCCACAACCCCAACTTTCTTTAGCACTTCGAATGGGCCGTCATACTTGGGAACAAATCCTCTATGCAATGCCTTACTACTGATTTTTTTCCAAATCTGAGGTGTTAGCTTCAGCAACACCATGTCTCCCACTTTAAACTCTAGTGGCCGCCGATGTGCATCAGCATACTTCTTCATCCTTCTCACTGCCTTGCTCAGACTATCTCGTGCTACCTCAAGCATTTCTGTTCTAGTCCTTGCATATCGATAGGCAGCAGGACAACTACCTCCTGTAAGCTGCACCGCTACATCATTCAGAGTCCTTGGCTGAAAACCCATGCTCAGCTTAAAGGGACTCATACCCGTTGCAGAAGATTAATGCAAATTGTAACAAAATTAGGCTGGCTCTAACAACTCCATCCAATTTTTCTGACTTGCAGTAACATAATGGCGCAGATACTCCTCGAGCAACTGATTCATCCTTTCAGTCTGTCCGTCTATTTGATGATGATTTGTTGTGCAGAACTTCAACTCAGACCCAACCAAGCCAAACAGAGTCGTCCAAAATCTACCCGTAAATCGAAAATCTCGATCACTTATGATATCCTCCTGCAAACCAAAGTATTTAACAACATTTTTGAAGAATAGTCCAGCAGCAACATCTGTTGTGCAAGCATGTGGTGCTGGGATGAACACCGCATACTTGGAAAACCGATCAACCACTACAAATATTGATCTCATCCCATCAACCTTCGGCAACCCAGAAATGAAATCCATTGAGACCGATTGCCAAGGCCTGTCAGGAATGGGAAGAGGCTGTAACAAACCTGCTTCACTTTTTCTTTTAAGTTTGTCAACTTGACAAACTATAAAAGACTTGATGTACGCCTCCACGTCATTCTCCATCTTTGGCCAGTAGTACGAGCGAGACAACAACGCCAGCATTCTTTCAATGCCTGGGTGACCAGCCCATTTTGAATCATGTGTTTTGTGCTTGATTTGTCTCCTCAAGTTCCCTCCACAAGGAACATACAACCTACCGCCCTTTGCATACAACAACTCATCTTCAATCCAATATTTTCGAACCAAGCCCTCCTGCACTTGTGACCGAAGTTTTTGGTAAACAACATAATTTAAGGACTATTCTCGTATCGTGTCCAGGTACTCTGTCTCGACCACTGTGAGAGCAGTAACAAACTCCTGGACAACTTTCTGACTCAATGCATCAGCAACCGAATTATGCACTCTCGGCTTATGTACCCACACAAAGTCAAATTCTGCCAAGAATTCCTGCCAACGTGCCTGCTTCGGAGTCAGCTTCTTCTAAGTTTTGAAGTAGGTGTTGGCTACATTGTCGGTAACCACCACAAACTTCGTGGCCAAAAGATAATGCTTCTATGTTTCAAAGCAATGCACCACTGCAGTCATTTATTTTTCGTGAGTAATGTATCGTTGTTCACCATCTTTCAGTTTCTGGCTCTTATAGGCAACTGGATGGTTGTCTTGCACAAGCACCCCGCCAATAGCTCTGTCTGATGCATCAGTGTGTACTTCAAAAGGAATCTTGAAGTCGGGGAGTCTCAACACGGGCTCCAACTTCGACCAGTCCCACTTCGCATCCTTCTTCAGCAAATCAGTTAAAGGGGCCACCTTCTTCGAGTAGCCCTTGATAAACTTTATGTAGTAGTTTGCCAATCCCAAAAACGATCTCAACTCAATAACTTTTATAGGAGCAGTCCAATCAACAATGGCTTGGACTTTTTTCTCGTCCATTCGCACTTTTCCTTGGCTAATCCAATGCCCAAGGAACATGACTTCTGCCCTGAAAAACTCGCACTTTTCCTTTTTGACATATAATTGATATTCCCTCAGTTTTTGGAATACTAATGTCAAATGTTCTACACGACCATCTAGTGTTTCGCTATACACAACAATATCATCTAGATGAACAACAATAAACCTATCTAGATAATCATAAAGGACATCACTCATAAGATTACAAAATGTTGTTAGGGCATTGGTTAAGCCAAACAACATTACAAGGAATTCATGTGAACCATACCTTATCACATATGCAGTTTTTGCTTCATCACCAGCGGTAATCCTCACTTGCCAATAACCTGCCCTCAAGTCCAACTTTGTGAAGTACTTGGCTCGAGACAATCTGTTGAACAAATCAGCAATATTTGGAATATGATATTTGTTTTTGATAGTAACCTTGTTCAATGCTCGATAGTCGACACTGATAAGTGAGTTTTATACTTACTTATTGAGTACCAATTCATACGAACTATTCTCATCTCAAGTACATTTTAGTGTGTTTTAGTTGCATTTCATGTTATTTTGCATTGTATATACTTAAAACTCCTTTTGGTGGAAAAGTGTAGGAAACGACCTAATTTGGTGAAATTAGAGGGCACGAGGCAACTGAACGCATAAAGCGAGGCACAAGTGGTGGATGCGTGGCTTGAAGATCAAGTGGAGCAGAGACTCAGCAGGGATGACCAAAGAAATGAGCAGCAGGAACAGATCAGTGCAGCAGCAGAACCAGGATTCAAAAGTGCAGAAGACGCGCGGTAGGACAAACATGGGAACACGCGCCCGCACGAGCACCCGGTTGGACATCATGAGACACTGCAAGTTGCGCGCCCGCGCGAAGAGTACACTATGGGAGCGCGCGGCCGCACGTGATGCTGACTAATGCTAAGCTGTTTATTTTAATGTTTAATTAAAATGGTTGTAATTGGTTTTTAAACGATTTCTGATTGGTGTCAGAGGAGATTATTTAGAATTATTCAGTTTTTGCGTATTTTTAACATCGTAACTAGGGTTTACTCTCTAGGGAGAGATTCCAACGTAGAAGGAGGCTAAAACTCTACTTTTCTATTTCTTCTTGGGATTTTCTACTATTGTGGATTATTATTAATATTTGCTGGAATCATATGAGGATTTGAATAGTGAATTATATTCAGCAATTGGGTTTGATCGTTTCTACTTTTCATCTTTCAATTTTTTGTTTATTAATCATGTTTAGATTTGATCCCATAATGGCTTTTGGTTCAGTCATGAACTAAACTCCATTATGGGATTCTAACAGATTTTAATATGTAGTTTGATTGCATGCTCAAATGCTGGATTGTTTTACATATCATATGGGATGTCTATCATGATTGTTTTGCATGTTTGAATGCTTGATCACCATTCGTTTCAATACTTGTATGGAATTGACAATGAACATGCAAGTATGGATTGTAATCATGATAGTATACGTATATGGGGCTGTTTTATATGCCGCGTGTATTTCGTGAACCGGATAGACATATATTGTTTCACCGTATGAGTTAGAATAAGGGCTTGAACTTAAATTCAATATAGTTGCAATTTCACATAGACATATAGTGATTTTGGTTATATTGATGATTACACAGAGTCTATCATTTGTGGATGATGTGTAAGTAGGTCATAGTGCATTGAAAAATAGATATGACTCTTTTAGTGCTCTTGACTACTTTCATGTGATATGTGAACAAGTTATGCATGATCGTGGTGATTGAATGAAATATAAAATGAAGTTAGGATCCTACTTCCAGATTTGATTTATCCCGTCGTTATTATTGTTTTAGACGTTATTTGTGATTCGAGTAACAAACCAATCTTAGTCATTAGTTTGAGCATATAGATATAATGATTTAATTAATGCATAGTGATTTAAATTAAACAACTTTCTCTGTGGGATCGATACTTTACTTGTTCTGTATTACTTGTTGACACATGTATGCTTGCATGAGTTAGAGCTCTTTTGTTAGAACTAAAAAAGAGGCAACAAGTTTTTGGCGCCGTTTCTGGGGAAAGGCGTTTAATTTATTATTATTATCATTAGTTTTAAGCTATATTGTATGACTTATACAATTATAGTCTTATCTCATTTCAGTTTTTTTTTGTTTTAGGAATTTGGATAAATTTTTATACGCACGCGGTCATCCAACCCCGACTTAACACCTGTTCAGGATAACATAAACGGGAGAGGTTGGAAAGAGAATGTTTGTAGAAATTTACAGGCACAGTTAGAAAGTACCACAGCTAATATGGTAGCCGAGGTACAAGGAGAAGAGAAAAGAGAGGAGTATAGGGCTCTGAAGGAATATTCCATGCCCAATATTAATGGACTACAGTCTAGAATCGTCAGACTAGCGATAGCAGCCAATACATTCGAGATAAAAATGGGCACTATTCAGATGGTACAGAATTCGGTGCAGTTTGGAGGTACCGCTACAGACGATCCGAATGAACACCTGTTAAGTTTCATCGAAATTTGTGATACATTCAGATACAACGGTGTAACAGAGGATGCTATCAGACTTAGGCTATTCCCATTCTCATTGAGGGATAAAGCAAGAAGTTGGCTTCATTCTTTGCCAGTAGGATCTATAACTACATGGGAGGACTTAGCACAAAAATTATTAGCCAAGTTCTTCCCAATGGCTAAAACTACAAAGATGAGGACAACTATCTCTCAATTTGAGCAACAACAGGGCGAGTCCTTATATGAAGCATGAGAGAGATACAAAAAGATGTTGAGGAAGTGTCCACATCACGGTATGCCAGATTGGATGGTAATCAACACATTTTACAATGGATTGGGATGGCAGTCGAGACCGATTGTAGATGCAGCTGCCGGAGGGGCATTATGGGAAAAAAGCTACGAAGAAGCTTATGACCTTATCGAGACAATGGAATCAAATGATTTTCAGAATTCTACATCTCGGATGCCACAACCTAAGGTTAAAGGTGTGTTAGAAGTAGATGCTATCACGCAGTTGTCAGCACAGATGGCCGCCATGGCGAAGAAAATAGATACATTAGCATAAGGTAAAACAAAGGCGGTTGCATTCGTATGTGAGATTTGTGCGGGGTCACACTCGACAGATCAATGTGCTATTAGCTCGGAGTCGGTACAGTATGTGAGCAATTACAGAAAAGACCAAGGTCAATTTCAGAACACATACAACCCCAACAACAGAAATCATCCAAACTTTAGTTGGTCAAATAACCAAGGGAATCAACAGAATCAGTTTCAATCAAATAATCAATTTCAGACACAACCAGTGCAGCCACAGTTTAATCCTAGACCACCTTTTTCGCCGGGATTTTCTCAACTACAGCAACATCACACTCCAGCTGCACCTCAGCAAGAAAAGAAATCAGAAGTGGAGGAGATGATGATGAAATGCATGGCAAATACAGAAATTATGATCAAAAGCCAAGCGGTGGCTATTAAGAATCTGGAAACTCAGATGGGGTAGATGGCGAACATGCTCACTAATAGGCCCCAAGGTTCATTTCCAAGTAATACAGAGACAAATCCAAGAAGGGAAGGGAAGGAACAGTGCCAAGCAATCACATTGAGATCTGGGAAAAATATTGAAAACACTGTAAGTCGCGCGCCCACGCTTGTTGTACAAGAGGAGGCCGCGCGAGGCAGAGGAGCCAGCTGCTGAGAAAGAAAATCTGGAAAAGTCTGAGGTTCAACAGGAAGAAAAAGATAAAGCAGGTTCAGAGGAGGAGCTTAAGACTTCAGTACCACAAATTCATCCTCAAGTTCCGTATCCGCAAAGGTTAAATAAGAAAAGGGAGGATAAGCAATTCAGCAAGTTTTTGGAGGTATTTAAAAAACTGCAAATCAATATACCTTTCGCCGAGGCATTGGAACAAATGCCAAGCTATGAAAAGTTCATGAAGGGTATACTATCAAGGAAAAAGAGATTAGATGAATTTGAGACAGTAGCCTTGATATAAGAATACAGTGCAGTACTTCAGCAGAAGTTACCTCCAAAGCTGAAGGATCCAGGCAGTTTCACAATCCCATGCACAATCGGGAAAATGAAGTTTGAAAAGTGTTTATGTGATCTTGGGGCAAGCATAAATTTGATGCCCTTGTCAGTATTCAATCAGTTCGGATTACCGGAGCCAAGGCTAACAAACATTTCTTTGCAGCTAGCTGACAGATCCATCACGTATCCATAGCGAATTGTTGAAGATGTATTAGTGAAGGTGGACAGATTTATCTTTCCGACTGACTTCATCATTTTGGATTACGAGGAAGATAAAAATATACCAATCATACTGGGCAGACCATTCTTAGACACATGAAAGACTCTGATAGATGTGCAGAAGGGGGAACTCACTATGCGTGTTCATGATCAAGAGGTCACCTTTAATGTCTTCAAAGCTATGAAGTTTCCAGCAGATGAAGAGGAATGTTTCCTAGTTGATTTGGTGGATCGGGTCGTAAATGATGAAGTACAGAGTCTAGTGGATAATGAACCTTTGAGGAGTGCAATTGCTGAAAATTCAAATTTGGAGGACGAGGAACTTGACGAACTTGTGCAATATCTAGATACCACTCTGCAAGTCAGAAAATTCAGTATCCTTGTTGAACCATTGACAAAAGCGGGAGAATCCTCAATAAAATTAAAGCCATCTTTTGAGACACCTCCAGAACTTGACTTAAAACCACTTCCAAAACATCTCAGGTATGCATTTTTAAATAAAGATTCAAAGCTACCTGTGATTATTTCTTCTGCATTAACATCTTTTCAGGAAGAAAAATTGATACGAGTGCTTCGAGAGTTCAAATCAGCTATTGGCTGGACCATAGCGGATATCAAAGGGATCAGCCCTTCCTTTTGTATGTATAAAATCCTGATGAAAGATGAAAGTAAGCCATCGGTTGAATAACAAATGAGACTTAATCCGATAATGAAAGAAGTAGTTAAGAAAGAGGTACTAAAATGGCTAGATGCGGGCATAATCTATCCGATCTCAGACAGCTTATGGGTGAGCCCAATACAGTGTGTACCAAAAAAGGGTGGCATGACCGTAGTGACTAATGAGAATAATGAGTTGATTCCAACACGAACAGTGACAGGGTGGAGAGTATGCATGGACTACCGCAGGCTCAACAAAGCTACAAGGAAAGATCATTTTCCACTCCTATTCATTGATCAGATGTTGGACAGATTAACAGGTCATGAGTACTATTGCCTATTGGACGGATATTCGGGTTATAATCAAATTATGATAGCTCCAGAAGATTAGGAAAAGACAACTTTCACATGTCCATACGGCACATTCGCCTTCAGAAGGATGTCCTTCGGGTTGTGCAATGCTCCAACCACCTTTCAGAGATGCATGATGGCTATATTTTCAGATATGGTGGAACAAAATGTAGAAGTATTTATGGATGACTTCTCAGTCTTCAGGGACTCGTTTGATCTATGCCTTAGAATTTGGTGATGGTTTTGAAGCGGTGTGTCGAAACAAATCTAGTACTGAACTGGGAAAAATGCCATTTTATGGTACAAGAAGGAATCATACTGGGTCACAAAGTTTCAAAGAAGGGACTCGAGGTAGATAGGGCAAAGCCGAAAACTATAGAGAAATTGCCACCACCTATTTCGGTAAAAGGTGTTCGCAGCTTTCTGGGACATGCAGGTTTCTATCGCAGATTCATCAAGGACTTCTCCAAGATAACTAAACCACTATGCAATTTACTGGAGAATGATGCGCAGTTTAACTTTGATGAGGCTTGTGTGTCGGCATTTGAGCAACTAAAAGGGAAATTAACATTAGCACCAATTATTACTACACCAGATTAGGATTTGCCATTTGAGCTGATGTGTGATGCCAGTGATTATGCCGTAGGGGCTGCTTTGGGGCAGAGGAAAGAGAAGATGTTTCATGTTATTTATTATGCCAGTAAGACCCTTACAGATGCACAGTTGAACTACACCACCACGAAGAAAGAGTTATTGGTAGTGGTGTACGCCTTTGATAAATTTCGAGCATATTTGATCGAAACAAAGCTGATAGTGTATACGGATCACGCATCAATTTGACATTTAGTGGCGAAGAAGGGTGCAAAGCCTCGGTTGATCAAATGGATTTTATTACTGTAGGAATTTGATTTGGAAATCAAGGATAGGAATGGCACTGAAAATAAAGTGGCGGACTATTTATCTCGACTTGAGAATCCGGAAAGGAAGGAAGATGACATAATTTTAATCAATGAATCCTTTCCAGATGAGCAATTGTTTGTGGTGAAAGGGGAAGTGTCATGGTTTGCAGACTACGCAAACTATTTGGTGAGTAAGATGTTACCTTCCAATTTGGTTGGTTATCAAAAAAAGAAATTTTTGCATGATATCAAATGGTATATATGGGATAAGCCTTATTTGTTTAAACAGTGTTATGATTAAGTGATAAGAAGGTGTGTTCCGTATAATGAGACTGAGGGGATTCTGCAGAATTGTCACTCTACTGTGTATGGAGGTCACTATGGTGGTGAAAGAACAGCGGCTAGAATACTACAAGCAGGATTCTACTGGCCAACAATTTTCAAGGATGCATACAGTTTTGTCCAGCGGTGTGATAGATGTCAGCGAGTGGGGAACATCTCTAAAAGGAATGAAATGCCATTGAATACAATCCTAGAAGTAGAAATTTTTTATGTATGGGGAATTGATTTCATGGGACCTTTCGTTTCTTCCTTGCGGAAATCTCTACATCCTGCTCGCTGTAGATTATGTCTCGAAATGGGTAGAATTGGCAGCTCTTCCGACAAATGATGCCAAGGTCGTCCTCAGATTTTTACACAGAAGTATCTTCACGAGGTTTGGGACTCCAAGGGCTATCATCGGTGACGAAGGCAGTCACTTTTGCAACAGGCAGTTTACAGCTTTATTGGCTAAATATGAGGTGAACCATCGCATTGCTACATCATATCACCCACAAACGAATGGCCAAGCTGAAGTGTCAAATCGAGAAGTTAAGAGAATCCTGGAGAAAGTTGTGAATCCCACAAGGAAGGACTGGTCATTGAAGTTGGATGATACGGTATGGGCTTATAGGATGACATATAAGACGCCGTTAGGCATGTCACCTTTTCAGCTCGTGTATAGAAAACCCTTCCACCTTTCTATGGAGTTAGAGCATAAAGCATATTGGACAATTTGAAAGCTAAATTTTGATTTAAAAGCTGTCGGGGAGAAATGCCTACACCAACTCAATGAGTTGGATGAATTCAGATTACAGGCATACGAGAATTCGAAGCTGTACAAGGAGAAAGTGAAGAAATGGCATGACCGAAAAATCATTGAGAGAGCATTTGAACCGGGACAAAGGGTTTAGCTTTATAACTCCAGACTAAAACTTTTTCCAGGGAAGCTGAAATCGAGGTGGTCAGGACCATTTACAGTGAAAAATATTTTTCAGCATGGTGCAATTGAAGTATTCGATACGTTGCCAGAAAAGACTTTTAAGGTAAACGGACAGCGCTTGAAGCATTACTTTGGTGGTTAGGTAGACAGATAGAAAGTCACCTCAATTGTTTCATCGACATAAGCATCAGAGACAGTCAAGATAATTGACTATAACTTAGCGCTTGATGGGAGACAACCCGTTATCTCTATCTCTATTTTCTTTGTATTTATTCAATAGTGTATTTAGCTAATTCATCTTTATTTCATTCGTAATAGAGGGCTATATGAGCATAAGTGAGTGTGTAATAGAGTCTGCATGGACTAGTGTTTTAGTATTGTATAGAATCTACTTTTTCAGTTATGCTTATTCCAGAATTCACACATTGATACGGGTAAATGATGTGCTGTAGGAATCTTCAAGTGAAATCTCACTGTGTAATCAGTTTGGGAGTAAACTAAGCAGTACAAGAAGTAGGGTCGCGCGACCACGCAATGAGTGCATACCAAGACCACGCACCCGCGCGCTACACATCTCATACTAGTAAAGCCACTCACGCACCCGCGTCTGAAGACCATTGGAAGGCCGCTCAGCCGCGGGCAAAAGCAGACGTGGAAAATTTTTTAATAGTTTAAAAACTGAGCCGTGGTTTGATTGGGTCTCTCAGCTGATATAATAGCAGTGTATTCTTCTGTTCTCCCATAATCATAAGACTCCTCAACTCTCCTTAAAGTTCATACCCATAAATCTCTCCCCTGGCATAAATCTAGGGTTCTGCTTGGGTTGTGTAGTAGTCAGTTTGGGGGTACACTCATCAAGCAACTCATCTGCATTCTCTCTATCACCCGCACATGGGTTCAAAAATAGCACGTTCAATCTCCATCTCTTCTTCATCAGCATCTTCCTCCGATAACCAAGAAGAGGATGTCCTAGACGAGAGTAAATTTATCAGTTTGGAGGCCCAGCAGGACTATTATCAGAGTGTGGCCAAATCTTTTGTGAAGGAATGGGGACTTCTACCTGAGAAGCAGGATGGCCAACTCTGGTATATGATATGAGACAGAGGCTGGGTTGGCTTGACTGCATCTCCTATACCTATACCCATGGGGATTGTTAGAGAATTTTATGCGAATGCTAAGGAGATGATAATAGCAGGCATAACGCTGGTTCGAGAAAAGAAGGTGGATTTTTGACCTCCAGCGATCAGAGCAGTTTTCAACATATATGACGCACCACCCATCGGGTCTGACAATTAGATAGACGGTGCATATTTAGAAACGGATCTAGCAGTTGTGATTACTGAATTATGTATTTTGGGCACCAAATGGAAGTATAAGGCAGGGACAACTGAACCAAAATCGTTTCCATCGTCCGCCTTGAATCGATATGCCCAAGTATGGAACCTGTTTATCTGTACCTAGCTAGTTCTGTCAGCTCACTACAATGCAATAACCACTGAGCGGGCTGTTATTTTGTGGGGCATCATCAAAGGCAAATACATTGATGTAGGCCATCTAATTCATCAAAACATGTTGCGTTATATGCGAGGGAGAAAAACTGGAACTATTTTGCATGCATCTGTTGTAGCCATGCTTTGTACCCAAGAAGGAGTCCAATGGAATAATGAGCAGCTGCAGCACCCAAGCCATGCCATCACTCGTGCCACTATTACCAAGTTCAAGGATTGGACGGGTGGTGTACCACACCCACGCGAACTATGATTCATCATTCAGCCCATTTTTCCAGAGCCTTCACAGCAGCCCCCTCAGACAGATGAGGCAGGCCCATCCACACACGCAAGTGCCACCCATGGTGATCACCATCTCCGACGGTTGGAGCGTAAAGTCGATGCCATGTACGATAATTTGGGCACATTTGCGATGGGGCTCACAAGGGCCTTGGCTGAAGCTTTTGCGCAGCAAGGAACAACGCTAGAGTGGCCTCAGTTTGGAACAACAGCGCCATATCCACCACCAGATTCACCACCCGAGGAGGGTGGTACCACCGATCATTAGGGGAGTTTTTCGTTACCCTTTACCTTCATTCAATGGGGCATTGAATATTATAAGTTTGGGGGTATTGGGGTAGTAGTGTAATTGCATGTAGTTGAGCATGATTAGTGTTATTCTTTAGCTTTTGCATGATTAGTTTAATTTTTTTAGTTTTTGGATATTTATTTTAAATTTTTGCATCATATAGTTATTTTTGCATATATAGTTGCATGTTCATGTGTTAGTTTGCATATCTCACAGTTCTTGCCGTATAGAAATTTTTGTCTAGCCGATGATGATAGTGAATTTTTAAACGATTTTTGCGTATTTTGGATAATATGAGCTGAGATATAATGTTTTACATAATGCACCTCATAATGATGTTTAAATTCTTTTGGTTTGCACGAATGTGTTCACAATCACTTGTAGGTATAAGAAGGATGTGTTGCATTGCTCGCTAGAAAATGTAGTTTTAAAAAGGGAAATATGTGAAAAGTGAACTTAGACGGTTTATAACATTGATTTTTAAAATTTGGGAAAACATGGGTACTTGTGTATATATATAAAAAATAATAAAAAAATATATAGTAATATCGTGGCTAGTCTTATTTCGGGGCCCAGACTACTTGAGTAAGTACGCCCGAGGGGATTGTCTCTACACCTAGCGCCCTAAGGTCTTTCGTGGTCTGGGAGTCGTTGGTCAAAAGCTCGCTAAGGGGTAGCAGTGTTGCCTAATGGAGTAAGACATTGCACAGTCATGTGAAAAAAAAGAGAAAAAGAAAAAGAAAAGAAAAAAATAGAAATAAACACCGCGGGAAAGTGCGAAAAATCGCCCTCGTGAGTAAAAAGAAAGCAGTTAAGCCCATTGTTGAACCTCGGTTTGTTTTGATATGTTGAAATAGTCTTTGTTGTATATGTATACATGAATCTTGATTTAAACTATAATTTTCTGTTTTGAGCAAAATAGCATGAGTATTCTGTGCCTAAATCAGGTTTTGGTGAACATAACACACACACACACAGCATCTCTATAGCATTTGTGAATTATCTGAGTGTATGACATTATGCCCACAGTTTGGTTTGAATCTGTATTCTTGAATCTAGAAAAGTTCGCTAAGGCAAATTGGACTGAATTTCTATGGTAGTTGGATCAATGTGAGATTAGTTGCATCATAATTTAGTTGCATAGTAATATAGCTGCATTTTCATTGTTCATTAGTATGCAATTCTTGAGGGCAAGCAACAATTCAAGTTTGAGGGTATTTGATAAGTGGGTTTTATACCTACTTATTGAGTACCAATTTATGCAAACTATGCTCATCTCAAGTACATTTTAGTGTGTTTTAGTTGCATTTCATGTTATTTTGCATTGCATATACTTAAAACTCATTTTGGTAAAAAAGTGCAGGAAACGGCCTAATTTGGTGAAATTAGAGGGGCACGAGGCGAATGAACGCATGAAGCGAGGCACAAGCGATGGATGCGTGGCATGAAGATCAAGTGGAGCAGAGACTCAGCAAGGATGCAAAAATAAATGAGCAGCAGGAACAGATCAGTGCAGCAACATAACCAGGATTCAAAAGTGCAAAAGCCGCGCGGCAGGACAAGTATGGGAACGCGCGCCCGCGCGAGCACCCGACTGGACATCATGAGACACTACAAGTTGCGCGCCCGCACGAAGAGTACACTAGGGGAGCGCGCGGCCACGCGCGATGCTGACTAATGTTGAGCTATTTATTTTAATGTTTAATTAAAATGGTTGTAATTGATTTTTAAACGATTTCTGATTGGTGTCAGAGGAGATTATTCAAAATTATTCAATTTTTACGTATTTTTGACATCGTAACTAGGGTTTACTCTCTAGGGAGAGATTCCAACGTAGAAGGAGGCCAAAACTCTACTTTTCTATTTCTTCTTGGGATTTTCTACCAGAGTGGATTATTATTAATATTTGCTGGAATCATATGAGGATTTGAATAGTGAATTATATTCAGCAATTGGGTTTGATCGTTTCTACCTTTCATCTTTCAATTGTTTGTTTATTAATCATGTTTAGATTTGATCCCATAATGGCTTTTGGTTCAGTCATGAACTAAACTCCATTATGGGATTGTAACAGATTTTAATATATAGTTTGATTGCATTCTTGAATGCTGGATTGTTTTATATATCATATGGGATGCCTATCATGATTGTTTTACATGTTTGAATGCTTGATCACCATTCATTTCAGTACTTGTATGGAATTGACAATGAACATACAAGTATGGATTATAATCATGATAGTATACATATATGGGGCTGTTTTATATGGCGCGTGTATTTCGTGAACCAGATAGACATATACTATTTCACCGTATGAGTTAGAATAAAGGCTTAAACTTAAATTCAATATAGTTGTAATTTTACATAGACATATAGTGATTTTGGTTATATTCATGAATACATAGAGTCTATCATTTGTGGATGTTGTGTAAGTAGGTCATAGTGCATTGAAAAATGGCTACGACTCTTTTAGTGCTCTTGGCTACTTTCGTGTGATATGTGAACAAGCCATGCATGATCGTGGTGATTGAATGAAATATTAAATGAAGTTAGGATCCCATTACTTCCAGATTTGATTTATTCCGTCGTTATTATTGTTTTAGTCGTTATTTGCGATTCGAGTAACAAACCAATCTTAGTCATTAGTTTGAGCATATAGATATAGTGATTTAATTAATGCATAGTGATTTAAATTAAACAACTTTCTCTGTCAGATCGATACTTTACTTGCTCTGTATTACTTGTTGACACATGTATGCTTGCATGAGTTAGAGCTCTTTTGTTAGAACTAAAAACGAGGCAACAGACACACATCCTCATAGAGCCATCTTGTTTCTTTTAAAACAGCACTGGAGCACCATAGGGAGCCTTTGATGGTCGAAGAAAGCCAGATTTTAACAAATCAGCCAACTGCTTTCTCAACTCAGACAATTCTGCAGGTCCCATCTGGTAAGGGGCTTGGGCAGGGGGTCTCACACCCGGCTCCAACTCAATCTTGTGATCAACAGCACGCCTTGGAGGAAGGGTCTTCGGTAGTTCTGGAGGCATTACATCCTTGAAATCATCTAGTACCTTAGCAACAATATCTGGCAGTTCTTGGGCTACACCAGGCTTGATCTCAATCAAAGCACACAAGTAGGTTTCTTCGCCTCTTTTAAGCCCAGACTCAAGCTGCACCACAGACAACAAACTAGCCTTCCGTTTGCCTTCCTTCTTCTCCAAATTTGGGTATATAGCATTCACAAATCCTGACATCTTCTCATCTATGATCATTAATCCACCAAGATGAGGCATCACCATACATTTAGCCGACATCAGAAACTCCATTCCTAGGATGAGATCAAAATCATCTAAAGGAACAGCCATCGAGCTGCACTTTCCTTCCCACGGGCCAACCTTCAAATCTGCCACCGCCATGCCAAGAATTGGTCTAGCCTCAGAATTTACAGCCTTGATTTTACTTGCGTTCTCCTGTAAGTTTAACTTCAGTTTGTCCGCTTCCCTTTCTGCAACAAAGTTGTTGGTAGCACTAGTATCTACCATGGCCAACACTTCCTGGCCATTAACAACCACTGACACATACATCAATCCTCGTGGAGTGGGTGTCTTTGCCTTTTGGGTCTGCAAAGCACTCAATAGTTGCATAGGGCTCATTCTCGGACCATCTGATGTTCCTTCATCTGAGTCATTTGTAACCAGGGCATTCACCTTTTCTTTCTTTGGGCATTCTCTCATCCGATGGGGACCTCCACATATGAAGCAACCTTTGCTGTTGTTGTCCTTGGACTGCCCATCACTTTTAGGCTTGGACTGCTTGTCACCACCTTTCTTGAACTTCTTGTCCTTCTTGCCATCTTTAGAACCGCCCTTTTCCTTCTTTCCCATCTTCTTCTTCTTACCATCAGCAACATTAGGGCCAGAATATTTATAGTCAACTAGACTATCAGCCGCTGCAATTGCTATGGGCATATCTTTTACACCCTGCCTACACAATTCAGTCTGCGCCCACTGTTGCATACCCGAGAGAAAATTGAACAATTTGTCCTCCTCGGACATTTTCTTGATGTCCAACATCAACGAACTAAATTCTTTCACATATTCTCGAACAGACCCGTTCTATTTCAAATGCTTTAAACTGTCCCTCGCCAGCAATGAAGTATTGAGAGGCATAAATTGGTCCTTCAATTCTTTCTTGAGAACTATCCATGTCTCAATCGTTGGCCTGCCCGCACTTACATCATCCTCAGTCCGAGTTCGCCACCAAAGCTTTGCATCCTCCGTCAAGTACATGCTAGTAATTATGACCTTCTCTCGATCTAGGATGTGGGCAGCCACGAAGTATCGCTCCATGTCCCATAAGAAATTCTCCAGTTCCTTGGCATTTCGACTTCCCCCAAAGGATTTGGGTTCAGGGACTCGTAACTTTGAGTGGTGTCCACCTCCGCTCGTTGAACCACCAGCCACAACATGTTTAACTAGTGCCATGTCTTCAGTCCTGCTTTCGAATCGCTCAGAAACTTCTAGGGTCCGATTCGTGACAACCAACAAGTCAAGAGCCATGTCGTCAAACTTTTTGTTGAATTCCACGACATGCTCAGCAACTTCAGCACAAAGGTTCTCTAGTAGAACAGATGATGCTTTGAATTGGTCCGCCAATGAACCCTCTTCACCAACCAACCGTGCTCCCACATAAGTCTCCAACGCCTGCAAATTCTCTTGCTGTTCATTGATCTGAGTGTTCATCATCGTTTGCTAACGAAGCTTTGATACCAATTGTCACAGGGTGTACAATCTGAAATAAATTTTTCGCGTCTTTGACCTCCTTGTGATGCACTGGTTCGCCCAACCAGTCAACAACATGTCACTCACACAAACCACAGTCTATAAAAACAGCCACAGCCACAAGTCGACACAGTGTTTACAAGACAATGTCCCAACCTTTTCTTATTGCTCTCAATAACAAGGAATACAAATCTGACTAAGGCTGCAAGACTCACTTGGTCAGTGATTTTGTATCTAGCCAAGCCCTATGCTATATCTATATATAAGTATACAGAATTTAGACTGCAGTTGACATCCCCAACTGCTAGGACATTCAGCCAATAGGAAACTAACATTTTGAATAGTAACTACTCACAAACTGCCCACTAGTAGGTGTGCACGCCCCATGATCTGCGACTGCTGGAGACATGCCAATCATGTGCTTGGAGGTTGGCTGAGATCTGTAACCGCCCACAACTGCTTGTCAGTTTGGTCTTGGTCCAGCTAGCCAACCCAATCAGCCCACTGTGTCAACCCATCCTTGTTAATGTCTTAGCCCACAACGTCTGGCCACATTGTTGATGTCTCTAGCCCACGAGTTACCCAACATGGTGCCATCAAATGCTTTGTCCAACTAGCTCGCACGAATGTCCACCTGACCACGCACTTGCCTAAGGTACTGCCCGGTCTTGCTGTGCACGTTCAGCTCGATGCGTTTGTCCACATACTTCAACCTTGTTGCATTCTGAGTGCCAACCCATGCCATGCCTTGACATGTCAAGCCCAACGCCTGTGCCCATGCCCAACGTCTGTCCAATAACGTTCTTTTTTATTCATGCCCAGCTCATGAATGATCTTGGTTGATTCGATCCAAGCCACCAATCTGATGTTTGACATTGTTCGAAGGGAGCCAAACAATGTCCTAATGCCCAGTACGCATCGCCCATGACACCTGCCCATGATCCCGGGTAACCTTCACGGAGTACCCCTTGCCTATAGTAGCACTTATGAAAATTTCCAAACTGCCAGCACTAGACATTAGGCCTGTCTGAGGAAGCATAATGCAAACCCTCTAGAATTGATAGTTTTTTAACATGTGCCCATTTGTTGCCCAATGCCCCAAGCTACTGCATAATGTCACCCAATGCTGCACAAGACTGCTTATTGGCCTAAATGGCCGAGTGTCAAACTAGTTTGCTGGTTAAGTGCGCACAGTGCGTTTAGCTGCCGCACAGCGCACTTGGCTGCCGCACGCTGCTACACACTGCTGCTCAGGAGTGCCTTGCTAATTGACAATGTGACAACCCCAAAATAGGTCCATTCCATCCAACCCATTCTGAGTCGCCAAATACACATGGTACAGAAACAACTACAACTTTTACCACCCATAAGTCCATAATCAAATAAAATCTACTAACATCTATGAATTTAAAAGTCCATCATCAATATTTTATCCCTGTAACATCAATCAATATATATCTCAAATCAAATCAAATATTCATCTTTGCACTACAGGCCAAAGATATTCATCAGTCGGTCATGTTCATCTAAACACCTGTTCATCTTTGCACTACGGGCCAAAGATATTCATCAATTGTTCATGTTCATCTCAACACCTGTACATCTTTGCACTACGGGCCAAAGATATTCATAATAAAATCAACCATCTTTGCACTACAGGTCAAAGATATTCAGTATCACCATCATTTAGGACTGAGGATGATGAAAAATATTTTAAAGAAAACGAATCCAGTGAAACAAAATAACAAGTATTAAGGATTCGTACTCTAAACAATCCGAGTTCAAAAATACTTCATAAATAATCATACTGAAGTAAAATTCAAGAATGATCATAACATAGATCCAATCAAAGCTAGTATCCAGAATTGATATTTTGGACAAAAAGAAGAAATTTCATTTTTCAGTGAATAGTGTCGTATTCGTGAATAGTGCCGTATACGTGAATAGTGCCGTATACGTGAATAGTAACTCCGACACCAAAAGATAGAAATTTCACAAAAAAACATCATCACGCTTCGTGAATAGTACTCGGGAATAGTAACTCGTGAATAGTAACTCGTGAATAGTAACTCATGAATAGTAACTCATGAATAGTAACTCCGAAATGGAAAAGTTCCAAATTTGATAAAAATTTCCAACTAACATTTCAGCATAATGATATTGAAGAAATAATATCATTTAAGAAGAAAATAACATCCCTTACCTCGAAAGACAGTACTTCTGGTTGAAACACCGAATATAGGCTATGACTTGAACTTGCACCGTATAGCAATACTCAAAGTATACTCAAAATACTCACAAGAATACGCTCGATAATATAGAGAGAGAAAACTTCAGTTTCTGGTGTGATTTTCAATTCTAACCTAAGCACCTATTTATAGGAAATTGCTTAGAACACCAAAGCAGAAAATTTAATATAATATAATATATATAAAAATTTTCTACGCATTCATAGAATCTGTAAATTTGAATACAAACCACATGCTCCCTTCTAAAAAAAACGTTTTTATTATTAAAAATATTTTAAACTTCTAAAAATCAATTATTTCGGAGCTTCGGAACTTCAATAATTCATAATAAATAGCCCTTTTTGCCAGAAAATTCGAATCTCGTGAGTTTTTATAGGAATTTCAATTCTCTACAACTTTGCAGAAGGAAGTTTTTCCAAATTCCAAACAGAAATTAACCGAAATCCACAAACGAACGATTTTACAGGCTATAATCAAATTTTCAGTCAAGAAACAGGTCTACCGACACACAAAATCTGTTTTTAATATTCATTGCAACAAAAATACTCTTTCTCCTCATATACTCATATATCCCACATTCATCGTAAAAATATCACCGTTAATATATTATTAAAATAATATATTTAAATGAATTATTTTATCAGAAAAAGATAAAATATTAATTTTCAACAATTGTCACATTAAAAATTTTCTCCATCTATATCCACATAAAATCAATATTTTCATCATCATATAAATCAATAATTTAATTATTCACAAATAATATTACAGAATCACAATACTGACAACCAGGCCGTTCCCAGGAAAGAGGGGGCTTTCCAATAAGAATTTCTTCTTACTGGCGCGCAATTAGGTGACCAAACCTCTCCTTAGACAGAACTTTCTAGACATTGCCAATAATGTTATCAAATAATATTATTCAGATAATATGAATTATTGATTCGATAATGGAAAATACTGTGTAATGACAATTATTGAAACAACAGTAATATAAAATATCAATGCAGCAATTATTGAATCAATAACATAAAATACTGAACAGTAATTACTGTAACAATTATTGAGTAGTGCCTTCTTACGTAAGAATCAATAATTGGTGCAATACCGTGTGCTATTGTACAACAATGCGTATTACTGTGTTTTAACCACCGAGTATTCCAATAATATTAACGGTAAAAACTACGCCGTTATTTATAAACAACTTATACTTGTCGTTTTCTTCATCCAATCGCTTTCTGTTATGGGGCCCACAAAAGACTGCGTCGTCGTACGAATATTCCCCGACAGCAAGAATATTCCACGACCAAACGAATATTCCCCGACAACAATGAATATTTTATAACCACCTGCTTATTCAAAATATTTGCGCATTTTATCCATAACTAACCACATTAATCAAATTCACCCTTACTATTTGAAAATAATAAATAAAGGAAATTCCTTTTTATTTAAAAAATTTTCGGGGTCTTACAACCTCCCCTCCTTATGAAATTTCGTCCTCGAAATTGACGTACGTAACTGGTGTTTCGAAAAGGTAAAGATACCTCGCTTTCATTTCCGTTTCCAACTCCAATGTCATTTCCTCTATAGCATGATTCCTCCACAAAACTTTAACTTGTGGTATGACCTTCATGCGTAGGACATGCTCCTTCCCATCCAACATCTTGACAGGTACCTCCTCGTACATTAAGTCTTCAGCTATTTCGTCCGGTTCTAACTCAATGACGTGGTTCGAGTCGTCCATATCGGTACATAAAAAAACGTTATAAACACGCGACATACTTGGCGGTAAAACTAGTCTATAGGCCACAGTTCCTATTCGATCGAGGATTTCAAATAGACTAATAAATCGAAGGTTTGAGTTTTGCTCACATCGCCAATTCTCTCTTTTGGAATAACAACTTCTTGTACCTACTTCTTCATATTCACCAGCTCCGGTGTGTAGCTTGAACAGCTTTAACTTTATCGATTAAAGTCGATTATACTCGTATATCATCACGTGGATACCTAGAGTTTTCATCTCCATCTATATTATTTGTAAATTATACGAAATGAGTCTTTGACAATATCGCATTCGTACTCGTATACGATCTTCTACTCAACACGTCAGCTACCACGTTCGCTTTTCCAAGACGGCATGGTCAGAACATGTGCTGAAATGAGTCTCCTCTTGAGTTCTTCGAAGCTCTTCCCACATTCCTTGCTCCATTCGAATTTTGTATCTCTACGAGTCAGCTGCGTTAATGGAATAGCGATTCGAGAATATCCTTAAACGAATCTCCGATAATAACCAACTAAGACTAGAAAGCTACGTATTTCAATTACCGACTTAGGTTGCTCTCAACTGCGACTCATATCCCAACCTTGGATAGCACGTTACAACAGCACCTATCAGTTTACTATCGCACGAATATGGCGTCCCCTACAAAGAGTCTGGCTTCGGTGTATTCCACAAAGGAAGTCACCAGATAAAGGCTTGGGTATCAACTTCTACAGTTGGGTTTTTAACTCCTGAAGTTCAATAGGAGCCATTCGATATGAGATTTTAGAAATGGGTTTTGTACCGGATTCAAAGTCGATACAAAATTTAATATCACGCTCTAGGAGTAAGCCAAGAAATTCTTCAGGAAATTTACTAACAACAGAAATATCATTCAAATCTGACGTATTTTTGTTCAAGTCCATGGGCTAAGAAAACATGACATCCATTTTTCAATAAACGAATGACTTCATGGCTTGATATAAAAATGTTTGACTTCAATGGTTTAATTGCTTGAATTCGAATATCAGGTTGCTTAAGAATATGAAAACTAACAACCTTACAAAAGCAATTAATTTTGGCATGATGAGTAGTTAACCTTAAAATCACATCAAAAGCAAATATCTCTATAGAAATAAGGTTAACAGGTAATGTGATAGTGCCAACTTGAATCAAGCAAGATTTCTAAACAACGGATGTAATGAAAGTTTCTCCTAACGGAGTATCCATAAATAGGTCATAGTCTAATTTCTCCGTAGTCAAGTTCAAACGTTGAGCGCAAACAAGAGAGATAAAAGAATAGGTAGAACCGGTACCTAGTAAGGTATAAACTTCGCAAGATTTATAATTAACTAACCCGTGCTAACTTCGTTCGGGTTTCTCGCATTTTGACCGGTCACGACAAACGCTCTTCCAGGAACCGTTGACTTTGACTTTTCTGGGACAGCCTTTTGAATCACCATCCCCGTTGGAATTGGTTTCGCTACCGTACACTCTCGAGCGATATGTCCTTCCTTTCCACAATTATAGCATACCTTGAACTGTTGTGGGCAGTTTGGGCTGATATGTCCCTCTTTCCCGCATTTATAGCATACGACCAGTGGTCTTTCTCCTCCCTTGGAACCAGTTGCTGCTGGTGCTGACGTCTTCACATGGTCGTTGTTGAATCTCCTCTTTTTAAAATCTTCTCCTGACTCGCTTCTTCTATTTTCATGGCCGTGATTACCACCAGAGTGGTTACCACCTTTGCCCGTATTCTTCTTTCTTCGCACATTATCGTTGTTCTGATGACTGCTATCAACAGTATAATCCTGGTTATGGTCCCTCGGTTGAACGTACTCGTTATCTCGCTCTAATAACTGAGCCCTGTTGACAACATCTGAATAGATAGAAAATTTATGAGAAATGAGATATTGACGTATACCGGGTTTCAAACCTCTCAGAAACATCCGCGTCATACGTTCCTCATTCTCCACCAAATGAGGTGCAAACCTGGATAACTCCGCGAACTTCGCCTCGTACTGGGACACCGTCATGTTATTCTGCTCTAGTCTAATAAACTCCACTTCCTTCATATGGCGAATACTTTTAGGAAAGTATTTTTCGTTGAAAAGTTTCTGAAACGTCTCCCATGACATGCTGAGTGCGGCTGGATGTGTACGCTTCACAGACTCCCACCAGTAGTCTGCCTTGCCACGGAACATAAAGGTGGCGAATGGAACCTTCTGTTCCTCCGTGCATCCCAAGACATCGAATATCTTGGTAATTTGTTTGACCCACGTCTCCGCATTAATCGGATCCGGCTTTCCCAAAAATTCTGGTGATCCGGCTTTCCCGTGAATTGCTATCATTTTCTCCTGTATTTTGAACACGAGTCTCCCTCGTCTGGTTTTGCATGAACTGCAAAAAGCTCCTAAACATCCCGTCGTTTATCGTCTGCTCAGTGGCGTTGTTCACAGGAGGAACATTGTCAGCCTGTTGCACGTTCTCCTCGTTGGTAAGTACAGGCATCTCCACGATCTCATTTACTCCACAGTTAATATTCTCAGTCAACATTCTCAAATACTGTCATAAAACAAGGGTTAATTAAACAATTTAACAAATCACATATTACCCCTATATTATGACCAACCAACGAATAAGCTTAGGTAGGACACACTAGCGAAGGATTTACTCATCTCTCCCCTCCTAGTTCTATTCCCCGATCCCCGCCAGAGATCATATCCCTAAGCTCTGATACCAACTGTGACAACCCCAAAATAGGTCCATTCCATCCAACCCATTCTGAGTCGCCAAATACACATGGTACAGAAACAACTACAACTTTTACCACCCATAAGCTGTGAGTTTGAATACAAACATTATCATCTAGACAATATCCACATGCAAATAAATCCCCATCATAATTATTGATACATAATTTTACAAAAAATGGTGAGGACTACTAAACAACTCTCCCTAGAACCTTCATTCCATACCCCGACTAGTACTCGCTACATTCTCGCCTCCTGAGAAGAAAAATGGAACAACAAGGAAAAGGGTGAGCTCAACTAGCCCAGTAAAGAATATTATGACTAAGATAATGTACAACAAATTATCCTTAGTCTTCAACATGGAAAAATCTGATAGAATACAATAGACAACAAGTTTTAGATCAACAACTGCAGCGGAAACAACAATTCATTAGAAGAGTTAAGTAGGGAATAAAATCTACTAACATCTATGAATTTAAAAGTCCATCATCAATATTTTATCCCTGTAACATCAATCAATATATATCTCAAATCAAATCAAATATTCGACATTCACTTCTAGCTACTTAGTTTATTTTTCCAATGATGATAAACTAAGTAAGTGGTACTTAGTTTATGACAATTGTTATTTGAAATCTATAGAGACTACTGTTCGACATTCACTCATACTTAGTTTATTATTATTATTTTTTTATTTTAATTTGTAGTATATTATATAATTGGCTTATTTATTTATTAAATTTACTTTATTAAATTAAATTAAATTAAATCATATTATTTTATTTATTAAACTAAATTAAATTAATTTTTTATTACTTTTTTATTTATTTTGTATTATATTATATAAGTTCTAATTTAATTTAATTTGATTTGATTTCGTAATTAAAATTATTTTATTTTATCTTGTATTATATTATATAATTTTTAATGTTTTTCATTTAATTTAATTTAGATTATTTAAATTAAATTAAATTTATTTTATTATTTTTATTAAATTTTATTTTTTATTGAATTATATTTTATTTATTAAATTAAATCAAAGTTTTTTTATTTTATTCAAATGAATTTAATTTAATTTATGATTTTATTTTAATTTATTTTATATTATATTATGTTATTTATTTTCTTTTTAAAATTTATTTTATTTAATAAACTAAATTAAATTATATTTACTTTATTTTATTTTAGTAGTAAGAAACTAAGTAAATTGTAATATCCCGAAAAAAATAATAAAATAATATTAAATTTATATTCTTAAAACACATTGTTTGGAACTTGTCATTTATTTGGGTCAAACTAGTTATTTAAATTATGTGCGCTAATAAATATTAATAAGTGATAGATAATATTATGTGGTTAAAATTTGGGCCTAAATATTAATTTAACCCAAATAGAAGTTTATTAGGGCAAACATAATTAATAAATAGCTAAACATAATATTACTTTATTATACAAACTGAATAAGAAGAGGTGGCTACTTTGGAGATAAAGGGTTCTACAAAGGGGGCTCAGGTGAAAAAAGATTAGAGATTTTGATCACTAGTAGGAAAATTTCATCAGTAATAAGTATATTATACATTATATAAAGTAGGGATAAATCACGTGGTTCCATATTAAATTATTAAATTCAGTATGTTGTTTTTTTTCATCATGAGCAAGTACTTTTGTAATTCAAGAACTAAGAGCGATCTTTAAAGATGTGAGAGTTTATTTATTAATGTAATACTTATACGGATGTACTTATTATTATTATCACTTTATTCCAATCAGATTGAAAGGAGGGAGTAGTCTGTGATTGATTTTGGAGATCATAAAATAATAAATTGATAATTTTTTTTAAATAAAAAAATATATATAGCAGTAGTAATTAAAGTTTACAAAAACTTGCATAATTTACAAGAGATGTTATGCAAATAAATATGTAAGATTATATGGAATGAATTAAATCTTAATATTATAAGTAATTATATTTTATAGTCGTATCAAATAGAAGTGTTCATATTTTTATAAATGTACTTACATTTAATATTATTAATTTGTGTAATTAGTTCGGACTGAAGGAACTTAAAGAGTTATATTTGGAATATAAATTTTGGAGTATTAATAATTTATATAAGGCGATGATTAAAGGCATATTAAATAGATTATGAATTATTTTGAAATTATTGAATTGAATTATATTTAATTTGAGGTGAATATGTTTAGGTGATGAATAACGTTTCGTATTTGATATCGTTGGCATTTGAGGGTAAGATTTGGTGGAGTGTGCTATAAATGGTTTGGAAGTATCAGGTACGAATTCCGTACTCTTTCAGCGACAGTTTTGTTAAATTTGATTTGTTCGTTAATTTGTTTCCTTATTTCGAATTGTGTTATGATTTCACACAATTGATTTATGTGAAATAAATATATTAGTTTCATTTTGGAGTTGATACACATGACTCGTATTTTTACTCTATGAATTAGGATATCATGTTTAGTATTTATTTTTGATAATTGTAGAGCGGTACATGTTGCTACCTTTTTTTTGAGACCTTGTGACTATAATTTGATTTGGTTCCACATGTACATATAGAACCCTTTTGTTGATATTTTGTCGCATGTGTTGTGACATGATATTTTTGTTAGAATATACTGTAGGGTATACCTGAGCTATAACAACCTGTGGGGGTACCACAGAGGAATGTCGTCTCTGCACGAGAGACATGACACTTTCCGTGGCGGTGTGATTAGTCCACGGCGTCTCCGTTTTGGGCTCCGGAGGAAGTGGGTCATTTGGAGTTTTGTTGTGGGAGGCGTATGGGTTAACCCTAGTTTTCTATTTTGCGGATTGGTGATGTTGTGCCAAACACACCTGTCTGATTTGCATACATTTGGATTCGCGGTCCAATGTGTGATTTGCCTGTGTGGCATTATTTTAGTTGCCTGTGTGGCATCATTTGACTTGTCTGTGTGGTATTATTTTGATTTGCCAGTGTTACAAGGTATATTTCTGAGCTCATTCGGTATAAAATAACTCTAGCCATTTGTTTCAGCCTATTATTTTATTGGATTAGTTTTGTTAGTTTCTGTTCAGTTAAAGTCATTGAGTTAGTTACTTCAGTTCGTTATTTCTTTATTCTTTTATTGATTTCGTCAATTATGTTGATTCAGATATATTTCATTCAGATCTTTGGATATTATATTTTCGTTCGCATTTGTACTTGAGGCTTTGTTCAGTATTTTGTCTCAGTTGTTTCCGTATATCAATGGTATATCTTTTGTATATCTGTATCCGTACTGGGCAATTGACTCATGTTGTGTTTTTCTTTCGGCAGGTTTGCAGGGGTGATTCAGGGCTAATGTAGTGAGAGTTTTGCCTTTAACCATTTAGGTTGATTCGAATTTTACGTTTTGATTATTTTAACTCTATTTGGAGAATTGTATTTAGTACGCTATTAATGGATCACCACTATTAATATTTTGAGGTTAGTAGTGCTATGTTTTCTTATTTTGAGGTTTGCTATGTTTTGCACGTGACCTCCCTTTCCTTTTCGGGAAGGGGTGTTACAGAGATGGTATCAAAGCTTAGGTTCTTTCTTGTAGAAAACCTATTTAGGTTTGACCTGTGAGTTGTGGGTAAATCACCGGGTAGACATAGGAGTTTGAATTGATTTTGTTCTCTGTTTGGTTGGTCTTATTCTGACCAAGTGTTTTTTTAGTTCTTTGAATTATAGTTGATTTGAGAAAGGCGAGATAATTTGTTAAGATTATTATTGTTATGTGTTGGAACAATAATATTAGTTAAGGATTGTGATTGAATTATTAAGGAGAATAATATCATATTTTGTTCAGTTAAGAAATGATTATACGATTATGATATGAGCATTTATATCAGCAAGTTTTGATATGGAAGAATTATTTGTTAAGAGTTATTTCAGGTAATTAGAAATTATTATGATTTTGGAATTGAGAATTTTATTCGGGTTAGATTCTGATTTTTGTTAAGTTATGAATAATTTGAGGTATGTGAATCAGTGAGATAATATGATAAAGTGAAAACTATTAAGTACAAAGGATCTCTTGTAATTTTGAGTTGTTGTAAATATTCGAGGCAATTAGATTAATTTTTTGGAGTAAATGAATTTTGCGACTATTTCCTAGTAGAATATTGGAGTTATCTTATATGAAATTTTGAGTGATAGTATGAGGAGATTTTGGAATTTGTTCGGTTAAGATTTACACTAAGAGAATGATTGATTTATTAAATGATTAGATATTAAATGATGAATCTTTAAGAGATTTTGAAAGCTATCGTTTGTTTATTCAGATAGTAGGATATATGATTTGGAGTTTGGTATGGTGATGGAAAGATCTTAGTAGTAGTATATTTTTGGTGTAATAATATTTGAGAACTAATTTGATTGAAGGTTATGATATTTTGAAACTCTTAAGGACTTAGGAAAGTTGGTGATAAAGAGATATTAGTAGTATATTATTTGGTGTAATATTATTTGGTGAATAGTTCAAATTAAGGATGAGATATTTTGAAGCTCTTGAGGACTTGGGGAGAGTTGGTAATATGGTTTGCATAGTTATTTTGGTTATCTGATGTCTTTAGAGTTTTGCGTGAGTTTATGTAAAATTAAATAAAAATAATTTGTTAGATCTTTGTCATGTGTGGAATATAAACATTTTAACGAGTTAAAAATAATTTTAAATATTTTAGTTATTTGAATCGTATTTAGATGAAGAAAAATGTTTGTGATTTCAAATTATGTTCCGAAGAGTACGTACTCTTGCAAGAATAAAACTCAAAGATATTAACGGGGGGGCCGCACCAATAGTGGATCATGTGATTTAACGCGAAGAACCTTACCGAGACTTGACACGGTAGCTGACAAATCTTTTACAAGTACATTGATAATTACGTGGACCGATGACTTATCCACGTTGATCGTTACAAATGGCGACGCTACGTCGTAAATAAATTTATTTATTTACATATGTAGCTTATTTGAATTCCGAGGACGGAATTATTTTTAAGGGGTGAAAAATGTAATAACCTATTTTTTTATATAATTAAATATTAATTGATTTTATCTTATACAATTGTGTTAAATGGGAAAAGGTAAATGATTTTTTTTCCTTCTTTTCTTCCTTGTTTTGTTTGGAAAATTAAATTCTTTTAGTACATAATTAAATAAGTGATTAAATTAAAATTTGAGGAAGATAATTCCTTTTGTTAACGTCTTGTGGTAAAATTATTCGGAGCGGGAAGCTACTTGGGAGATAGAGGAATCTATTCGAGCGGAGTATCTGCATCTTTTTGATAATTAGGTATTTTTCATTCTTTTGATTCCAGGGATGGAATCCTTTTTAAGGGGGAGGTAATGTAATATCCCGAAAAAAATAATAAAATAATATTAAATTTATATTTTTAAAACATATTGTTTGGAACTTGTCATTTATTTGGGTCAAACTAGTTATTTAAATTATGTGGGCTAATAAATATTAATAAGTGATAGATAATATTATGTGGTTAAAATTTGGGCCTTAATATTAATTTAACCAAAATAGAAGTTTATTAGGACAAACATAATTAATAAATAGTTAAACCTAATATTACTTCATTATACAAACTGAATAAGAAGAGGTGACTACTTTGGAGATAAAGGGAACAGCTACAAAGGGGGCTCAAGTGAGGAAAGACTAGAGATTTTGATCACTAGTGGGGAAATTTCATCAATAATAAGTATATTATACATTATATAAAGTGGGGATAAATCACGTGGTTCCATATTAAATTATTAAATTTAGTATGTTGTTTTTTTTCACCATGAGCAAGTATTTTTGTAATTCAAGAACTAAGAGCGATCTTTAAAGATGTGAGAGTTTATTTATTAATGTAATACTTATACGGATGTACTTATTATTATTATTATCACTTTATTCCAATCAGATTGAACGGAGATAGTAGTCTGTGATTGATTTTGGAGATCCTAAAACAATAAATTGATGATTTCTTTAAATAAAAATATATATATAGCAGTAATAATTAAAGTTTACGAAAACTTGCATAATTTGCAAGAGATGTTATACAAATAAATATTTAAGATTATATGGAATGAATTAAATCTTAATATTATAAGTAATTATATTTTATAGTCGTACCAAATAGAAGTGTTCATATTTTTATAAATGTACTTACATTTAGTATTATTAATTTGTGTAATTAGTTCGGACGAAAGGAACTTAAAGAGTTATATTTGGAATACAAATTTTGGAGTATTAATAATTGATATAAGGCGATGATTAAAGGCATATTAAATAGATTATGAATTATTTTGAAATTATTGAATTGAATTATATTTAATTTGAGGTGAATATGTTTAGGTGATGAATAACGTTTCGTATTTGATATCGTTGGCATTTGAGGGTAAGATTTGGTGGAGTGTGCTATAAATGGTTTGAAAGTATCAGGTACGGATTCCATACTCTTTCAGCGACAATCTTGTTAAATTTGATTTGTTCGTTAATTTGTTTCATTATTTCGAATTGTGTTATGATTTCACATAATTGTTTCATGTGAAATAAATTTATTAGTTTCATTTTGGAGTTGTTACACATGACTCGTATTTGTACTCTTTGAATTAGGATATCATGTTTAATATTTATTTTTGATAATTGTAGAGCGGTACATGTTGCTACCTTCTTTTTGAGACCTTGTGACTATAATTTGATTTGGTTCAACATGTACATATAGAACCCTTTTGTTGGTATTTTGTCGCATGTGTTGTGACATGATATTTTTGTTAGAATATACTGTAAGGTATACCTGAGCTATAACCACCTGTGGGGGTACCACAGGCATGTCGTCTCGGCACGAGAGACATGACACTTTCCGTGACGGTGTGATTAGTCCACGACGTCTCCGTTTTGGGCTCCGGAGGAAGTGGGTCATTTGGTGTTTCGTTGTGGGAGGCGTATGAGTTAATCCTAGTTTTTTGTTCTGCGGATTGGTGATGTTGTGCCAAACACACCTATATGATTTGCATACATTTGGATTCGCGGTCCAATGTGTGATTTGCCTGTGTGGCATTATTTTGGTTGCATGTGTGGCATCATTTGACTTGTTTGTGTGGCATTATTTTGATTTGCCTGTGTGACAATGTATATTTCTGAGCTCATTCGGTATGAAAAAAACTCCAACCATTTGTTTCAGCCTATTATTTTATTGGATTAGTTTTGTTAGTTTCTGTTCAGTTAAAGTCATTGAGTTAGTTATTTCAGTTCGTTATTTCTTTATTCTTTTATTGATTTTGTCAATTATGTTGATTCAGATATATTTCATTCAAATCTTTGGATATTATATTTTTATTTGCATTTGTACTTGATGCTTTGTTCAGTATTTTGTCTCAGTTATTTTCGTATATCATTTTTATATCTTTTGTATATCTATATCCGTACTGGGCAATTGGCTCATGCTGTGTTTTTCTTCCGGCAGGTTTGCAGGGGTGATTCAGGGCTAATGTGGTGAGAGTTTTGCCTTTGAACATTTAGGTTGATTCGAATTTTACGTTTTGATTATTTTGACTCTATTTAGAGAATTGTATTTAGTACGCTATTAATGGATCACCACTATTAACATTTTGAGGTTAGTAGTGCTATGTTTTCTTATTTTGAGGTTTGTTATGTTTTGCACGTGACCTCCCTTTCCTTTTCGGGAAGTGGTTTTACATAAATGGTACTTAGTTTGTGATTTATTAATATTGGGAAAGTAATTAGTAATACAATACCTGCAAGGCCCACAAATATTCTGCAATTTCATAATTCTGACAGAATTTCTGTCATAAATTCAGTCAAAAATAGCAAATATATCAAGATTAAAAACAGTCCTAAAATCAGTTACATTATGATATGGAACCCAAATTTGATATGTTATACACTTCATAATATCAATATTATGCAATTTTCAAATTCCAAATAATATGCAGTTCACAAACCCAAAATACAAATTCCAATTTCAGCAATCAGCAATATAAGAATAGGACCCAAATTTTAGATTTCAGATCACTCCCAATTCCAACAAATGGACCCAAATTTTCAACCCACAATTTCACAGCAACAACATATTATCCAAATTGGGTTAATCTCATATTCAAACTCAAACTAAACCTAAAACAAATTAAGCCACAAATTTCACAATTAGCAACAAATTAACCTTAAAAATTTAATACTTGGCAGAAAACTAACCTTGAAATTTAATTAATGTGCAAACTAACCGACAGTGGTGTTAGTGATGGTGGTTCAACTGACGGTGTTGGTGGCATCTACTGGTGGTGGAACCGATCGACAGTGATGGTGGTGGTGGCGGTACGTGGTGGTGGTAGTGGTAGTACGTGGTGGTGGTGGAATCGAAGGTGTGGTGGTGGCAGTACGTGGCGATGGTGGTGGAATCGAAGGTGGTGGTGGTGGTGGAACCGGTGGTGGTGGTGATGAGAGCAGTGAGAGAAGTGAGACTGAAAGAGAATCAAGTGAGAGCTCGCGTAAAGGTGAGAGAGAAATGAGAGAGAGAGAGAGAGAGAAAGAGAGAAATGAGAGCAAAGTGAGAGAAACGAGGGGGCCGGAAGACGTACCGATAGGTTTTAGGATTATTTTCGACAAACTGTCCGTCGTACTTAACTTCGTCGTAATTAGGCTATCTTCGACTGCATAGTCCGTCAGAATACACATTATTCAGTCGAAAATAAGGTTCACACTGGCGGGAACATTGGCGCCAATGGGATACATATATGTTCGATGAACATCCGTCGAAATTAAAGTAGTTGCGACGGACGTATCTTCGACCAAATAATCCGTCAAAATATATAGTATCTTCGAGGGAATGTGTCCGTCGAACGTAGCTCCGTCGAAATTAGCCGATTTTCTTGTAGTGTGATCTTGTATATTAACATCCCCCTCAAGTTGGAAGGCTAAAACAAATTACAGCATCCCAACTTGGTAAGAAAACTAAGTAGAATGCCATGACTTAAAGACTTAGTGAAGAAAATTGCTAGTTGCATAAAGGTAGGCAAATGAGCAGTCTTGATCAAGCCTTAAATATTTTCTCCCTAACCAAATGACAATTAATGTCAATATGCTTGGTACGCTCATGAAATACAGAATGGAGGCAATGTAAAGAGCAGACTGATTATCACAAAATAAAGTTAAATGAGTAAGGTTGGAAAGACCAAAGTCTTTAAAAAGAGAAACCAGCCAAGTTATTTCACAACACATATTGGTCATGGCTCTATATTCAGCCTCTACTGAAGATCTAAAGACAGTGGTTTGGCACTTACATTTCCAAGAGATAAGACTACTTCTCAGCAGTACACAATACCTAGTCAAAGATCTCCTAGTAAGTCTGCATGCTCCCCAATCAACATCAGTATAAGCTCTCACTTTGAAAGTATAATAATAATCTTAAAGGAGGTTGAATTGATTATTATTAGTTAAAAAATTATCTTAAGCCTTTTTGAATTTTGGATAATTAATTTGAAGTGTTAGAAATTAATATGCAAGACAGTAAAAAAAAATTGAATCACACAATGCACAGAGGTTTATCTGGTTCATAAAATACACCTAGTATGTTGCTACATCCAGTCTCAGGTTCTTATTTAGAACTTGAGATCCTATTACTATCAGTAATAAATACTCCTTCAACAGGCGGAGAAGCCTTTACAATGTATTATGGACAAACTTCCGACTGTTACCAACAAATCTATCTTGGTCAGCAAGCTCCCAACTCCCTCCTTAAGCGTAGTTGTACTTTATTTTGAGATCAGTTCTATTCTATGATCTGGTCTTGAAACAACAACCTCTTCTTCAACACAAGTTCACTAGAGATTCAACTTTCAGCTGACCTCTCCACGCCTCTGGTCTTGGTCGAAAAATTACTCGTCTTTCTCACAGGTACATAAAATAAACTAACTCTACCCTTTTCCTTTTTACAAGAATTTTTACAACAATTTGCTTCTTAAAATAAGCAAATAAAATTTAGTACAAATTGATACTTCTCAAATAAGCAGATAACAATTAAAGAGTAAATATATTTATAAAAGTTCAAAGACTTTTATACTTGAGAAAATATGCTACTGTGTAAACAGATAATAATGTGCTTAGATCAAATAATACTTCTAGGTAAGCAAATATGTAAAATTATGTATTGTTATAAAAGTTTAAATTACTTTTATATTTTGTGTAAAAAGTGCTTCTTGGATAAACAAATAAATAAATTTTAGCTTTTACTCAAGGATGCTTCTATATAAGCAGATAGATAGTTTACTGTAATTTTATAAAGAATTATTTATTCTTTATAATTAAGAGTATTTTTCTATGGATTAAAAAGACTTGATTTCACATATATTCTCTAAGAAGTATTATATGAATGACTTTGTGTTCAAAAACTTGTGATTAACTGAATAAATCAATTTAAGCAATGATTATCAAGTATAACAATTTAATTAGTTAGGCATTAATTGATATAACAAATATATTTGTTTAACTCAAATAATATATAATAATATTTTATCTATTATGTGATTTATAAATAAAGTCACTTAATACTATAAGAAATCGTACTGTTCAATTCCTTCACTTAAGAGGAATATCTCTGTAGCCTTTCGGCGTCTAAGTTTGACATAATTTATATTTTCACTATTGATATTTTAATAAATATGTTGAATAGATCACTTTAGATTTTCAAATCCGATTCAGATAATTCACTCTTTTTGAAGGAACATCTCAGTGTCGTTTTGAACTATCAAATGTATATCCATTTTATAACATTTATATAAATAATATCAATAAAGAGTTGCTTAGTACTATAAGGAATCATACAGTTAGATTTCCTCTCCGTAGAGGAATATATCTGTAGCCTTTCAGCATCTAAGTATATCTTTTTATTTAATAAATAGATGAAATATAAATATATAAAATTATGTATAACAATTTATATTTGTATATCTATAAACTTAAAACAAGAAATAATTCAACTACGTTAAATCAAATGACTTATCTCAATTACTTGGACCAATTTCCTTCTCAAAAAATCAAAACTTTGGTAAGAAGAGATGTAAAGCTTAGAGAGTGTATGTAGGCAAGTAGAGTAAACTTTTTCTTTTCACTTGAATTAGAAAAAATCAAATGAATGAAAGACTACCTATTTATAAAAATTTTTGGAGTCGGGGCAAAAAGGAAATTTTTGAAGGTTTGATTTAAAACAATTGTTTGGATTTAATTATTTTGCAATGGATGGTTAGGATGAAGCAATAAAAAATTTCACCCAGATTGCTAATTTAAATCATAGCCCAAGCAAAAAGGTACCTTTCAATTTTCATCAACTTAAGTATTAAATGTGGTTTAAATGAAGCACATTCAATTTCTACGTGGCCGTTTTATTTGTCCAAAAAAGATAGTCACTTAAACTTTACACACACGATTTATATATATATATATATAGAAAATGGATCAGATCAGAACCTCCCGGACGGAAGAAAATTAGAACCCAATTTTTTTTTTTTTTTTTTGTAGAACAAAAAAAAAATTATGAAACTGAAAATTTTCAATAATACAGTGTTTTTAGTGTGTTTTTAATACCTACACTGACCAATGTATGTACAGTCTGCCCAGACTGTACAAAAATATTTTGTTATAGACATCCAAATCACACCCAAAACACTGTATAATGTAAAATTTTCAATTCCATAATTTTTTTTTTGGTTGTTTCAAAAAAAAAAGTCTAGATTTTAACAAAATCAGAGTCCGGACCTGATCCGGACTATATATATATATATATATATATATATATATATATATATATATATATATATATATATATATAATGGATCAGGTCTAAACTCCCGAACCTGGCCAAAATCCGAGATCCATTTTTATTTTTATTTTTTGCTTTTTTTAAAAACTAAAAAAGGCATGCATTCATTCAAAATCACACCCAAAATACTATATTATATATAATTTGTACATCCATGTTTTGTTATATGTATCCAAATCACTCCAAAAATACTATATTATGTAAAAATTTCAGTTCCATAAAATATTAAAAAAAATTGTTATTTAAAAAAAAGCAAAAAAAAAGTCTGTATTTTTATAAAGTCCGGGATCCCGGACTGAATCCGGACTCTCTCTCTTTACATATATATATATATATATATATATATATATATAAGTTATATACAATTAATATATATATTCATGCATGCAATAAATCTTTTTGCCCAATTTGTTTTGTGAGTTATAAAGGAAATAAGATCTCATTGCCTTTGATATTTATATGAATCAATTTATTTAACACTTGAAATTTAAATTATTAAGGTCAATAAAAATTAATTCAAATAAAATTAGAAAAATAGTTTAGATAAAAGTAAAATAATTAATTAAATCTCAAACCTATTTAATTAATTTAATTACTTCATAATTGTTATCATCAAAATATACTAAAAATTTGAGACCTATCAATCTCCCCCCTTTCTGATGATGATAATTATATAAAAATATTTTTTATTAAGGACTTCCCTTTCTGTTAAGAAGCCTTCCCTTGCATAATGAATATTTTAAGCCATAAAAGTTTTTCAAATTTTTTAGCAATTTGTACCACATCTCATAGTAGTTAAGCAGTGCAGTTATAAATATAAAACATCTCATATCCCATAGCAGTTTAGCAGTGCATTATAAAATAATATTTTTCTTTCTTCTCCCCCTTGTCATCATAAAAAATGATGGGGTAAAAGAAAAGAACCTGTAGAAAAAGATTAGTCTTTTGATCCTGCATAAAAAGTTGGTGACAAGCATAGCATTCATAAATTTAGATAAGTTGTTCTAGGAGTAGTGGTGGTGGTGGTTAGTATTAGTTAGTTACAGACATCCAAAATAGTTAGTAATATTACAAACACTACAAATAGTTAGATGTGATCCAGATTAAGAGGAGAGAAATGCTTAGTATCGAAAAGAATGTCATCTGGGAATAGTTGTGCTACATGATCAACTGGCTCAGCACTTGTGCTTGTAGTAAATTGATATGAACCCATTAGCAGTCTATTGTTCTCCATCATAAAACAAACCATAGACTTAACATCATGCAAGGACAATTGCATGTCTTCTAACTTTTCTATTATGAGGTTTTGGTTGTGCAGGAGAAGTTGATTCATAATGTTAAGAGACTATTTTGGTGGCCATATTGGTGTTAGACTCTATGACCTCATGATCAAAAGGTTTAAAGACAATCAGGGATTGAGGTGGAAGATTAAGATGAGAGACAATGTTGCTAATTGGAACCAATTGAGACCGATGTTGTGAGATATTTATTTCCATCAAGTTAAAGATGTGAGTGAGCAGCAAACCAAAACCCAGACAGTTATTGTGGAAATAGAACTAAAAAAAGGACAACATAAAGTAAGCTAAATAATATGGCATGCATTCATTCAAAATACTTTTAATAAGTTCCAAGTCAAAAGGTAGTAATTTTCTATCTTCTCTAACAGGCATGAAATTATTTCTAAGGATTTTCCCTAAGAACTAACTTTAAATAGTAAGAAATTTCAGACCAACTTTACAAGGAAAATCAAACAGTAAAGCAGGTACCATTTGATCAGTGACAATAGACAGATTGTGTTTAAAAAGCAATGTTCTATGTATTATTCAAATCTGACGTATTTTTGTTTAAATCCATGAAATGAGCTAAGAAAACTTGACATCCGTTTTTCAATAAATGAATGTCATTATGGCTTGATATGAAAGTGTTTGACTTCAATGATTTGGTTTCTTGAATTCGCATAATAGGTTAGTTAGGAATATGAAAACTAACAACCTTACAAAAACAATCAATTTTGGCATGATGAGTAGGTAACAAATGAATCCTTGAAATTACGTCAAATGCAAGTATCTTTAAAGAGATAAGATCAACAGGTAATGTGATTGTGCCCATTTGGATCAAACAAGATTTATAAATTATGGATATGATAACAATTTCTCCTAACAGAGTCTCAACAGATAAGTCAAAGTCTAATTTCTCCGGAGTCAAGTTTAAACGTTGAGCACAAGCAGGAGAAATAAAAGAGTGGGTAGAACCGGTATCTAATAAGGTATAGACTTCGCAAGAATTTATAATTAACTAACCCGTGCTAACTTCGTTCGGGTTACTCGCTCTTTGAGAAGTCACGAAAAATGCTCTTCCTGAAACCACCGACTTTGCTTTGTCCGTATCCACCTTTGGTGCCACCGTCCCAACTGAACTTGATTTCGCTACAGGACAAAATCAAGCTATGTGACCATCTTTTCCACAACTAAAACATATCTTGGAAAGCTGTGAACAGTTTGGACTTATATGTCCCTCCTCTTCGCATCTGTAGCATCTAACTGGCGGTCGTTCTCCTCCCCTAGAATTTGTTGCTGGTGCTGGTGCTGTTACCGACGTCTTTCCGTCATCGTTAAATCTTCTCTTTTTGAAATTTCCACTTGAATCATTTCTTCTATTATCTTAGCCATGATTACCACCGAAGTGATTACCATTTCTGGCATGATAATTTTCTCCATGATGGTTATCCTTGTTCCGATGACCACTACCACCGGTACGATTATTATTATCCTGGCTCATTATCGCGCTCCAATAATAGAGCCTTATTCACTAAATCTGAATATAAACAAAGTTTGTGAGAAATGAGGTATTGACATATTTTGGGTTTCAAACCTCGCAGAAACATTCGCGTCATTCTCTCCTCATTATCAACCAAATGGGATGCGAACCGAGACAACTCGGCAAACTTAGCCTTGTACTGCAACATGTTCATATTATTTTTCTCCAGCTTGATGAACTCAACCTCCTTCATGTGATGAATACTTTCAGGAAAGTACTTATCGTTGAACAATTCTTGGAACTTCTCCCAAGACATCTTCAGTGCGGCAGATTGAGTACGCTTTATAGATTCCCCCAGTAATCTGCCTCTCCTCGAAACATGAAGGTGGCAAAGAGAACCTTTTGTTCCTCGAAACATCCCAAGACATCAAATATCTTGGTGATCTGCTTTATTCACGTCCCTGCCGTAAGTGGTTCTGGCTTTCCCAAAAACTCCGGTAGTCCCAGCTCCTTGAACTGCTTAGCGGTGACCATCCGAGAGTTGCCAGTGTTTCCACCTGCATTTTGAACAGGAGTCTCTTTCGCCTGATGTTACATAAATTGCATAAAGCCGCTGAAAATCCCATCATTCATCATTTGATCGGTGTTGTTGTTTACCTGAGGATTTTTGCCATCCTGATGCACTTTATCCTGGGTATTGATCGTTGGTGACTCAACAGCCTCATATGCTTCATTGCTTATCACAACATTTTTAGATGTCATTTTCAAACACTGCCACAAAACAAAGGTTAATTGACATATCACATATTATCCCTATACTCTGACCGACCAATTAAATACCAAATAAACTTAGGTAGGTCATACTAGCGAAGGAATTCCCCGTCTCTTCCCTCCTAGTTCTTGTCTCACACCTCAGCCAGAGATTATATCCCTAAGCTTTGATACCAACTGTGACGTCCCCCAAAATAGGTATACATCACCCATTCTGAGTCGTCAAATACATGGTATAGATGTAACGCCCCGAAATCCAGTCTATCTTCACACTCGGATTCCGTACGTCACGAGTACATCATTCATCCAACATACATCATTATATACTGAAATATAACGACATACACTCTCAAATACCAGGTTCTGGAAACCTTATACCTTTTTTATTATAAATAATAATAAATACATTATTCATTTCATCTTACAAGAGTGACTTTTATCCGCCACCAAGGATACATAACAGTTCATTAAACTAGTTTATAATTCAATTTTATCTTTTTACATTACAAGTCTTCACTTTATCTTCTCGCTCCATCACCTTCTGAATGGTACTTCATCTAGATACCGTCAATTTGATCTTTACGGGATCTTTAAGTTCTTCTAACCTTGTTTGCTGAAAATTATTTTTCATTTAAAGCAAGTGTGAGCATTCAATTACCCAGCAAGTCATAACAGTTGAACAAACAACTTCAAAATTAAAACATTTAATTAGGACTTCTATAACCGAACAAAGGTTATGAAGCAGCTTCAATAATAGGAATAGTCTCGATTCCTATCATCTTAAAACATCAATCGTTTTCTCTTTGAAATACTTTCATCCCTCTACCTTTTTCATACACATCTTGTCTGGCTAGAATCATTAGCACAGACTTAATAATAACGGTTCATGTATAAACATAATATACTTGTATTGAATAGCTCAATCACAGAACAATGCATATCATAGAAACACTGAAGTGTTCAAATTGTGGCTCAAGGCCTCATACGTTCTACCACATTGTATAAATATCGCACATTCGCACATAGACAAAGCTTCTCAAGTACAATATCAGAGAAGTTTAAGAAACTAGCATTCATGTAATATGAATGAAGTTAGGAAACTTTCCTTACGCCTGGCTACAGCTTATGCTGAACTGCTCATTTCAATTCCTATATAACACATAAGGAGAAAACATAAACACCAATTAGTCATATATTGACCTTACGCATTGGTTTAATTAACTTTACTTCTTAGGGTTCGCGTTCTTGCAATATAAGTTTATGCGATTAACTTCATTAACCGGTTTATGGCTTCATGACATACGGAGATGTCTTACTCAACGTTCATCATCTTGGATGATTTATATTATTATCTTCTTTTTATAACTTCTCTAGGACTCAGCACACCTCGCTTCTCTGCTAGTAGTCCATATGGTACTCTGAGTGGTTTCCCACAAACAACCAACAAACAAGTTCCCGTCTCATTTACACTGCCCACAACAGTGAGTTAGATCAGTTACCAGTTTCGTATATACCTTCGCTCTCTGAAGGAATTGTTTAGCCCAGCTCCCATATGTCAACCATCAAAGTTACGATTGTACCACAACCTAACTTCTCTTAACTTGTACGAACTATTAAACTATAATGTTCGATTAAGTCAATTTCTTATTCCTTATGTCTTTCTTGATAATTCATCTCTTATTTACTTTTGTTATCCATTACATGAACCCCATGTTCATTACTCGTTCTTAGTGTCGAAGCCATACCAATCGTTGTATGCTAAGACCGATCGTTCATCGCAACAACGTTGCGTTCACAGCGTCTATACGCTTCACACTTTTCTCTCATTATCATGACATAACATCGAAATGTTATTCATTACCCTCATCACTCAACGTCTAAGGAATCACAACTATAGCAATCCCTCACGTTCGTTCATCCTGACTACGGTCCCCGGACATCGGTTACGTAATCCTGTGATTATATTCTTTGTCATTTAATCTTGTTTAATCTATATGTTCAACCTTTAAGGCCTGTGGTGGTCACTTCTTGTGAGCTGGGAGAAGGCCCTTGACTCTTTAGTGGTTGAGTCATTATTATTTACTGTTGATCAGATCGTTGAGTCTGATAGCCAAATCGTGGAGTCTGATGGTGTATTTGTATTGTAGGAGGGCTCCTTGACGATTGAGCGATGAATGTACCTCTGCCCTTGCCTTTTTCTCCTTTCCCTTTATTCTCCCCCTTTATGTCAGCATCAAGGGCTCGAATGTCTTCAAATAGGCGAGTCATGGCTTGGACAAGTTCGCTGAGCAGAATATGAGATTGAGCAATGTCTTCACGGTTCTCTTTGATTAAAGAATCAGATCGAGCTTCCCTTCTTTAGAGAATGTCCAGGACATTTTCTGTCTGTTTCATTTGACCCATGGAGAATCCTTGGAATTCTTTCAATGCAGTTTGTAGATTCGTGATGTTGTCCATCATAAGGTTGTTCTGGGATTCATGAGGCTTCTATAAAATAAGAACATCATCCCTGTGTCTCTTAGCAGCTTGAAAGTTGATTTGATCCTGATCATTTATGCTCTTAAGCATCTCTTTTATGATCTCTCTAAACTTCTTTGTGAGCTCAGAACTTAGGGTGCTTGGGAGAGCATTGGAAACATTGATCATTTTAGTCAGCCTCATGTGAACTAGTTCAGAGTGAGCTTTAAGAGTGTCTTTTATGTCCTTGGTCACTTTCTTGGATGCTTCTGACAACTCAATTTTGGTGGGAAGATCTGATATGAGCTCAAGGATTTGTGGACTATTTGGAGGAGGGGCTCTTATGTATTTATCTTGCATAGTGTAGAGAGGAAGATCAAGGTTAAAATATTCATTATAGGACGAGGAAGGGATATCTGATGGAGGGGCTGGTGTGTGAGGTTGAGCTTCAGCAGGAGGTGACTCTACGACTTGAGCATGTGACTCTACGATTGGGCTCGAATCGACAATCGTAGAGATGATATGAGATTGTATCAAAATAAAGTTGGGCACATTTGGTTCTTCAATTATAGAATGTTGGGATTCTATAACTTGGAATTGATTGAGTGGATGAAGAATCACTTCCACCCATCTTGGCAATTAATAGAATTGGTTGAAGAATGATGGTGGACAATGATTAACCCTGAAAGAGATTGGGATAGATTTTACCTCATGCCTATTTTCTGAAGATGGGCCATTTGTGATCAGCTTTCGGGAAAAGTTGAGGTTGCCTGGAAATCCATGAGCTAGCACTGAGATTGCTGGATGGGCTTTGAAGCTCCAAAACATGTGATTCCAGGAGTTGAGAATTTGAGCTCTGTGAAAGGGCATCATAGGTAGATAGGAGAATAACTAATTGTAGTTAGCTCTCATATAACCATCACAGCCCACATCTATAATCTCGACCTCATCATCATCTTCTTCTTTTTTGTCTTCTTATGAAGATTCCACTTCGACAATTACCTCCATTTGACTTTTTTGCTCTTGTGCTCTCTCATCCTCCATATCTTCACTTCTTTCTATTCCTGCAGTTACTAGAGCTTGAATCTCTTGAGGGATTGAGGGAGATTCATGATGATCTCTGGGAAGTTCCTCCTCAGGTGCAACTTTTTCTGACATAGGGACATCATGAGGCTCCCCCTCAACACGATCATCCATTTGCATTTTAAACAGCTCCCCCTCAGCTGGAGCATTCTCTAGAGTAAGAAATTCAGGAAACTCCCCCTCAATTTGAGTTGTGTTCTTCTAACTTGCTTTGGATAGCTCTTTCTCAGTAGCTATCTTTTTGTCTTCTTATTCTTTAAGCACTCCTTCATTGACAATGATGTACTTTTTGACCAGTTTTCTTCTTGGCTTCCGAGGCTGAGCCACAACCTTAGCACTTTCTTCTTCTTCAGGAGTGGTGTCCACTCTAGTCTCTATGATTGGTAGAGATTCTATGATAGAAGAGGCAGATGGCTTCTTTGATTTATTACTGTGTTTACTCTTCTTAAGCAACTGAGAGATAGTGGCTCTATCTTCATCTTCCTCAGCTTGCTGTTCTTTCCTTCTCAAATTCCTTAGAGTTTCAGTGCCAGAATACTCTTGAGGTACATCAGTGGTTGAACCTTGAGGTTCCTCTGCCATTTGAGCATTCAATTTTTTTTCCTTGCTTTTTCTAACTAAGGCAATGGGTTCTTCATTATTGATTTCTTCTTCTTCTTCTTCTTCTTCTTCAGTCTCCTTCACAATTGACATGTTTCTTGGAATCCCAGACTCCTTTGCATCACCAGTTCAACCACTAGATTCAGACATCATCCTTACATTTTCTGCTGGATTCCTTTTCCAGTTCTCAAACAGTTGTTGGGTCATTCTTTTATTTAGATGGATGGATTCTCCTTCATCGTCCCCAATCTTATCTCCCAATGCTGACTGTAGGATGATACTTATAAATTGTCCGTAAAGCATCTTTCCAGAGCTCTTTGACTTCTTCGAACTTAGTATCCATTTCCCAATCCAGTCGAGTAGTAGGGCTCCATAGTTGAGTTGAATACCACAACTGATGGCTGTCATGAGCTTAAGTCGCACTTCGTTTACAGAGTCATGGACGGAGCTCTTGTAGCATATGCATTTCCCAATAATGTCAGCCAAAAATTCATACCTTTGGGGCAGTTCTTTCCTTTTGTACCCTCTGATATTCAAAAACTTCTTGTGATGCATTCTCTTCAATCCTTCATGAAAATTGATGCCCTCTATAAATAAAAATCCTTTCAATTTGAAACCTAGGGCTAGGTTTATGTCCTCAGCTTTGAGCTTAATTTCTACGTCCCTGGCCCTCGTGGTGATGACGCCATTCTTAACCGTTCCATTTTTGTAGAACTCCTTTATCAGCTTAGGGTAGATCCATGTGCTTGTACCCAGAGCCTCTTTAAGACCAACTTTCTTTATCAAAGATAGAGTTTTGTGAAATTTGGGGTCAGCTGTCTTGAACTCATCGAAACAAAGTCGGTAACCAGAGATGACATTTGAGGCTGCAATTTATTTCTTTGTACTGAGTATGGTTGATTGAGCTTTTCGGAAAGCAAGGGTTTCTGCTTGTCGAGACAGATAGAGGAATGAGCTTTTTGAACTTCTGATTTCAAAAAGGTATTTTCAAACTGTACTTGTAACTTCCCTCCTCTCCATTTGCTAAGTGGGGCATGTGTCATGTTTTACTTGGCTCCACGATTTTAACTAAGATGGAATGTACTGAATTTCCCTTAGCTCCTCCTGAGCTAATGTATCCTTTGGGAGGACTACGATCGTTGAGGTAGTCTCTGTTGTTGTTGAGGTAACTTTTATGATCGTCGAGTCTGCACTGCGATCGTCGAGTCTACTCTAGTCCTTATGATGAACTTTTTACTTAGTACTTCTCTCGAGTTAAGGTAGCTCAGGAAGGGCCAACCTCTTAGAGTGAATTAAGGGTTATGTTTGTTCCTGAGGTGCTTGACAGAGAGATTGCTTTGATTTGTTGAACTTTGTCATCACTGGATGCTCCTTTGTTCTATTGATGGAGCTCTACGATCGTGGTCTTCTATATCACAGCAACTCTACGATCGTGGAGTTTCAAATTACTGCAGCTCTACGATCGTGGACTTCCTTTGGTCATGTCTACGATTTCGAACATAGCCATTATATCTGCATGGTTAGCACATACTAGACCATAGATTTTATGGTTGAAAATTTAGCATGCCTAGCTCACTTATTAATTTGTTAAACCTGGATTCATCTAGAGGCTTTGTAAAGACATCAACAAGTTTATTTTCAGTAGGGATATATTATAAAGATATGGTTCCGTTTTACACATGATCCCTAATAAAATGATACCTTATTTTTATATGCTTAGTCCTAGAATGCATGATATGATTATGTGTTATTGCTATGACACTTGTGTTATCACAGTGAACAGGTATAGATTTGAATTCAAACCCATAGTCTGCTAGCTGATTTTTCATCCATAAGATTTGAGCACAACAGCTGCCAACAACAATGTATTCAGCTTCTACAGTTATTGTAGATACTGAGTTTTGCTTCTTGCTAAACCAGGACACAAGTCTGTTTCCTAGAAGCTGACAGGTGCCACTGGTACTTTTTCTGTCTATTTTGCAACCTGCAAAGTCAGCATCTGTATATCCTGTTAGTTCAAATGAGGACTCCTTGGGATACCAAAGCCCCAAGTGAGGTGTGCCTTTGAGTTACCTGAAAATTCTTTTTACAGCAATTAAATGTGATTCCTTAGGATTATCTTGAAATCTAGCACATATGCATGTTTCAAACATTATGTCTGGTTTACTGGCAGTTAGATATAGAAGATCATACCTTTGTATTGAGTTATATCAATACTTTTACCTTTTTAATCTTTGTCAAGCTTGGTTGCTGGAGCAATTGGGGTTTTCATGGGAGAGGCTGATTCCATGCCATGCTTTATAAGTAAGTCTTTAATGTTCTTGGCTTGGTTTATGAAGATTCCTTCATCGGTCTATTTTACTTGCAGTCCAAGGAAGAAGTTCAGCTCATCCATCATGCTCATTTCAAATTTGCTTTGCATAAGCTTGGCAAATCTCTTACATAATTTTTCATCAGTAGAGCCAAAGATAATGTCATCAACATATATTTTAACTAATAAGACTCTGTCTTTATACTTTCTAAGAAAAAATGTGGTATCTACTCTACCTCTAGTGAACCCATTTTCAATAAGAAAGTTAGTTAGTGTTTCATACCATGTTCTAAGTGCTTGTTTAAAACCATATAAGGCTTTGTCTAATCTATAGACTTAATTAGAAAGAGATGAATTGATGAAACTTGGAGGTTGCTCTACATATACTTCTTCTTGAAGTTCACCATTCAAGAATGCACTTTTGACATCCATCTGGAAGACTTTGTATTTCATGTGAGCAGCAAAGGCAATGAATATTCTAATGGCTTCTAGTCTGGCAACAGGTGCAAAGGTCTCATCGTAGTCAATGCCTTCTTCCTAAGAATAACCCTTGGCCACTAGTCTTGCCTTATTTCTGGTAATTACTCTATCTTCATCCATCTTGTTTCTGAAGACCCACTTGGTTCCAATGACGGGATGACTCTTTGGTCTTGGAACTAATCTCCATACTTTGCTTCTTTCAAACTAATTTAGTTCTTCCTGCATGACTTCTATCCAGTTGGAGTCTTCCATAGCATCTTCCATCTTCTTTGGTTCCATTTGTGACAGGAAGCTCAGATAGAAACACTCATTTTGGGTGGCAGCTCTTGTTTTGACTCTTGCATTTGGGTCTCCAATGATTAAGTCTTGAGTATGATCTCTTGCCCATCTATTTCCTGTTGGAACTCTATCTGAATGCCTTCTTGTCTGAAACCTTTAAGATCAATTTTTGCTTCTTGATGTGGAGGTTCGTTGTCTTGAGTAGACCTCTGTACGATCTCATTTCCTTGCTTAACGATTCTATTGTCTGGAACTACGTTCGTAGTGTTGAGCTCAACGACCTCATTTGTAGTGTCTGAAATGTCATTCGTAGTGTCTTGAGACACTATTTTGTCCAAGTTTGTTTTATCAAAGATGATGTGGATCGAGACTTCAACACTCAGTGTCTTTTTATTGAACACTCTATAAGCCTTACTGTCTGTGGCATATCCTAGAAAGAGTCATTCGTATGACTTGGGTTGGAACTTTGTCAGATACTGCCTCCCATTGTTGAGAATTTAGCATGCACAGTCGAATACATGGAAGTAGCTGACATTTGTCTTTCTTCCTTTCCATAGTTTGTAGGGAGTCTTCTTAATCGTAGAGTGTATCAGCGATCGGTTCCGAGTGTATCATACAGTGTTGACAGCTTCTGCCCAGAAATATTTAGGCAGATGGGCTGCTGCTAGTATAGTTCTTCCAGCCTATATCAACGTTCTATTCTTTCTCTCAGCTACTCCATTTTGTTGAGGAGTTCATGGAGCTGAGAAGTTGTTACTGATGCCATTGTCTGTGCAGAACTGGTCCATCTCAGAGAATTCGAATTCTCTACCATGATCACTCCGTATAGCCTTGATTTTCTCCCCTTTTTCATTCATCACTAGTATGAACATCTTGATTTGTTGAGAGCTTATTTCATCTTTCGAGTTTAGAAAGAACACCCATGTGAATCTGGTGTAATCATCCACTACGACTAGTGAGTATCTCTTCCCTCCAAGGCTCATTGTTGGAATTGGCCCAAATAGATCTATGTGAAGCAGCTGCAGGGGCTTGTCAATTGAGTTGACAGTTTTGCTCTTAAATGAGCTTCTAGTCTGCTTTCCAAGCTGACAGGCATTGCACGACCTTTCTTTAACGAAGCTGAACTTGGATAAGCCTGCAACTAGATCTTTGGAAGCCAGTTTAGACATGCTTTTGAAGTTGAGATGAGATAGTCTTCTATGCCATATCCAGCTTATTTCTTCAGATGCTTTTGCCAGAAAGCATATTGTTTCGCCTAAGCTTAGTTGATCAAGATTTAATGTGTAGACATTTCCTTTTTCTTGTTCTGGTCAGCTTTATGGCGGATGTCTTCAGATCTCTGACTTGACATTGATTGTTGAGAAATGTGACTTGATGACCATTGTCGTAGAGTTGGCTTATGCTTAAAAGATTATGTTGTAGTCCTTCATCATAGGCTACTTTACTGAAGGACACTTCACCATTCCCAGCTAAGCCATATCCTATTATCTTGCCAAAGCCATTGTCTCCGAAGATGACTGGAGGACCCTCCTTCTCTATTTAGTTAGACAGAAGGGGTTTGTTCCCAGTTATGTGCCTTGAGTATCCACTGTCCAGATACCAGGTTGTGATCGTGGAACTCTGTTCCTGTGGTAACATTAAACTTTCATTTTGGTACCGATACTTGCATGGGTCCTACTTTATTAGTACCATTGGGAACCCAAATCTAATTGATTTTGGGTCTCACATACATAAGATTATGATAGCATATTGCAGCCTTATGACCGACCTTATTGCACACAAAACATCTAATATGATGCATGTTTGTGTGTGTATGTGGATTCTTCCTCCATTTGGACCTATGTGGGTTCTCAGCCATCCTTCTTTTAAACTGGTTCTCATTCTTCCATGTATCCTTGTGTTTCATGATTCGAATCTACGATCCTTCGAGGTTGGAAAGTAGTGGCTGGGTTACCAGTCCAGCATGAGATCCTTTATTCCTTGGAATATGGATTGAATTAGAAGAGCAGGGTTGGACTGGTTCTTCCTTCTGTGAGGATTTCACAAATATAATGCCTCTACTGAAACTTGAAGCATTACTAGTCCTAGTTTCCTTTATCTTTTCCACATATGGCTCTGAGATTGATTCCCCAAAGCCTAAACCTATTCTTTCAGATGCACTTCTCTGATTAGAGAGCAGGGAGTCCATGGATGAAAAGGATTTATTCCATGTAGAGATTTTCCTTTTTAGTTCCTCAATTCTAAAGGTTAGACTTGACTCTCTTTGTGCATTGAGCTCATTGGTCTGTTTTAAGAGCTTATTATCAGCTTCAAACTTGGAGAGATTGTCAGTACTTAGAAGGACTGTTTCCAGTTCTTCCTGAACTTTCTCTTTCTCCTTTTGAAGAAGTGAATAGTCCTTAGACAGAACTCTAAACCACTTCATGTATTGATGCAGATCAGATGTTATGTCATGTAGTGCAGTTCTTAAATCATCAATGTCTACATCAGGAGAGTTGAAGTCAAATACCTCATATATACTTAATTCATGTATGTTGGAGTTCTGTTTGTTCTTTGTATTCTTGGCCATTAGGCAAATATTTTCCATTTGAGGATCTTCATCATCTCCAGATTCGGGAGTTGAGTCATTGTCTAAGTCACTCTATGATCCTCCAGCTACAAGGCCTTTGTCTCTCTTCTGAGGCCTTTTGTTGCCTTTGTATTCCTTCTTTGGATGTGATTTCTTCTTTAGTTCTTCTCTGAGAGGTTTGTTGTAGTTAGCAATGAAATAGCCAGGCTTCTTACAATTGTAGCATAGATCATTTATTTGCTCCTGGCTGCTGTAGTTGCTGACTTTCTTTGGCTTGCTGATTTTGCCTTGACACATGAACCTTCTTAGTCTTTTCACCAGCATTGCAAAGTCTTCATCATCGCCTTCGTCATAGTCAGAGTCAATTTTAGTGTTGACTTTGGAGGTGTTTTCAGTTGCTTTGAGAATAACCCCTTTGTCTTTCTTTCTTCCTTCAGATAGAGTTTTTTCTCGTTGAGTCAGCTCCAATTCATATGTAAGAAGGTTGCCATATAGCTGTTGAACAGTCATTTCATGGAGATTCTTTGACTCTCTGATGGCAGTGGTTTTGGCATCCCACTTGCTAGGTAAGACTCTTATAAACTTTGTAATTAGATCTTTATTTGGATAGATATTTTCATAGGCTCGTAGAGAGTTGAGCAGTATGTTAAATCTTTCGTAGGTGGAAGTGACGTTTTCTCCTTGAACGTGTGCAAACATCTCATATTACTGAGTCAGGAGAGATTGCTTATTTTCTCTGACTTCTTTAGTTCCTTCATGCATGATGAGCAATGCTTCCTAAACCTCCTTTGCTGTTTTGCTATTAACCACATTTTCGAACAGATCATCTTCTAAGGATTGGAACAAAATGTTCTTGGCCTTTTTATCGAGTTGAACAGCTTTCTTTTCGTTATCTGCCCATTCTTCTTTGACCTTGATCTGAATTCTATTTGGGTCATTTGTAGTTGGTGCAAGCTTTGTAGGAATGTAGGGCCTATTCTGAACAGTTTCACATAGATCTTCATCTATTCAATCTATATATGCTTGCACACGAACTTTCCAGTTAGCGAACTTGTCTTTGTTACACATAGGTGGCTTGCTGCCTCCTCCAGTCTTTGATTCACTTATCAGATATGCCATTGGATCTACTTAAGCTTTGTAGGCTATTTGATAGAACCTGCTCTGATACCAATTGTTAGTTCCCGGAGGCACAATAGTTATCTAGAAAGGCGGGTTGAATAGATATTTTAAATTCTTTTCAAAATACTATGTTAATTTTAATAATGATTTAAACATAACAGAATTAAGATATTTTTTGTTCTCCCTTAAAGATATAGTGAGTTAATGAGAGTGAAACAGTTATAACAGTTATAGTAGTTATAGCAAGAATGTAAGAGACACATCAATTTTAAGTGGTTTAGAGCACTTAAAGCTCCTAGTCCACTCTTCTACTCCTCGAGTAAGAAATCCACTAAGGATATCTTTTACACTTTTTGAATCACACAGATTCCTTCAAGACCAGCAGTCTTAGCACTTCACAGTTCACTTTTGAACTCTTCAAGTCCAGCAGACTTGGTTCTTCACAATTCACTTAGAACTCTTCAAGTCCTTTTGACTTGGAACTTCTTACTTCACTTGATAGTAGTTGATTAGTTCTTGAGTGCTGCTACTCAGTTACAGTTAGTCTCTTGTTCGAAAGAACTGGGTAGCTGAGCAAGCTTTCTCTTTTCAGATCGTAGAGTTTAGCGTTAAGTGTTTTTTAGCATTTTGTTCAATGCTTTCTTATTTGAATCATCTGCTGATATTTTGCATATATTAGGTCTTTGAAATCTATTCGTTGAAGACAGTCATTCAAGCATTAAATGCGTTTGACATTTCTGAACTTTGATGGAGACTTTTCTGTACATCTGCTGATTAGCAGTCTGGCCCACTGACACAACACTGCTATCTCACCTAACACCTAAAAAGGTGTTTTCCTCTGACCCATGGTACTTTCCTTAGCTTCTTCAATACATTTCTTTGTTGTATACTAAGGATATCTTTTATGTCATTGGGTCTGCCGAGGACTTCAACGTTTATAATCCATTTCACATTTGTTGGGATTTATCCTTAAACAAATGGGCAAGGCCTGATGCTTCTGACACGGGCAGATGATACTCTACGATTCTGATCGCGGTGTCTTGCCACCTTGGTTCTTGATCTGATACTAGCAAACTAGAACACTACGATTTCTCTTAAGGATTGGCACACTACGATTTTCATTTGCTTATCTTGTAGACTCTACATTTCCGAGAGCACACTACGATCTCTGAGTTGGCTCGACAAACGTTTGGACCACTCTACGATTTTAGGAGAGGCCCTTTCAAGGTAGACATACTACGATTATGCCATGGTTTCTGCAAACTCTTGATCAGCTCGATAGACTATGATGTTTGTTCTCGGAGGCACAATAGTTATCTAGAGGGGGGGGGGTTGAATAGATATTTAAAATTCTTTTTGAAATACTTTGTTAGTTTTGTTAACAATTTAAACACAACAAAATTATGATTTTTTTTAATCTCCCTTTTAGATTTGGTGAGTTAATGAGAGTGAGACAGTTATAATAGTTATGGCAGTTATAGCAGTTATAATAAGAATGTAAGAGACAAAGCAGTTTTAAGTGGTTCAGAGCACTTAAAGCTCATAGTCCACTCTTCTACTCCTCCAGTAGGAAATCCACTAAGGATATCTTTTACACTTTCTGAATCTAACAGATTCCTTCTAAACCAGTAGTCTAGGCATGTCTTAGTTCACTCTTGAACTTTTCAAGTCCAACAGACTTGGTTCTTTACAGTTCACTTAGAACTCTTCAAGTCCTTCTGACTTGGAACTTCTTTCTTTACTTGATTGGTAGTTGATGCGTTCTTGTTCGATGCTACTCAATTGCTGTTAAGCACTTGTTCGAAAGAATTGAGTAGCTGAGCAAGCTTTCTATTTTTCTCAGATCATTGAGTTGAGCTTTGAATGTTCTTCAGCGTTTTGTTCAGTGCTTGCTTGAATGAATCATCTGTAGATGTTTTGCATATATGTGATTCTTGAATTCTATTCGTTAAAGCCATCCGTTGGAGCATTAAATGCGTTTGACATTTCTGAACTTTGATGGAGAATTTTATGCACATCTTCTGAATTGCATCCTGGCCCACTGACACAGCAGACTGCTTTCTCACCTAACACATGAAAAGGTGTTTTCCTCTGACCCATGGTCCTTTCCTTAGCTTCTTCAATACGTTTCTTTTGTTACATACTAAGGATATCTTTTGTGCCTTTGGGACTGGTGAGGACTTCAACGTTTATAACCCATTCCACATCAGTTGGAATTTATCTGTAAATAAAAGGGTAAGGCTCGATGCTTCTACCACATGCATATGATACTCTACGATTCAGATCGTCGTGTCTTGCCACCTTGGTGCTTGATCTGATTCTATCAAACGAGAATTGTGACGCCCCCAAAATTAGGTATACATCACCCATCTTGAGTCACCAGATACATGGTACAGAATTCAAATACAACTGAATAATACAACTGTCGTGTACAATACGACAAAACATAAACTGTGAGTTTGAGTACAAATATTTTCTACTAGAGAGTATACAAACTCAAAAGGAGTCCTCATTACAATTATTATCACACTATTTCACAGAATAGTGAGGACTACTAATGCACTATCTAGGACCATCACTCTGTTCCCCGACTAGTCCCAGTTACGTTCTCATTTCCTGAAGAGAACAGTGAAAGAAAGGGTGAGCTCAACTAGCCCAGTAAGAAATATTATGACTAAGATAATGCAGAATAAATTATCATTAGCCTCCAACAGTGTTAAACTGATACAATATAACAAACATCAAGTTTAACTGCAGCGGAATAAGCAATCCATTAGAATAGTCAAATAGAGAATAAAATCTACTATCTTCAATGATTTAAAAGGTTTTTCATCACTTTTATTGCTGAGACTCAGCTTAATAAATAATTCACATCATCAAATCATCCCTGCACTACAGGCCAAGGATATTCTTTAGTATCACGACCACGAATTATCCATGCACTACGGGCCAAAGATAATCGTGTTTTCATCAACGGTTTTGATCATGCCATAAAATAATTCATCTTTACACCCTTGGCCGAAGAGAATCCATAGCCATAATCATACCAAAAATTGTCCATCAATGCACTACGGGCCAATGAGGACTTTTTCCACATCATTTGTAACATTACGGTCATGATTATACCGAATAATCCCTGGTCATAATCATACCAAGTCCATCTATGCACTACAGGCCACAGATGACTTTCAACAAAATATAAACATGAGGATGATGACAATGATATAAAAATTCAATAAAACAAGTTCAACAATTAATTTATCCAGGAACTAATAACGTCCACATTGTCAACATGATACTTCTTTGTGGAGTAAAATTCAAGAATGCTTAAAAGAATATTTCCATAAAAAGATACTGGATGAATCGCAAATATCAAGGATATACCACTAATTTTATGGAGTATAGAAGTCAAAACTTAAACCAACTGAGTATAATAAAGAATGGAATAACAAAAGAATTTCACCAAGTATGCGGTACTTCACATAGACATGTTATTCCAACATAATAACAAAGAATGGAATAACAGAAGTTCTTTTCATGAAGACTAAAGAAAGAAATAATACCCCTTAAAAGTACAACAAATAATATCCCTTACGAGTACAACAAATAATATCCCCTACGAATACAAAATAAATAATACCCCTTACCTTAGAAGAAGACTGGATATAGGAGTAATGAAGTAGCAGAATACTTTTCTTCTTTCTCTCTATAGTTTCTCTCTATAATAATTGCTCTAAAGCTTTAGTGAATTGGTGAGAAATGAAGGAAGAATGAACTTCTATTTATAGGAAAAAATAGTTTCGATAATTGCACGTTTTGGGGCTCGAAATATTACAGTATAATACCTTCCTCTTTTTCTTCATTTTTAATTTAGTCCTGCAAGTATTATCACACTTGCACCACCTCCCCTATTAGTAAATAATGTGAATCAATAGTAAATCATGTGACTCAATAGTTCTAATCATGTGATAAAAATAATTACAGTATAGTACCTCTATTTTTAACTTAGTAATGCAAGTATTATAAATCTTGCACCAACTCCCCTAATAGTAACAAAAATGTGAAACAATAGTATACACATGTGAACAAATAGTTATAATCATGTGAATTAATATCAATCAATTGCTCATTTATTTGGTTAAATACCCGATTGGTCAATATAACCTCCAGACATCAATTATTATCGAAATAAATGTCGATTTTCACTAACACAAACAATTCCAACATAATGAAACTATTTTTATCAACAATATAAATTTTGAAATTTCGAAGTTTGACTTTTCCCAAAAAAGTCAACTGTTGACTTTTTGACCAAATAGTGAATCCCAAAAAATTTTGTGTTTATAGACTATTATTACTAATTTCATCTTTCCGGACTCAAATATCACGTCCGCGTCTCCAAATTCAACTCCGAACACAACTTCAATTTTAATATCATTCATCATTAATATTATAACTCACAATATTTATCAACCTGGTCGTTCCCAGGAAAGAGGGGGCTTTCCAATAAGGATTTCTCCCTATTGGCACGCAATTAGGTGACCAAACCTCTCCTTGACAGAACTTCTAGACATTGTAAATATTGCAATTTAATAATACGAATCACCTTGTCATCTCAATTATTGATTTAATAAAATAACATATTATGCAGATGATACTGTGACAATAATCGAATCAATAATATAAGAGATATGATGCAATAATTACTGTAGCAATAATTGAGTATAACTAAGTGTCTTCTCACGTAAGCATTAATAATCAATACCGTGTGCTACTATGCAACCATGCGTATTACTGTACTTTTACTACAGGGTAGTTCAACAGTATTAATGGTAAAACCTCAGCCGTTATTTTCATAAAATATTTTTGTCGTTTTCCAACTACGATAATACTTCCGTCGTGAGGTCCACCAATAATTATGTTGTCGTATGAATATTCCCTGATAAAAAGAATATTCCTCGACGACATAATCATTGGTGGACCACATAGCGGAAGTACTATCGTAGTTAGAAAACGACAAAAATATTTTATGAAAATAACGGCGGAGGTTTTACCGTTAATACTGTTGAACTACCAGGTAGTAAAAGTACAGTAATACGCGTGCTTGCATAGTAGCACACAGTATTGATTATTAATGCTTACGTGAGAAGTCACTTAGTTATACTCAATTATTGCTATAGTAATTGTTGCATCATATCTCTCATATTATTGATTCGATTATTGTCACGGTATCATCTGCATAATATGTTATTTTATTAAATCAATAATTGAGATGACAAGGTGATTCGTATTATTAAATTGCAATATTTACAATGTCTAGAAGTTCTGTAAATGAGAGGTTTGGTCACCTAATTGCGTGCCAATAGGGAGAAATCCTTATTGGAAAGCCCCCTCTTTCCTGGGAACGACCTGGTTGATAAATATTATGAGTTATAATATTAATGATGAATGTTATTAAAATTGAAGTTGTGTTCGGAGTTGAATTTGGAGACGCGAACGTGATATTCGAGTCCGGAACGATGAAATTAGTAAAAATAGTATATAAACACAAAATTTTCTGGGATTCAATATTTGGTCAAAAAGTCAACAGTTGACTTTTTCGGGAAAAAATCAAACTTCAAAATTTCAAAATTTATATTGTTGATAAAAATAGTTTCATTATGTTGGAATTGTTTGTGTTAGTGAAAATCGATATTTATTTCGATAATAATTGATGTCTGGAGGTTATATTGACCAATCGGGTATTTAACCAGATAAATGAGTAATTGATTGCTATTAATTCATATGATTATAACTATTTGTTCACATGTGTATACTATTGTTTCACATTCTTGTTACTATTAAGGGAGTTGGTGCAAGATTGATAATACTTGCATGACTAAGTTAAAAATGGAGATATAGATGGAGGTACTATACTGTAATTATTTTTATCACATGATTAGAACTATTGAGTCACATGATTTACAATTGATTCACATTATTTACTATTAGGGGAGGTGGTACAAGTTTGATAATACTTGTAGGACTAAATTAAAAATGAAGAAAAAGAGGAAGATATTATACTATAATATTTTGAGCCCCAAAATGTGCAATTATCGAAACTATATTTTTCTATAAATAGAAGTTCATTCTTCCTTCATTTCTCACCAATTCACTAAAGCTTTAGAGCAATTATTATAGAAAGAAACTATAGAGAGAAAGAAGAAAAGTATTCCGCTACTTCACTATTCCTATATCCAGTCTTCTTCTAAGGTAAAGGGTATTATTTCTTTCATATTTGTAAGGGATATTATTTGTTGTACTCATAAGGGGTATTATTTCTTTCTTTTGTCTTCATGAAGAGAACTTCTGTTATTCCATTCTTTTTTATTATGTTGGAATAACCTGTCTATGGAAAGTACCGCATACTTGGTGAAATTCTTCTGTTATTCCATTCTTTATTATTCTGTTGGAATATCATGTCTGTACGTTCTACGCCAGACCTGGTTCCGTCTTTATTATTCTGTTGGAATATCCTGTCTGTGCGCTCTACGTCGGACCTGGTTCCGTCTTTATTATTCTGTTGGAATATCCTATCTGTGCGTTTTACGTCGGACCTGATTCCCTCTTTATTATTCTGTTGGAATAACCTGTCTGTGCGGTCTATCGTATGCCTGGTGATTTCTTTTGTTATTCCATTCTTTATCATACTCAGTTGGTTTAAGTTTTGACTTCTATACACCATGAAATTAGTGGAATATCCTTGATATTTGCGATTCATCCAGTATCTCTTTATGGAAATATTCTTCTATGCATTCTTGAATTTTACTCTACAAAGTAGTATCATATTGACAATGTGGATGTTATTAGTTCCTGGATAAATTAATTCTTGAATTTGTTTTATTGAATTCTTATATCATTGTCATCATCCTCATGTTTCTATTTTATTGAAAGTCATCTGTGGCCTGTAGTGCATAGATGGACTTGGTATGATTATGAGCAGGGATTATTTGGTATAATCATGACCGTAATGTTACAAATGATGTGGAAAAAGTCCTCATTGGCCCGTAGTGCATTGATGGACAATTTTTGGTATGATTATGGCTATGGATTCTCTTCGGCCAAGGGTGCAAAGAATAATTATTTTATGGCATGATCATAACCGTTGATGAAAACACAATTTTCTTTGGCCCGTAGTGCATGGATAATTCGTGGTCGTGATACTAAAGAATATCCTTGGCCTGTAGTGCAGGGATGATTTGATGATGTGGATTATTTATTAAGCTGAGTCTCAGCGATAAAAGTGATGCAAAACCTTTTAAATTATAGAAGATAGTAGATTTTATTCTCTACTTAACTCTTTTAATGGATTGCTTGTTCCGCTGTAGTTAAACTTGATGTTTGTTATATTGTATAAGTTTAACACTGGTGAAGGCTAATGATAATTTATTCTGCATTATCTTAGTCATAATATTTCTTACTGGGCTAGTTGAGCTCACCCTTTCTTTCACTGTTCTCTTCAGGAAATGAGAACGTAGCTGGGACTAGTCGGGGAACAGAGTGATGGTCTTAGATGGTGCATTAGTAGTCCTCACTATTCTGTGAAATAGTGTGATAATAATTGTAATGAGGACTCCCTTTGAGTTTGTATACTCTCTAGTAGACAATATTTGTATTCAAACTCACAGTTTATTCTTTGTCGTATTGTACACGACAGTTGTATTTGAATTTTATACCATGTATCTGGAGACTCAAGATGGATGATGTATACCTAATTTTGGGGGCGTCACAGTTGGTATCAAAGCTTAGGGATATGATCCTTGGCTTAGATGTGAGACTAGAACTAGGAGGGGAGAGACGGGGAATTCCTTCGCTAGTATGACTTACCTAAGTTTATTTGTTATTTAATTGGTTGGTTAGAGTATATGGATAATATGTGATATGTTAATTAACCCTTGTTTTGTGACAGTGTTTGAGAATGGCATCTGAAAATGTTGAGATAAGCAATGAAGCACATGAGACCGTTGAGTTAGCTCAACCAAAAGGTAAAGACCAACAACACAATAATAATCATACCGGTGGCAACGGCTATCGGAACAATGATAACCATCGTGGGGTAAATTATCATGCCAAGAATGGTAACCACTTCGATGGTAATCATGGCCAAGATAATAGAAGTGGAAATTTCAAGAAGAGAAGGTCATTTAGCTCGATTTTGTCGTATGGTGAAGTCAAGTCCAGCTGGGATAGTGACGCCAAAAGACTGTCCTGAACAAGTCAAATTCGGTAGTTTAAGGGAGAGCATTTTTCATGACGAGGAATTAAACGAAGTTATCGCGGGTTAGTTAATTATAAATTCTTGCGAAGTTTATACCTTATTAGATACCGGTTCTACCCATTATTTTATCTATCTTACTTGTGCTCAACGTTTAAATTTGACTTCGGAGAATTTAGACTTTGACTTATTGGTTGAAACTTTGATAGTAGAAACCTTCGTTACCTCCACTGTTTATAGATCTTGTTGATTCAAATCGACACTTTCACATTATATGTCGATCGTATCTCTTTGAAAATACTTGCCCTTGATGCGATTTTAGGAATCGATTGGTTAACTACTCATCATACTTTTCATAAGGTTGTTAGCTTTCATATTCCTAACCAATCTGTTATGCGAATTCAAGCAACCAAACCACTAAAGTCAATCATTGTCATATCAAGCCATAAGTAAAGAGCCCCGGTCCTTTCGTTGTTGACTTTCTTGTGTGGAATGCACCGAAGCCAGACTTTCTGTAGGCGACGTTGTGAATGACGATGTCAAGTTGATAGGTATCAATGTGACGTACTATCCAAGTCTTGGATGAGAAGTTTTGAATGATATTTCTATTGTTAATAAATTTTCTGACGACTTCTTAGCCTACCCTAGAGCGTGAAATTAAATTTTGTATTGACCCCAGTACATAACCCATTTCTTAAACCCTCAAATATTTTCTTCACCTAAAACGAACATAACATGTGCCAAAGACGTTGGCTCGAGCTGTTGAAGATTACGATCATATCATTCAATACCATCGTGGAAAAGCGAACGTGATAGCTGACCCGTTGAGTAAAAGATCGTATACGTTTACAAGTACGAATATACAAACCCCCGTGAAGATAACGAATATACGAGTAGAATCGACTTTAATTGATATAGTTAAAGTCGCTCAAGCTACACACCTGGAGCTGATGAATGTGAAGAATTAAGAAGGTTTAAGAAGGCGTTATTCTAGAAGCAAGAATCGACGAAGAGAAGAAATCTCAACCCTCGATTTAATTGGCCCATTTGAAATCCTCGATAAAATAGGAACTGTGGCTTATAGACTTGTTTTACCACCAAGTATGTCGTGTGTTCATAAAGTTTTTAATGTATCGACGTTACGTAAATATGGGGATGACCCGAACCACATTATTAATTTAGATCCGGACGAGATAGCGGATGATTTAATGTATGAGGAGATACATGTTAAAATCTTGGATAAGAAGGATTATATTCGACACTCAAAGGTTATACCTCAAGGGTTAGAATTTGAAGTGAGCTCAAGGTATCCTCACCTGTTCGGCATACCAGGTATGTACGTAAATTTCGAGGGTACAATTTCATAAGGATGGGAGATTGTGAGACCCCAGATTTTATGAATAAAGATTTAATTTTCTCGAAATAAAATTTTTAAATATTATGGTGTGGATTTGATATAATGTTATAGTTGTGGGTAATATTTATAAATTTTGCAAAGTACGCAAGTTGTTATATAATATTCGATTGGTCAGGGAATATTCTTTTTGTCAGGGAATATTCGTACGACGACATAATCATTGGTGGACCCCACAACGGAAGTACTATCGTAGTTGGAAAACGACAAAAATATTTTATGAAAATAACGACGGAGGTTTTACCGTTAATACTTATGAACTACCCGATAGTAAAAGTAAAGTAATACGCGTGGTTGCATAGTATCACACGGTATTGATTATTAATGCTTAAGTGAGAAGTCACTTAGTTATACTCAATTATTGCTACAATAATTGTTGCATCATATCTCTCATATTATTGATTCGATTATTGTCACAGTATCATCTGCATAATATGTTATTTTATTACATCAATAATTGAGAAGACAAGGTTATTCGTATTATTAAATTGCAATATTTACAATGTCTAGAAGTTCTGTAAAGGAGAGGTTTGGTCACCTAATTGCATGCAAATAGGGAGAAATCCTTATTGAAAAGCCCCCTATTTATTTGGAACGACCTGGTTGATAAAAATTATTAGTTATAATATTAATGATGAATGTTATTAAAATTGAAGTTGTGTTCGGAGTTGAATTTGGAGACGCGGACGTGATATTTGAGTCCGGAACGATGAAATTAGTAAAAATAGTCTATAAACACAAATTTTTTCGGGATTCACTATTTGGTTAAAAAGTTAACAGTTGACTTTTTTGGTAAAAGTCAAACTTTGAAATTTCTAAATTTATATTGTTGATAAAAATAGTTTTATTATGTTGGAATTGTTTGTGTTAGTGAAAATCGACATTTATTTTGATAATAATTGATGTCTGGAGGTTATATTGACCAATCGAATATTTAATCGGATAAATGAGCAATTGATTTCTATTAATTCACATGATTATAACTATTTGTTCACATGTGTATACTATTATTTCACATTCTTGTTACTATTAGGGGAGTTGGTGCAAGATTGATAATACTTGCATGACTAAGTTAAAAATGGAGGTATAGATGGAGGTACTATACTGTAATTGTTTTTATCACATGATTAGAACTATTGAGTCACATGATTTACTATTGATTCACATTATTTACTATTAGGGGAGGTGGTGCAAGTTTGATAATACTTGCAGGACTAAATTAAAAATGATGAAAAAGAGGAAGGTATTATACTATAATATTTCGAGCCCCAAAATGTGCAATTATTGAAACTATATTTTCTTATAAATAGAAGTTCATTCTTCCTTCATTTCTCACCAATTCACTAAAGCTTTAGAGAAATTATTATAGAGAGAAACTATAGAGAGAAAGAAGAAAAGTATTCTGCTACTTCACTACTCCTATATCCAGTCTTCTTCTAAGGTAAGGGGTATTATTTCTTTTGTATTCGTAAGGGATATTATTTGTTGTACTCATAAGGGGTATTATTTCTTTCTTTCGTATTCGTGAAGAGAACTTCTGTTATTCCATTCTTTGTTATTATGTTGGAATAACCTGTCTATGCGAAGTACCGCATACTTGGTAAAATTCTTCTGTTATTCTATTCTTTATTATTCTGTTGGAATATCCTGTCTGTGCGTTCTATGCCGGACTTGGTTACGTCTTTATTATTCTGTTGGAATATCCTGTCTGTGCATTCTACGTCATACCTGATTTCGTCTTTATTATTCTGTTGGAACATCATGTCTGTGAGTTTTACGACGAACCTGATTTTGTCTTTATTATTCTATTGGAATATCCTGTCTGTGCGTTTTACGCCAGACCTGATTCCGTTATTTATTATTCTGATGGAATAACTTGTCTGTGCGGTCTATCGGATGCCTGGTGATTTCTTTTGTTATTCCATTATTTATCATACTCAGTTGGTTTAAGTTTTGACTTCTATACTCCATGAAATTAGTGGAATATTCTTGATATTTGCGATTCATCCAGTATCTCTTTATGGAAATATTCTTCTAAGCATTCTTGAATTTTACTCCACAAAGCAGTATCATCTGTGGCCTGTAGTGCATAGATGAACTTGGTATGATTATGACCAGGGATTATTCGGTATAATCATGACCGTAATGTTACAAATGATGTGGAAAAAGTCCTCATTGGCCCGAAGTGCATTGATGGACAGTTTTTGGTATGATTATGGCTATAGATTCTCTTCGGCCAAGGGTGCAAAGATGAATTATTTTATGGCATGATCAGAACCGTTAATGAAAACACGATTATCTTTGGCCCGTAGTGCATGAATAATTCGTGGTCGTGATACTAAAGAATATATTTGACCTGTAGTGCAGGGATGATTTGATGATGTGGATTATTTATTAAGCTGAGTCTTAGCGATAAAAGTGATGAAAAACTTTTAAATCATAGAAGATAGTAGATTTTATTCTCTACTTGACTCTTCTAAAGGATTGCTTGTTCCATTGCAGTTAAACTTGATGTTTGTTATATTTTATCAGTTTAACACTGTTGAAGGCTATAGACAATTTATTCTGCATTATCTTAGTCATAATATTTCTTACTGGGCTAGTTGAGCTCACCCTTTCTTTCACTGTTCTCTTCAGGAAATGAGAACGTAGCTAGGACTAGTCGGGGAACAGAGTGATGGTCCTAGATGGTGCATTAGTAGTCCTCACTATTCTGTGAAATAGTGTGATAATAATTGTAATGAGGACTCCTTTTGAGTTTGTATACTTTCTAGTAGACAATATTTGTATTCAAACTCACAGTTTATGTTTTGTCGTATTGTACACGACAGTTGTATTATTCAGTTGTATTTAAATTCTGTACCATGTTTCTAGCGACTCAAGATGGGTGATGTATACCTAATTTTGGGCCGTCACAGTCTTGGATTGTGATCATGCCTATTCATGAATACAGGATCTCTAATTGGCATTCTTAGACCTGTGGTGGTCACTTCTTCTGAGCTGGGAGTTGGTCCTTGACTCCTCAATAGTTGAGCCATGATAATTTTCTCTTGATCAGATCGTTGAGTTTGATGGCCAGATCATGGAGTCTGTTGGTGATACTGCCTTGGAGGAGGACTCCTTGATGATTGAGCTAAGAATGTGCCTCTGCCTCTACCTTGATCTCCTTTCCCTTTATTCTCCCCCTTTATGTCAGCATCAAGGGTTCGAATGTCTTCTGATAGGCGAGTCACTCCTTGGATAAGCTCATTAAGGTGACTTTGGGTTTGAGCAATGTCCTCTCGATTCTCTTTGATTAGAGCTGTGACGGCCCCGAATCCGAGGTCCCGAATCACCGCGGATCCGGTTCGATCATTCTATCACTTTTACTATATTTGCGGAAGATATAAACATAAATTGTTTATACATTAAACTTATATACTTTTCTCCAAGGTCGAGTAACCTTAACTTAATCACAATTCATAACTTAACTAACACATAACATTATTATCAAACTATACTATTACAAAACTAATCACGCACATTCACTTTAAGCTGGACCTGTCTTTAACATTTCCTTGTATCTGAAGCATTCGCCTTAATCTATAATGTTTTATCATGATATAGCAAGGGAGCATAAGGATTGCCCAGCAAGTTTAAGTTCAATAATATAACGATATATCATGATTGAAAGAGTCTGAATAATATGCTGGCTATAATTCAAAAATATAATTGTGAACTAGCAGGAACAAATTTATGACTGAACAAGTATTATACATGAACAAATATATCTGAACCAACTGGTAATGAAGGTGATCAACCTTTCATACCTGACTTATACATGCAATATGTACAGAGTACAATTCATGGCAACCAGCAATGATTAACCATAAGCTTTTCCGAATAAAATAACTCTTAATAGAGTTAAGTAAAACAAACTTGCCTGAACTGTTGATTACTGCAACGCAATTTATATCGCTTTATCCGAAGACCTAATATTAGTAATATAAATCTATAATATTAGAATAATATCATCACAATATAATACTGTTGTAAGACCCCAGTTTTTATAAATAAAGATGAATTTTCATAATTATTATTTTTGAATATTATGGAATAAATTTGATAAAATATATAGTTGTGGGTAATATTTATAAATTTTGCAAAGTACGCAAGTTGTTATAAAATATTCGTTTGGTCGAGGAATATTCTTTTTGTCGGGGAATATTCGTACGACGGCACAATCATTGGTGGACCCCACAACGGAAGTATTGTTGTAGTTAGAAAACGACAAAATTATCTTTTTATAAAATAACGGCAGAGGTGTTACCGTTAAAACTGTTGAACTACTCGGTAGTAAAAGTACAGTAATACGCGTTGTTGCATAGTAGCACACGGTATTAATTATTGATGCTTACGTGAGAAGTCACTCAGCTATACTCAATTATTGCTACAGTAATTGCTGCATCATATCTCTTATATTATTGATTCAATTATTGTCACAGTATCATCTGTATAATATGTTATATTATCTAAACAATAATTGAGACGACAAGTTATAAATGATTAATAATTGTTGAAAGATTAAATATGTGTTGATTAAAAAAATAATAAAATGATTTCTGGTAATTTTTATTCAATCCTTGATGTATATAAAGAGTCTATTATTAGACGGTTGTGGTAAGTTTAATTATTTATGGGGGGCCATATGTCATCATCTAAGAGTCTCTTTCATAAATAGTAATTACTTTTGTAAATAGTAATTACCTTCGTAAATAGTAATTATTTTCGTAAATAGTAATTACCTTCGTAAATAGTAATTATTTTCGTAAATAGTAATTACCTTCGTAAATAGTAATTATTTTCGTAAATAGTAATTACCTTCGTAAATAGTAATTACCTTCGTAAATAGTAATTACCTTCGTAAATAGTAAATACTTTCGTAAATAGTAATAAATCTTCTATAAATAGAGGCCTAGGGCTTCATTATTTTTCACGAATTCGTTCAAGCTATAGAGAGAGAAAGTATAGAGAGGGTAATAGAGAAAGAAGAAGAGTATTCGGTTACTACACTACTGCAGTATTCAATCTCCTAATACGGTAAGGGGTGTTACTTTTTCTTCTTGAAGAGAACTTATGTTATTCCATTCGTTGTTATTCTGTTGGAATAACCTGTAAAAGTGGCATACCCTATACATGACCTGTATACGCGGTGTACCCTATACTTGGTGAAATCCTTATGTTATTCCATTTCTTATTATTCTGTCGGAATAACCTGTATACGCGATTTACCCTATACTTGGTGACATTCTTCTATTATTCTGTTGAATATCCTGTTTGTGTGTTTTACACCGGACCTGGTTCCATTCTTTATTATTCTGTTGGAATATCCTATCTGTGTGTTTTACACCGGATCTGGTTCCGTCTTTATTATTATTCTGTTGGAATATCCTATCTGTGTGTTTTACACCGGATCTGGTTCCATCTTTATTATTCTGTTGGAACATCCTGTCGGTGTGAATTTCACCTGACCTGGTTCCGTTATTTATTATTCTGTTGGAATAACCTGTCTGTGCGGTCTATCGCATGCATGGTGATTTCTTTTGTTATTTCATTCTTTATTATACTCAGTTGGTTAAAACTTTAACTTCTATACTCCATGAAATTAGTAGAATATCCTTGATATTTGCGCTTCATCCAGTATCCTTTCATGAAAATATTCTTCTGATCATTCTTGAATTTTACACCACAAAACAGTATCGTGTTGACAATTTGGACGTTAATAATTTCTGGATAAAATAATTCTTGAACTTGTTTTATTGAATGATTATATAATTGTCATCATCCTCATGTTTATATTTTGTTGAAAGTCATCTGTGGCCTGTAGTGCATGGATGGACTTGGTATGATTATGACCAGGGATTATTCGGTGTAATCATGACCGTAATGTTACAAATGATGTAAAAATTAAAAATCCTCATTGGCCCGTAGTGCATTGATGGACAGTTGTTGGCATGATCATGACCACTAATGAATACACAAATATTCTTGGCCGCAGTGCATGAATAATTGTGGTCTTGATACTAAAGAATATCCTTGGCCGTAGTGCGGGGGTGATTCGATGATGTGGAATATTTATTAAGCTAAGTCTCAGCCATAACGATGATGAAAAACCTTTTAAATCATAAAAGATAGTAGTTTTTATTTTCTACTTGACTCTTTTAATGGATTGCTGGTTCCGCTGCAGTTAAACTTGATATTTATTGTATTTTATCAGTTTAACACTGTTGAAGGCTAATGATAATTTATTCTGCATTATCTTAGTCATAATATTTCTTACTGGGCTAGTTGAGCTCACCCTTTCTTTCACTGTTCTCTTCAGGAAATGAGAATATAGCTGGGACGAGTCGGGGAACGGAGTGATGGACCAGAGAATAGTATTAGTAGTCCTCACTATTCTGTTAAATAGTGTGACAATAATTGTATTGAGGACTCCTTTTGAGTTTGTATGATCTCTAGTGGATATTTATTGTATTCAAACTCACAGTTGTATTTTGTCGTATTATACACGACAGTGGTATTAGTAAGTTGTATTTGAATTCTGTACCATGTATCTGACGACTCAAGATGGGTGATGTATAACTAATTTTGGGGGCGTCACAGTTGGTATCAGAGCTTAGGGATATGATCCCTGGCTAAGATGTGAGAATAGTACTAGGAGGGGAGAGACGGGGAATTCCTTCGCTAGTATGACCTACCTAAGTTTATGTGCTATTGTCGGTCAGAATATAGGGATAATATGTTACATGTCAATTAACCTTTTGTTTTGTGGCAGTATCTGAAAATGATATCTGAGAATGTTGAGATTGGCAATGGAGCACAGGCGATCGTTGATTCACCACATATCAATAATCAGGATAATGTGCATCAGGAAGGCGAAAATCCTCATGCAAACAACAACACTGACCAAATGACGAATGATCAAATGTTCAGAGGTTTTATGCAATTCATGCAACAGCAGGCGAGAGCAACTCCTGTCCAAAACGTAGATGGAAACACGGGAAACTCTCGGGCGGTCACCGCTAAACAGTTCAAGGAGCTGGGACCACCGGAGTTTAAGGGAGAGCCAAAACCACTTATGGCGGAAACATGGATAAAGCAGATGACCAAGATATTTGATGTCTTGGGATGCTCCGAGGAGCAAAAGGTTCCCTTTGCCGCCTTTATGTTGCGCGGAGAGGCAGATTATTGGTGGGAATCGGTAAAACGTACTCAACCTGCTGTACTGAAGATATCTTGGGAGAAGTTCCAGGAGCTGTTCAATGACAAATACTTTCCCGAAAGTATTCGCCACATGAAAGAGGTGGAGTTTATTAAGTTGGAACAAAATAATATGACCGTGTCGCAATACGAGGCAAAATTTGCAGAATTATCACGGTTTGCGTCCCACTTGGTGGATAACGAAGAGAGAATGGCGCGAATGTTTTTAAGAGGTTTGAAGCCGGAGATACGTCAACATCTTATTTCTCATAAACTGTGTTTGTATTCAGATGTTGTAAATAGGGCTCAGTTAGTGGAGCGCGATAACGAGTCAACTCAACTAAAAGAGAGCAGCCGACAAAATTATAATACCAGCGAGAGTAGTCATCGAAGCGGTGACAACAAGCGTGGAGGGAATCAGCAAGCCAGAAATGGTAACCACTTCGGTGGTAATCAGGGCCAAAACAATAAGAATGGACATTTCAAGAAGAGGAGATTCAACAATGATGGAAAGACGTCAGCACCAGCACCCGTTGTTAAGGAAGGAGAAAGACCACCTATCATATGCTTCAAATGCGGAGGGGAGGGACACATCAGTCCAAATTACGCGATGCCGTCCAAAGCATGTTATAATTGTGGAAGAGAAGGTCACTTAGCCCGATTTTGTCGTTTACCAAAGACAAATTCAGCTAGGATGGAGGCACCAAAGGCCATCCCAGAAAGGTCAAAGCCGGTAGTGCAAGGGAGAGCGTTTGTTGTGACCTCCCAAAAAGCAAGGAACCCGAATGAGGTCATCACGAGTAAGCTTATCATAAACTCTAACGAAGTCTATACTTTATTTGATACCGGTTCTACCCATTCTTTTATTTCTCCTACTTGCTCTCATCGATTAAATTTGACTCCAGAGAAATTAGACTTTGACTTATCTGTGGAAACTCCGTTGGGAGAAACTTTCATTACATCCACTGTTTATAAGTCTTGTTTGGTTCAAATCGGTACCCTCACATTACCTGTAGATCTTATTTCACTGAAAATACTTGCATTTGACGTGATTCTAGGGATTGATTGGTTAACTACTCATCATGCAAAAATTGATTGTTTCCATAAGGTTGTTAGCTTTCATATTCCTAATCAACCTATTATGAGAATTCAAGCGACCAAACCATTAAAATCAATCACGGTCATCTCAAGCCATAAAGCTATTCGTTTATTGAAAAACGGATGTCAAGCTTTCTTAGCTCATGTCACAGATTTAAACAAAAATACGTCAGTTTTGAACGATATTTCTATTGTTAATGAATTTCCTGACGTATTCCCCGAAGAACTTCCTGGCCTACCCCCAGAGCGTGAGATTGAATTTTGTATCGACCTTGAACCCGGTACAAAACCCATTTCTAAAGCCCCATATCGAATGGCTCCTATTGAACTTCAGGAGTTAAAAACCCAACTGCAAGAATTGTTAGACATTGGCTTTATTCGTCCTAGTACTTCTCCTTGGGGTGCTCCTGTTCTATTCGTGAAGAAGAAAGATGGGAGTATGCGACTTTGTATTGATTATCGGGAGTTAAATCATGTCACCATCAAAAATAGGTATCCATTGCCACGTATTGATGACTTGTTTGACCAGTTGCAAGGAGCCAAATTCTTTTCAAAGATCGATCTTCGTTCCGGGTATCACCAATTGAAGATTAGAACCGATGACATTCCAAAGACGGCTTTCAGAACTCGGTACGGGCATTATGAATTCCTAGTCATGTCCTTTGGATTGACTAATGCTCCTGCTGCCTTCATGGATATGATGAACCGAGTATTCAAGGAATATTTGGATCACTTTGTGGTCGTCTTTATTGATGACATCCTTATTTATTCCAAAAGCCGTGAAGATCATGAGCAACACTTGAGGCTGACACTCCAAAAGCTTCGTGAATATAAGCTTTATGCCAAGTTGAAGAAATGCGAGTTCTGGCTTAAGGAAGTAGCATTCCTTGGGCACGTGGTATCAAGTCATGGAATATCTGTTGACCCAGCAAAGATTGAAGCTATTCAAAGCTGGGAGCAACCTAAATCAGTGACCGAAGTACGTAGCTTTCTCGGTTTAGCTGGTTATTATCGGAGATTCGTGGAAGGATTTTCCCGAATCGCTACTCCATTGACTCAGCTGACTCGGAAAGATACAAAGTTCAGTTGGAGCGAAGAATGTGAGAAGAGTTTTCAAGAACTCAAGAGAAGACTCATTTCAGTACCTGTTCTAACAATACCATCTGGCTCGGAGGGATTTGTCATCTACAGTGATGCTTCGGGCAAAAGGCTGGGATGCGTTCTCATGCAACATGGAAAAGTCATAGCCTATGCCTCGCGACAACTCAAAGAATATGAGAAGAATTATCCTACTCATGATCTAGAGTTAGCAGCTGTTGTTTTTGCACTTAAAATTTGGAGGCATTACTTGTATGGGGAGAAAGTGGAGATCTTTACGGATCATAAAAGCCTCAAATATTTCTTCACTCAAAAGGAACTCAATATGCGACAACGACGTTGGCTTGAACTGTTGAAAGATTATGATCATACCATCCAATACCATCCTGGAAAAGCAAACGTGGTAGCTGACGCATTGAGTAGAAGATCACATGCAAGTACGAGTGCGATATTGTCAACGCAAGGGCCCATTTTGTGTGACTTGCAAAGGATGGAGATAGAGTTAAAGACTCCAGGGACGCATGTGACGATGGCGAATATACGAGTAGAACCAACTTTAATCGATAAAATTAAAGCCGCTCAAGCTACAGACCTGGAGCTGATGCGTATGAGGAAGAAAGTGCAAGAGGGTGCTATGCCGGAAGCAAGAATCGATGAGGAAGGAATACTTCGAGTCAACTCCAGACTTTGTGTTCCTAACGACCCTGATTTAAAGTATAAAATTATGATGGAGGCACACAATACACCGTTTGCAATCCATCCTCGGAGTACCAAAATGTATCATGATATTCGTCATACATTTTGGTGGAGCAATATGAAGAGAGAGATAGCGTTGTTTATCTCAAGGTGTCTAACTTGTCAACGAGTTAAAGCGGAGCATCAAGTACCAAAAGGTCCATTGCAACCACTTGAAATTCCAGAATGGAAGTGGAAGTACATTACCATGGATTTCGTTACCGGTCTTCCTAAGGTTTCTCAAGGCATAGATGCGATTTGGGTCATTGTTGATAGATTGACCAAGTCTGCTCATTTCTTACCGATACGAGAAACTTATACACTTGAACGTCTTGCTCGTATGTACATAAATGAGATTGTAAGACTGCATGGTATGCCGGTATCCATAGTTTCTGATCGAGACCCAAGATTTACTTCACGATTTTGGGTTAGTTTGCAAAAAGCTATGGGCACAGACTTACAATTTAGCTCGGCATATCATCCTCAGACGGACGGACAGTCGGAGAGAACCATTCAAACTCTTGAAGATCTATTAAGACTCTGTGTCCTTGATTTCAAGGGAAGTTGGGACAAGTTCTTATCATTGGTGGTGTTTTCCTACAACAACAGTTATCAAGCAAGTATTGGCATGGCTCCATTCGAAGCGTTGTATGGAAGAAAGTGTCGTTCTCCAGTATGCTGGGATGAGGTGGGTGAAGCAACGTTGTTGGGACCGGAGTTGGTACGTATGACTACGGAAAAGATTCAAACGATCCGACAACGTATAAAAACCTCACAAAGTCGACAAAAGAGTTATGTTGATCTTCATCGAAAGGACGTGGAATTCAATATAGGAGATCATGTGTTGTTACGTGTTACTCCATGGAAAGGAGTTACAAGATTTGGAAAGAGAGGAAAACTCAATCCTCGATTTATCGGTCCATTTTTAATCCTCGATCGAATAGGAACGGTGGCCTATAGACTCGCTTTACCGCCAAGTATGTCTCGTGTTCATAACGTTTTTCACATATCCATGTTACGTAAATATGTGAAAGACCCGAACCACATTATTGAGTTATAACCGGACGAAATAGCGGAAGATTTGACGTATGAAGAGATTCTTGTTCAAATCTTGGATAAGAAGGAACATGTTCTACGCTCCAAGGTTATACCTCAAGTCAAAGTTTTGTGGAGAAACCACGATGTTGAGGAAATGACTTGGGAGTTAGAATCTAAAATGAAGTCAAGGTATCCTTACCTCTTTGACATACCAGGTACGTACCCTAATTTCGAGGGAGAAATTTCATAAGAAGGGGAGGTTGTAAGACCCCAGTTTTTATAAATAAAGATGAATTTTCATAATTATTATTTTTGAATATTATGGAATAAATTTGATAAAATATATAGTTGTGGGTAATATTTATAAATTTTGCAAAGTACGCAAGTTGTTATAAAATATTCGTTTGGTCAGGGAATATTCTTTTTGTCGGGAAATATTCGTACGACGGCACAATCATTGGTGGACCCCACAACGGAAGTATTGTTGTAGTTAGAAAACGACAAAATTATCTTTCTATAAAATAACGGCGGAGGTGTTACCGTTAAAACTGTTGAACTACTCGGTAGTAAAAGTACAGTAATACGCGTTGTTGCATAGTAGCACACGGTATTAATTATTGATGCTTACGTGAGAAGTCACTCAGCTATACTCAATTATTGCTACAGTAATTGCTGCATCATATCTCTTATATTATTGATTCAATTATTATCACAGTATCATCTGTATAATATGTTATATTATCTAAACAATAATTGAGACGACAAGTTATAAATGATTAATAATTGTTGAAAGATTAAATATGTGTTGATTAAAAAAATAATAAAATGATTTCTGGTAATTTTTATTCAATCCTTGATGTATATAAAGAGTCTATTATTAGACGGTTGTGGTAAGTTTAATTATTTATGGGGGACCATATGTCATCATCTAAGAGTCTCTTTCATAAATAGTAATTACTTTTGTAAATAGTAATTACCTTCGTAAATAGTAATTATTTTCGTAAATAGTAATTACCTTCGTAAATAGTAATTATTTTCGTAAATAGTAATTACCTTCGTAAATAGTAATTATTTTCGTAAATAGTAATTACCTTCGTAAATAGTAAATACTTTCGTAAATAGTAATAAATCTTCTATAAATAGAGGCCTAGGGCTTCATTATTTTTCACGAATTCGTTCAAGCTATAGAGAGAGAAAGTATAGAGAGAGTAATAGAGAAAGGAGAAGAGTATTCGGTTACTACACTACTGCAGTATTCAATCTCCTAATACGGTAAGGGGTGTTACTCTTTCTTCTTGAAGAGAACTTATGTTATTCCATTCATTGTTATTCTGTTGGAATAACCTGTAAAAGTGGCATACCCTATACATGACCTGTATACGAGGTGTACCCTATACTTGGTGAAATCCTTATGTTATTCCATTTCTTATTATTCTGTCGAAATAACCTGTATACGCGATTTACCCTATACTTGGTGACATTCTTCTATTATTCTGTTGGAATATCCTGTCTGTGTGTTTTACACCGGACCTGGTTCCATTCTTTATTATTCTGTTGGAATATCCTATCTG